>JAFMOC010000028.1:362500-962500 GCA_019802505.1 Corydoras sp. C115
ACAAACTGGTCACTAAGAAGAAACAATCATTCTCCACCAAAATACCTCATTTTACATGTACCGTTTATACTCATATACATAGTTTCTGCTACATCTCACATTTTATATGCTGCTATATTTATATTCTATGTGTATATTTCTAATGTATACTACATTTATTTATATATATATATATATATATATATATATATATATATATATATATATATATATATATATATATATATATTTATTTAAATTATATATATGAATATATTATAATTATACTTGTAGTTGTATATTCTATATTATATATATTCATAGTTGTATATTCTATTATATTGTACATATCTATATTGTGTTTTTATCTCATTTTCTTCTTTATAATTAAAGTTAAAATTGAAAGTTAAATTAAATTTAAAATTAAATTTAAGTTCTAACTTTAATAGAACAGGGTAATTCCGTTTTTGTCTCATGTACCACATGTGATATAAATGATAATAAAATTTTTGTGAATGTTGAATTATATTTTAGAGTTGTAAATGAGCATTAGCACACATACACTATATGGGGAAATGCATGTTTTGTGTGGGAGGAAACCCACATAGACACGGGGAGACCATGGAAACTCCACTCGGAGGCGAATGTGCTAACCACTAAGCCATGTGACTGCCTGCTTAGAATTACTTTAAATACACTAATTGTGCATTATGTAACAATGCAGATACAGATATGGATGTAGGCTTTTGCTGGTACGCTGCTGGCACTGGCAAGCTGCATGTGAGCCAACAGTGGCCTTTACATAAAAATATTCATCTAATCCATGTCTGTTAGCATACATATGGTAGTGATACCTACATGTAAGCCATAAGCCATAGACATTCATGCAGACAGTGGAATCAACTACAAGAAATCAACTCTCCAAGCTAGTCTAATTTCTTTTTTCTTTCTTTTGTTTTACATATTTATTAATCATTTTACAAATGGTTGAATGTTTTTATTAGGTTTTAACTTATCTTTAAATTATACATGTTTTTATTAATCACTTTAATTATTGCAATGTACAATTATTTTTGCTAGTTTAAAAAAATCTTAGAAGGCTTTTTTTTAAAAAAAGAACACTTTTTAGAACACTTTTTTTATATAAAAACTCATTTTATAAAAAATAGTATAAAAAATTTACAGCATTTACAATAAGTACAGAATTTACCAAATCCTATCTGTTTCGCTGCTGAGGGTTTCATAAGATTAATGTTTACTAAACTTAGTTACAGTTAACAAATGACATTCAAGTACTCAAACCGGTAAAACCAATACAGCCCCCTAGCATCTTTATGCAGTCATTCATATTTTTATAGTTGTAAAATCTTTGTTTTACAGTAAGGATAAATATATAAAGATTAGTACTTATTGTAATTACTTATCTTCAGTAACCACTTTTTGACCTTTTTCACATCTTGACCAGGGTGAGACCTTTGACATATTTTTGGTCATAAATAGTTCTCTAACTGCCTTCCGTTTGCAGTGGGCAAATCACAATAAAACAGATCACTTGTCATGAAATAGTAAATAGCTGAACAAATAAAATAACCAAATATTAGTTCATAAAGCGCTATCTCAAGCTTTTCATTCATTCTAGTTCTGTAGCCTTCAGTGTTTTTCAGTCTGTATTTGAAACGAGAATAGTAGGTGTGTAGTGTCAAACATATTCCTGTGGTAAAAGTTTTGATGCTCCATTTGATTCTAATTTGAGTATGTAGCCCTTCATTTGATGGGTTCTCAATAACCATGTTTTCTTCGAAAGACCATTTAGTGTGTTTCTTAAATAAATCTGCAGAAAACAGAAAAACATCAGTAAAACTTTTAATATTTCAATACTATTTTATTTATCCGAACTAACATTTAGTTTAAAGTCATTTAAAACATTTTAAAATACTTACATAGCTGAAAAGCAGCATCAGCAGTGCCAGTACAAGTAAAAGTATAGCCAGTACAACATAAAGTGTGTCATTTTTATCTGCTTCTTTAAAATCCTTGTATAAACAGTCTAAAAAGGAGAAGCAGAAAGCAGAACTTTAGTATTAAAAGTATTAACAAGTATTAGTTTCACAGCATTAAACATGTAAATAAATTGAGGTTGGCTTTGATCTAAAACCAAATTAGTTCATTAACATCAGTTACCTTGATATAAGTAATATGTTTATACTCACCATAGACTGTAAGATGAACATCTCCCTGTTGATTCTGATAGCCAACTGGAGCAGAGAGTAAGCAACGATATTTTCCAGCATCTTGCAGAGTCACGTTGGGCAAGTAAAGTCCATGTGAATCCATCAACATCTCCATGTTTCTTTCAAAACCTTTATACCTGTGTATGGTGCCATTGTGAGTCAGCTTCTTCATCACTAGACCAGTTAATTGGGAAGGTGAATCCTCATCAATCTGAACAATTAAAGCAATGAATCAGATGCTTAATTATATTAGTCGTACAAACCAACAAACTGCAACTCATAATTTAATAGAACATTTGCCAAACTAAAGGATTAGTGGAACAAAATGTTATCCATTTAGTTTCTTTTAAGTAACATATTATTTTGTTATATTTGTTATTTGGTTATATTTACATAGCAAGACTTTAAAATACAATGCAATAATGTCCCTTAATATAGTTTACTTGAGTTATGTTGTGCACTGAAGCAAACCAGACTCAAGATGATGCTGGTTTAGCACGTTCACCTCTCAGTGCTAGGGATTCCCGGTTCGCATCCCAATCTGGGTGAAGTTTCCATGTTATCCCCGTGTCCATGTGGGTTTCCTCTGGGTTCTCCAGTTTTCACCCACAGTCCAAAGACATGGATCAAGGTCAATTGAATTCTCTAAATTACCACATATAGAGTGTGTCTGTGTGAGTGAGTGCCCAGCGATAGATTGGAGCCCTGCCCTGTCCTGCCCAGTGCTCTCCTGTATGGGCATGGGGAACTCCCCTCCCCCCCACCGTGACCCTAGTGGAAGATAATGGATGGATGAATGGGCACAATGTTTACAAGCCATCAAAAATCAACAAAGATTTAACCACTATAAATTTAACCTAAAACAGCAAAAATGATTTTTCTTTGGTGTTTATACTTAGGGCGCGATAGTTCAGATAGTTCAGTATGATAGTACTTAATTCATAAATAATATAACATAATTACATCTCACATGTGATATACTGGCAAACTGAATCTACCACTAAAGGAGTGGTAAGGTTACACCCCAAAGCCCACCTCCCACCCCTACTATAATACTATATGAATAATATATGTTTTAAAATAACACTTAATAAATAACTTTTAAGTTCTCACAACATTGCTCACATCAAAGTTTACCCAACAGTTATCAGCCATTATAGGGGCAAAATATATCTGTCTTACTTTATAGTGGACTAATAATTACTAAAAAAGAGTTAGTGAGTAAACTAAACTAACCTT
Source organism: Corydoras sp. C115 (assembly GCA_019802505.1). Taxonomy (NCBI): domain Eukaryota; kingdom Metazoa; phylum Chordata; class Actinopteri; order Siluriformes; family Callichthyidae; genus Corydoras; species Corydoras sp. C115. The sequence goes on from JAFMOC010000028.1 coordinate 365,950, forward strand.
GTACCATGTGACAGAGCGATAGAGGACTCCAAGTTGGGATGATGCGGAGCAGTGAAGAACAGCATCTTCACCACAGGTGGAGATTATCTCGTGGTACCCAGTCCCTTCATATCCTCTGATACACACACCTTGTTTCACAGTGCACTTAGTCAGTGATCAGATGTTAGCCAAAAATGCACGAAGCTTAAAAGAAAGCAGCCTTACCGATTGTGAAGAGCAGGAGGGACACTGAATCTCGCATCGTTACAGCAGAAAGAGAACGACGGTTGACATCACCAAGCTGTTTTATTTGTCACCTCCTAGTTTCAGTGTTCTTTTATAGCTACATGTATAAATAGGTTGCACGTTGTTCTGATTTCCCCACGTCAATAAAAAAACCGAAGGGGAAATCCCCTTATAGTCCTCAGACATTTTCATTATTTGCGATGGCTTACAAAGCGGTGCTATTAACTACGATCACTGTATGCCACGGTAATTATTCTTTTTGTGTTATCGACTAAATGTTATCGATAGATTGTTAAACATATCATTGAGTTTCAGGAATATTTTCAAGTTTTCAGGAATATTTTATAGATTCCGTCTAAGCAAAACAAGGAAATTCAAGAGTTGGTTAGATTAAATAGCACGACAGATAACGTCAGATAATACACAAATTTGTATTTTTAAATGCATAACAGACGAATTTATTTGACATCTTTTTTTCTGGACGTCGATAAAATGAGGAAGTAGTTTCATTTTCTGTGTGACGATGTTACTCATGCCGCGTAGTGTCAGTCATGTGACTTTAAGCTTCAAATATACTTTTTCAAATATAGCATATTTATAGTTTGAAATGTCTTTTAATCGGTTGTTGTTATTAGTTTTGATATTAGTTTTTTTCTCTGTAATTTGCAATCTTAATTCTTTTAGAATCTCAATAAGTGAGAGATAACGTAGAAATCCCCATATGGCTCGGGGAAATCCCTGGAAATCCCACAATGTACTTTTACTTCTTGTTTCTCATTCGTCATAAAACACCTGACACATAAAGGTCAGATTCAGTAAACAAACAACATGACATTTTTCACAATATTTAAGTTTTTATAATAATAATTGTGTCATTTACAAGTTTATCAAAACGTTTTTAATCACTACGAATCAGTGCTGACAGGTGTTACCAACCTGTCTAAATCTGCTTTTTAAATTCATACAAGTTAATGTGATTTTCAACCCAATCTCTGTCTTCAAAAGCCCTTAAAACATAATCTTAAAACTGCATGAAGCCGTGCCGCCATGAAAGCTCAAAAAGTACATTTAAATGTATTACTAATTTTGTGTGGCTGATGTTTGCAAAATGTTTGATGGACATAGAAAAGGAGAAATTCTTAACAAAAATAGATAACTGGGGGGAAAATCCATCGCAACCATAATCTGTGCAATTGGACATTGTCTTGGTAGGTAATTTAGAGTCTTAGAATTGGAAACTTTTTTAGTTTTTCTTATAAACTTAACAAGTAACGGTAACAGTAACACTGCTGGGAAATAAATCGCCCCCAAATGCAAAAAGTAAAGCTTTAAACAATCTCAATAACAAATCAATGGTTAGAATATTCAATACAGTAGCTTAAGACAGATGTGCTTTCCCTTGATATTCTTGAACGTAAATTCATGTTGAAAGATGCTAAATCACTAAGATTTTAACAACAACATTTGCATTTTAAGTTTTTTGAGCTGAAAAAAAAGCTTAATATTTTGGGTTTGCTTTCTCGCATCAATTTTTTCTCTAAGATTGTACTATGCACGTATTGCGGCACAAGTAACAATGTTTTTATTATTTATCATGGTTTAGATCTGCACTACTTCTTCACAAAATTGTTTCTCTTTGACTTTTGTTGTAAACTTATTTAGATATTAAAGTAAACTGAAATATTTTAAGAGATCAAAATGTTGAGAGGTAACCATATTTAAGCATTTGTTTGCTACACTGTAAAAACCTTTGGCCTGTTCATCAAGATTTTTTTACTTTGTTTACCGTGCTGTTTAGTGAAGTGTGTTAATAAAGACCTAATTTAGACTGAAATTCTTGTAAAAATTCTTGTGACCTCACTCAGTGCTGAGTACATTTGATATACAGTCACTTTACAAATTAGTTAATTCTAATAATATATAATTTAATATAACAAGCAATGTTTTTCAAATGGGAGGAATTTATGTACATTGTAAAATCTTTTACTTCATAGTGTATTCTGGGTCGGTGACAGAAAAAACCCATCAATACAACTGTGAAGAAAATTCACAAGATGTGAAGGCTGATCTTGCCAGCTCATTTTTAGATTGTGAACAAACTTGGAAAATTAATGAAAAAGTAAGTAAAAAGAATCCATTGATAATTTTGCTAAATATGTTGGCAATCACAAATTTGAAGTGGTGTTCCATATTTAATGCCATATTTCTGTAGCCTATTGCAAACTTTCTGAATGGTAAAGTGGAATGCCAAGCACCATGCAACGAGGTGACTCATGATAGAGTTAATATCCAAGGATGCCACAACATCACTTTAACTATTTTGTGTGACAAAGTAAGCAATTTCTGGTAATTTCTGTCAATGGTATATGTTTATCATTTAATAAATGTAATAATTATTAACTGCAATTTTATTTCAAGGTGGGCTTGAGTGAATATCGAATGCATTTTCTAGGTAGGTCTCTTCAAAGACTTCAGAAACATTTTATTGTTACAACAGAATCACGTTGGTATAAATTTTTAATGGCTATTTTTCATTATAGGCATGCTGCTCAAAGATGTCCCAAAGCACGTTAGGAGATTTCACTATGGTAATACTAAATGCAGGACAAATTAAATTGTCATTAAATTTGCAATTGAAGTTTGCAATCATAATCGATGTGACCAACAACTAATGTGATGTATTTTGTTTATTACAGGGATCTTAATCAGTGGTGTTTTGCTGACAATCATGGTTTTTGTCTTCTTGATTTGTTGCTTCAGAAAATCAATGTCAAATGTTGGACTGATCTGGGAACCTGAACAACTTCAGGTTTAAATAGGCAATACAGTATTATACAAAAAGACACCCTGGAATATTTAAATATGATATTTTGTTGTATATTCTAATCTAACAATTCTGGACAAACCCATAACAGATGTAATTACGTTTGCATCGACATGTTTAAATTTATATGAATGTCAGTTAACTAAATTATGCTGCTGCTTTAAAATGTGCTGATATTATTATTTGATTTGAACTCATATTCACATAAAGGAAACTACAGTACAAAAATTTGATTAGGAATCACAAACCTTTGCATAAGACAGATGTAAATATGTAAATCTTTATATAAAACACTGTTTGTTTGTTTTTTTTAATAAGGTATAATATAAAACTTGTAAAAGTTTATGCTGCTAAGATGCTGCTGTAGCTGTTGTTATATTGTTTTTAAAAATTGTAAATATATATATTTAAAATACTTATTTATATTATATAAATGTAATAATATAATAAAACTTTTTTAAGATTTTAAAGCTGTTTTCTCTGTGTGTTTTTTATTAAACTTCTTGTGGCTCAAATTTGCATTTGTATGTACTTACAATGTTTACAAGCCATGATTACTTTGAGAAATAATAATACCCTAAATGAAAAAATGTAACGTGGATACAATGGTTTACAAAATTATTTACATGTGCTCTTTATTTGCATAAAATTATTCATAGCATTTCTGCTACTGAAAACAAATGTGTCCCCTCCGCCCCATGGGCTACAAGATGAGATGTTTATTGTTCAGTTAGGTGTCAACGTTAATTAGAAGTAAATCAAAAAGCCATTTCAGTCCTATAGATATTCCACTTTTGCGCACCCTCTATAAATTTAAATGTGCTCTTGTGTTTGGTAAGTCCACATGACCACCTTCTTTGATGAGTCAGTCTAGATCTCAGCACTCACAGGACCTTTTACCAGTCCTTGTTCTTTGTGCAAAACAGGTGCATAAATGCTACAGTCCCGTGCCTCACACACTCCTGGAACACCTGCTTCTCCAGCAATACCTGGCTGACCCACAGGACCTGGGAACCCACGTGGCCCCTGAGGTCCCTCAAGTCCATTTCTCGGCTCTGCTGGATGGCCTGGGAATCCTGTATGAAAAAGGAAAATATTAATACCAGCATGAGGTAAGCCTAAATCTTTTTTTTATAAAAGCTACATACACTATGCACTTCTGTATTTATTACAAAATATTTTAATAATATTTTGGTTTAGTGGCTTAGAATCCACCCAGCGGAAGATAATGGATGGATGGATATAATGCTGATTATTAATTTTTTACTCACTTATCCTAAAGTCGTATTCATAAGCTTAATGATTGTATAAATCATAAGCTAAAAACAACTAAAATTAAAATCTTTATAAATAACAGCTTTTGAAACTTAAGCGAAAATGCAACTTACTAAACTTACTTATGTAACGAATAATCTAAAATTAACAATAGAACATATTGTTTAAAGTTAGATGTTCAAATTTACCTTTTCATTATGGAGTGGAGCTAGACATTATATTTATTGTGCATTTTTTTTCTTTCCAGTTATTATTTTTTGGTCATACAACCCCTGTGTTGGCTATTGAGAGACGCTATTTTGAGTGGGTTTCCTCCATTACAAACAAAGCTGCTGACTGAGTCCTATCACTTACAGACATAGATCAGGTTTTTCGCTGCACAAACTTAAATTCTGATAAGCTAGATTTAACCTTGATATAAACTGCTGCTAAAATGGAATCAGAAGAATTTAACCTCTCAGGCCTTGAAGACCATCTTGTCCAGGAAGTCCTTTGCCAGGGTCACCCAGTTGTCCCCTCTGACCTTTTGCTCCTTAAGAAAGAAATGTATATGTATTTCTTTATATATATATATATATATATATATATATATATATATATATATATATATATATATATATATATATATATATATATGTAATTATTCCTTTTTGTTTAGTGGGTAGTGATGTAAATTATATGGATCACCTCTGACTCCCTGTCCACCTTTCTGTCCCTCTAAACCTGTAACACCTCGAGGTCCTCTGGCTCCTTTAGCACCAGTTTTGCCAGCTTTTCCCTGTGTGACAAATAAAAAAAAAAGTCAAAGAAGTCAAAAGAAGCAAATTTTCAAAAATTATGTAACCTGCTAAATAGCAATTACATTTTACTAAGAATGGCTAATTACTATAAATTCATGGTTCATTAAGATGGTTGGCAGTTTACTAATACAGCAACAATGTGTTTTAGGTGCTTACAGATTTGCCTCGTTCTCCAGGAGGTCCTTGGGGTCCTGGTGGTCCAATAAGTGTGCGGTTGTTAATTGGACAGCCCTGTAAACATTTAGTTCGAATAGACGAAGCATACTGAGAGATCTGGGCATTAATTACACCTTGGCAAAGCTCTAGAACTTGTTGATCGGTCAGGCCAGGACCCTGAAAAAAACAAATGTGTCAACACTGTTTATCAACGTATTTACCTTCTTAAGTTAAATAAGTGTTCAGGACATTCTTTTCCAAACTCATATTATCTTGTCTTATTTGAAGTGCTTTTATAATCAACTACTTAGATTTAGTTTAGTAAGGTGCTGTTGCCTACAATTAATAGTCCATATAAATTTATAATTGTTCAAATCAGCATATTTATTCAGATTCTCACTTTGTTGAGACACTATCTGGTCTAGTTATTATTTAAGTTATAAAGTACATATTCACTACTTTTATTTTATTGTGTGATTATTCATCTTCAAATGTTTGATATTGGTTTAAATGGCAACATCAGTGATGGGTGTACAAGAGAGGTTGGTGTTTTTGTGCGCAGAGTAAATTTATATTTGATGTGGAAGTTCTTTTTTTTGGTGTTATTTTAATACACAGAGGAAACAATTAAAGAGGTTGCAGTGGAGCTGAGGGTTTATATTAGTGTCAGTAGATCTGGATTATGTGCTTGTTTAGTTATTTACATTCTAATCTATGTAATTAGAATTTGACTTTGAGACTGATGCTGGCACGATAGTCTGTTAGAACACTTTGAAAACAATATATCAAGTTATATTGTTTTTAAATATATCAAATAAATGAAAAGGGCTTGTGATACATACAGGTTCACCTGGGTTTCCTTTTGGTCCACTGAGCCCTTTCACACCTATATCGCCAATAGGACCAATGTCACCTCTAGGGCCTGGGACACCTGGAGGGCCCACCCGACCAACAGATCCGACAGGCCCAATATAGCCTTTCTCTCCTTGCTGTGTAGATGAATAAGGCAGCATTGACCCAAAAAGATTAAGGTTATTTATTTGAAAATAAATTTCACAATTAATTTTAATACTGTATTATGTTTAAAGCAACTGTGCTTACAAACACACATAGGTTTGTTTGCTAATAGTTTACTTTAACACACAATTTCTATTAGCTATGTTTAACATCTAAATCATGAGCTCACCTGTCCTTTATCCCCAGCAAAGCCTGTATTTCCCTGTTTGGAAAACATTAAAAAGAAGCTAAAGTTTAAAAAACCACATGCAAAGGTAAATTATGAAAAAAATAGAAGTGAAAAATCCCAATAAAATTCTATTTTATTTACCTTTTCTCCTTTAGCACCTTTTATACCCTGTCTTCCAATTTCTCCCTGTAAGAAAACATGCGTCTAAATGAAATTATGTTATGTGCCTAAACTAAGCCCCAACATTGGCAGAACCTGTTTTGAGCTAAACATCCAGGGAATTGACATTGGTGGACACTCGGGTGTACTTGGGTGTTCACCTCAACAGTAAACTGGACTGGTCGGACAACACTGCTGCACTTTTTATAAAAGGACAGAGCAGACTGTATCTGCTGAGGCAATTAAGGTTGTTTGGGGTGTGGGGGCCACTCCTCAGGAACTTTTTTGTCACTGGCATCAGCCATATTTGATGGAATGGTCTGCTGGGGTAGCAGCATTACAAATGCAGACAGGAACAGACTGGACAAACTATTTTATCTTATCTTATCTTATCTTAATAGGAAGGCCAGGTCTGTCCTGGGGGAACCCTTAGATCTGGTTCAGGTGGTGGGAGATAGGAGGATAGCAACTCTTATGGACAATGAAAAACTGTACAATCAGCATTGCTCTCAGTAATCACTCCAAACCAAACTAAAAATAACAGAGTGCAATAAAATAGATTATTAATACATAAGTCAATTATTTATGTGCAATACATTTCTTCTGTGTAATCTGGTATCAATCTGTTATCCCTTGCAATAACTACCAAACCATATGTTTTAATTTTGTTCCTCTTTGTTATATGTCATGTACATAACTGTGAATTTATCTTGTATTTAATATATATATATATATATATATATATATATATATATATATATATATATATATATATATATATATATATATATATATATATATATACATATACATATATATATATATATATATACACATCTATATACATATATATATATATATATATATATATATATATATATATATATATATATATATATATATATATATATATATATATATATATATATATATATATATATTCCTTCCACATGTAAACAATGAGTTATGTATGTGTATTTCAGATTTTACCTTAATGCCATCTGGGCCAATTTCCCCACTAGCACCCTACAAAACAAAAAAACTGAATAGTTGGTTAATGAAAATATAAAAGGGCACAATTAATTAGGATTCAATTAGGTTGTTCTTACAGGCTGACCCTGCATGCCTTTTGGACCTTGCTTTCCTGGAATTCCTGGGTCACCGCTTTCCCCTTGTGGACCCTAATACAAAGCAAAAGCACAAGTTTATGTACATATGGAAGATAACAACATTATTAATAATGTGAGATAACGTGAGAGTCATCATAATACAACCCTCCCCCGCTATTACATCACATTGTAATATAAAACAGGATTTCAGTTTTTATTCATATGCACTATAATTGCAAAATTTGACAGTATAACAGTGACTGTTCATGTTTCATTTTAGCTTCCTGTAAATCCCCCAATATTGGGGAAAGTTCATAAACTATCAAATGACTGATTTCTATTAAACAACAGAACCCACATAGTAGTTTCAACTGAAAAGTCACAAAAATTCAGGTTTTTTTTTTTTTTTTTTTTTACTTCAGGGGAACAATATTCTGCTTTGTGTAAACATTCTGAGTCAACGACGATAAATATAAAAACAATAACAAAATGATCTATAAGCAAGGAAGAATATCATTAAATGTCAAGTTCATAACAATGATTAGATATTATTGGCATTTTGATTTATTTATATAAAGAAAAATATTATTATTCATATATGGTGGAATTTATTATTAATGTAACTTATTTTCCCTAAGTAGCCTGGAAAAAAATAAAAACATATCAATACAGATTGAGAATTTTCATTTCATATATGAATAAAACTAGTGTCATAAAAAAAATCATAGTTTTATTTTTCAATTAAAAATGGACAAAATTACTTACCCCATTGCCAATTCTTCCAGGATGTCCCCTTACACCATTATCGCCTTTTACGCCCTTAGATAAGAATAGTTATTAAGTTATTTTAAATCGAATGATAAATGGTGCAACTGACCATTTAAACCTCACGATGCGATAAAAAACTTATAAAAAAATCATAACTCTAAATATTATCTAAATTCTTATAACAAATTACTTCACTTTCTTATAAAGTTATATTACTTGATCTATACCTTTTGCCCAAATGATCCAGGTACCCCCTCAACACCAGGAACTCCTAGAGGACCCTTAAAAATAATCATAAAGAAACACTTTAGTGCTTTAAACACAGCTAAATAGCAGTTTTTTTCTCATCAGCTGTAAAATCAAATGGTAACTTACATCCTCTCCAGGCTCTCCATCACTACCTGGCAATCCGTTCAGTCCTTTATTACCCTAAATGGAAAAAAAAAAGGGTGAACCGGTAAGTATATTATACGTAACACATATAAAACATAAAATATGAAAGATTTGAACAAAATTATGGGATGATTTCTAACTTCCATAAAATGACTACACTGTCATTGTAAAATGTATTCCTTTTTCAAGATCTTCCAACTTAATTGGAATGTGTGATAGTAGGAATAGATGTGTGGTAGTGAATGCTAGGTAATATCAATGATGTAAATAATCACCTTTAAACCTGGTGTGCCTCTTTCTCCTGGTATCCCAGAATAGCCCTGTAGATCACACATAATAAAAATTTGGTCATGTCAGGAATGATTTTCAGTTAGCTAAAACAAAAATATAGAGTCTCACAATGTAGCCCTGTTCCCCAATATCTCCTGAGAATCCAGGTGCACCTGTTTGACCCTGCAATAAAATAACAGCAAAATTTTAGCATAGCATAGCATAAATAATGCATCTTAATTAACAATTTAAAAGTACAAATTTAGTTAAAATTGAGTTGAAAATTATAGTGCTAATATTAGGTAAGTTATAGCAGTAAATGCCTGTGTGAAAAGGAGAAAAAAAATATATATATAATATATATATATATATATATATATATATATATATATATATATATATATATATATATATATATATATATATATATATATATAATTATTTGCTAATATACTTATATAAAAATGCTACTTGAAACATGTTCCATTATTTAAAAATCTTTTTTCCATTGATCTTTTATCCCTTCATGATCCCATGCTCTTTTCATGCTCTTCACTTATTTTTGTTAATTGGCCTTTGTGTTTGCATTCAGTGTTTTAGTTAATTATCTCTATTTGGTTATTGGTTGGGCGGCACGGTGGCTTAGTGGTTAGCACGTTTGCCTCTCAGCGCTAGGGATTCCCGATTCGAATCCCCATCTGGGTGGAGTTTCCATGTTCTCCCCGTGTCCACGTGGGTTCCCTCCGGGTTCTCCGGTTTCCTCCCACAGTCCAAAAACATGGATCAAGTCAATTGAATTCTCCAAATTGCCCCATATAGAGTGTGTCTGTGTGAGTGAGTGTGTGCCCAGCGATGGATTGGCGCCCTGTCCTGGGTCTATCTGCCCAGCGCCTGAAACGTTCTCCCCTGGATGGGCATGGGGAACCCCACCGCGACCCTAATAGAGGATAAAGCGGGAGATAATGAATGAATGAATGGTTATTGGTTTATTTTGTGCACGTGGTCGGTGGTTTAAAGTATTTAGTTCCCCTTCCTCCGTGCACGTTGTTAATTTGACTAATGTTGCTTTAGTTTTATGTTAACTCGCCGGCTATGTACCTCTTGAGTTTTGGGTGTTTGACACCTTTAAATAAATCTCTCATTTCTCTGCTACCTGTTGTGCCTGGGTCTCCCTTCAGCGCGTTAGGGAGCTTCGGCTTTGCGCTACGGTTGCGCAGCCGTTTTTGGTCAAGGTAGGCGAGTGTGACACTTCCTCTAACTGCAACCAACCTTTACACCATTTTCTCACTGTGAATGTATTTTTTTAGAGTTGAAACAAGCAACATCATACTCTTTTTCCTGGAAAAAAAATTGTTTTTATAAAGGTATGTCTCCAAATAGTACTTTCACTATTAGCATATTCTTTATATTTGTTTCTAAATAATTTACAGCGATTTTTTGACTGAAAAAGGACTTGGTTAAAGATAAATTAATTTAAGCTTGCCACACTACTTTAATCAAGATGACCATATGTATTTAAAGGCAGACAGTAGGTAATATGTGGGCTGTTCAGTTAAGGAAGTGGTTGCATAGTTCAAATGTATATTTATGTGTAAGTACCTATATTTAGGATCTCAAAAAGAGGATATGTCCTGAAAAAGGGGATCAAACTAAAACACGTGCTTATTTATCCCATGCGTCACTTTCCATTCCAAAAATGCACATGGTCTATCAGAAGTTTTACATTCACTTGCTGTTTTTAACAAAATATTGAAAAATCTAAAACAGTTTGACATTCAAAATTATTTATAACATCATGCTACTCTTACTATAAAACTGTTGGACAAAATTTTATAAACTTTAAAAAGCATTCAGTGTACAACCTTCAATATCTTCCATTACAAGCCTCTCTGTTAAAGCATTCTCACTGACTGGATGAAAAGTGTACCACACATCTTTACTGCTAATTGATCCCCATGGACAGTTGTGATATTATCGGTAATCCCTGAGTAAAAGATCAAATGATTTTCTGCTGTCACACGTTTTACATATATATTGCTTTTTTTGCCTGCTGTGCACTTTTTTTCTTAAGGATTATTAATGATGAACTTTCACATGCAATAGAGAATTTGCACAGTTATACTTGTGGTATTTTTGTTTAAGTAAATTATATAATTCCTCCACTATACTATACCAATTTAAGAAAAATGCTTTAAAAAAAACATCTTAATTATAAAATGCATGATCTTAATTTAAAACAGACATAATATTCATTATCTCCCGCTTTATCCTCTATTAGGGTCGCGGTGGGGTTCCCCATGCCCATCCAGGGGAGAACGTTTCAGGCGCTGGGCAGATAGACCCAGGACAGGGCGCCAATCCATCGCTGGGCACACACTCACTCACACAGACACACTCTATATGGGGCAATTTGGAGAATTCAATTGACTTGATCCATGTTTTTGGACTGTGGGAGGAAACCGGAGAACCCGGAGGGAACCCACGTGGACATGGGGAAAACATGGAAACTCCACCCAGATGGGGATTCGAACCGGGAATCCCTAGCGCTGAGAGGCAAACGTGCTAACCACTAAGCCACCGTGCCGCCCAGACATAATATATTTTATTTATATGCAAGTAACATCCACAGCAGTAAAAAAAATGGCATATGTGCATGTTAAACTGTACTGTTTAATTTAGAATTAAACTCTCTGCTTGCTTACCTTTGTACCCTTTCGTCCCTGTGGCCCCTGCTTCCCTTGTTTTCCTTTTGACCCCTACAAAGATAGGAAAGTTAATTATTTCGTCATTAGTGCATATTTAGAATTATAATGTACTACATTATATACATTGTATATACATATATACATATATATACATTGTATATATATGTATATATATATACAAAATGTGTTTACCTTAAAACCTTTATCTCCCATAGTTCCTGGTGCACCTATAGGACCATCTTGACCCTAAAATTCAAACATCCATATAGTAAAACTATTATTTAAGTTGAAAACTATGACTAATGTTATATGCAACCAAAAATACAAGGTTTAAATAGTACATATTGTAAACTTTAACACTTTAAATTTGTTCTGGTACGAATCCTGATAATGTGTAGGTTTGAAAACTAACCACAATGTTTCTGTTGAAAACACTGTATACTGTGCCAAGAAAATAAAATAAATGTATATATTAATACAAGGTCTGGATTGCATTTGCAGATGTTAAGAGTATTCTTCAAAGTGTTACCCACTGTTTCTCCTGGAAGACCATCTCCCCCATGTGGACCATCTATCCCCACATCTCCCTATAAGACATTTTAAAAGGTGTTTATTACAAACTTTTGACCATAGAAGATGGTCAAAAAACAAATTATTACAAAAGTCGCATCCAAAATAACATACAACACAATAGGAAAAAGCACTAGGTGATGGTGGATATTATGTTAGAATTCACAGTAAGCTTAAAGTGGATGACATTTTGGAAACCATTTTCAATGTAAGCATCTGTAGCACTGCACAAACCAATGATGCAACTGATGCTGAATTATGTGATCAAGCTGAGAAAGAAAAAATGTAATTCTGGAATTCGGCTGTTTACAAGCCTCCACCATACAACTAAACCTTTTTTTAAAATGTTGAACACCAAATAACATTACGATTATGAATAGTGGAACTGTTAGTGTTGCTATGATGCCTTGCATCAAATGACTTGATATCTCAGATGTGCTGTGTTAAATGTTGCATGGATAAACTTGCTTACTGAAAGAATCTTTGAAATTTCAGATGCAAGTGTAATCTTTTACTATAAGACAACTCTGCTTAAATTGCATTGTATTGACTTTATAAGTGTTAAACATTTATTGAAATCTTTGACAGCAATATATTATTTTTCTGAATATGTTGTCTTATGTATGTATAATAAATATGTTAAATATATATTTTAGGATTTTTACATATTTCATATTGAATTTCAATTGTACTCTGTTTATAAATGTAGTACACAAACCTGCAATGGGAAATTAGTCTTAATATAAAATACAAATCTTTCTATCACTAAATTTATTTATAAGGTATTACCTTTAATCCAGACTCTCCTCTCTCACCTGGGTCACCGGGCAATCCAGGTAAACCCTAAATAACAGAGAACACTCAGAACCGACATTTAGTGTTGATTGGTAAATGCTTTAGGCATAATTTCTTTACTACTAACCCTTGCACCAAAGAAGCCAGATCCACCTTCTTCCCCATCTGGGCCAGGATCACCCTAGACAGGAAATGTTTCTTCTTAAGGAAAAAAACAGCTAGCTATGAAAATGATCCAGCTACAAGTCAGTTATTTTCTTACCACAGGGCCTGTGTCTCCTCCTCGTCCCCGAACTCCCTTGGTTCCTTTGTAACCCTATAATTATGATTACAGTGACTATCCAAATAGTAAATACTATATTGATTTCACATTGGAAAAATAAACAAAATACCTCTCGCCCCTGAGCACCAGGGAACCCCTGTTTTCCTTGACTACCTCTTGATCCCTGGTATCACAAAAAGCATTAATAAACCTCTCAACAAAAAGGTGCTGCTTAGTAAACTGATGATATACCTTGGGTCCAGCAAAGCCACCAAAACCAGGTTCACCTGGTTCACAATCACACTCGATCGGTTCCTCTTCTAACAGTGAAGCTTCCTCTCCATATGGGACTTGGGTGGACAAAGTGGTCTCCTCTTTGGCATAGTCAAATGAATCAGTGGTGCTTCCATATGGGTATGTCTCTTCCGTGATCATGGTGATGCCTGTAGGATCATTTGGGTAAAATAAAAAGATACACAGTGAGAAACATTATTTACTCAAAATTTTCTTAATTACTGTTATTAAGGTATTTTTTCCTTTAAAGGCAAGTGGATTATATGATTTTAACAGCACTAATTACCAACAATTCAAAATGTTTAGTTAAAAATTATTTTGGCAAAACAAAAGCAAATTCCAAATATATTAAATATGCTATTAAACTAAATTCATTTTTTTTTCCATATCTCATCTTTAAATAATTTTTCAGAAGGTAAAATACATTTTTGGCAGTAATTTAAAGGTTTAGTGGTTTATTTTTGGTTTAGTGCCAAAAATAAGTGGTTTATTTTGTAGTAGACCTTTACTCTTATGATTGTACTGTACAGCCACACAGTGGTTTTTACATCCAAATTGTTTATGTTCCTAATAACTATCTGAAACCAAAAATCGCCAATGGGCATTCTTAGGCAATGTTTTTTGCTTGTTTTACTCTGCACTGGCAATGCCCTGGGAAAATGCACAGGTAGTTTAGGTGGGTAATAAACTATTATTAATTTTACCTGCCTATAGTACCTTTTTATTCATCCAAGAATAAAAATAAAATTACATTATTCTTTATTTATATGGAATCAAACAATTTTTTTGGTCTTTAAAAAGGGCATTTCACATTTCACAAAAATCATATGCATCAACAGTGAAGATTTCTTTTTCTGCTTCTTCCGGTAGGTCAAATGCATGTGAATCTGGCTTTATGATAACCTTCAACAATGATTTAAATATGAAACAACAATAAATGCTAATTAATATTCACTTCCATATATTTTACATAAAAGCAGCACAGAACACCAGTATTCCCACATTGAACAGCTTGTGTAAAATGAGCTATTGTACTAGAAGGGATGGTAAATAAATTGGCAGTCTATACTAAATTTTATGCAATGTTTGAGAAAAAGGGCAAATGATGTGAAAATGTTCCACATCCACACTAGTAATGTTTGTAACAGTGGTAGGTACTTTCAACTAAATATGATTATTTGATGTAAATATATATTGAATATTGCAATTATCTAATCATGGAAATATCATTTTGTTATATAAAAAGCTCTGTATACAAGATAATATGAATAACAAGATATCATAAACAATTAACCATTCTAGTAAATCATTTACTGTACATCTGTGCCAGTGTAAGATAAGCTATTCTCAAAAGTACACTTTATTTTGGTTGTGTACTTGCTGTTATGTGTAGCACCTTGGTCCTGGAGAATGCTGTTTCATTCCACTGTATAATGTACACCACATTATATTTTTGGAATGACAAATAAAATACTTAAATACTTGAATACTTAAATAAATGTTGATATAAATAGGACCATCCAACTCAGCAGCAATCAAAGCAGCAATGCAACTGTTTTTCAGAGCTCGGACACACTCTCCCATCACATTAAGGATCTTTAATTTAATGTGTTACTATGTTGTCCATGCAATGATGAGCCTGGATAAATGGGCTAATAGTACATAATACTTAAAATGTAGTGATTTAAATATTGAAGAGTTAGTGGCATTTTACTGTACACTGACAATTTAATTTATGAAAAATGCTGTTATTGTTGTTGCTGTTAAGTTGTAAATATTATTTTTAAAATAAATGCGATCAGTACTCATACCAGACTGTGGATACCCAGACTGGCCGTCATATCCATCTACCAAGGAGCCTTCAAATGTATGGTCATCACCTAATATGAAGCAGAAACAATACAATATAATCTGAAATTGAAGCATTAAAATAAAACAAACGTTTAAAACATCATTAATAATCAGACTTTTGCTATGACTTGATTCTGACCTGAATGGTAATTAGAGTATGCATCCTGAGCATTGAAGTGATGCACACACAGCAGAAACATAAAGTTTAAACAGACAATCCATGCCTGATGCCAACAAAAGAACACAATGATTAGGTTAAAACATCAAGACATATTTTTATATGTAATATTTGTGTCAGTACAAGGCATATTTCATAAACATATTGCAATAAACAAGAATATTTATTAATACTTTAATACCTTAAACCGACAGACATAGAAAAATAGTTTTACTCTCCACTTTATATGTATTTATAGACAAATATTTGATGGTGAATGTGGTTTTGCATTTGTGCTAATAATTAGATAATAATTGTTAGTTACTAAATATACAATTGCATTGAGAAATGCAGCCAAAAAAGCAATACATTATTTCTGTGTAAAATTATATTGAGTTCTCTTATATGAGATGACATTAATCTATTGTGGCTACAGTTTATTTTGAGGGAAAACATTCAGACCATTGTTAGTAATGGGTGCAAAAGCCAATATCTGTCATCTGGGGAATTGTATTGCACATGGCATGATGACATTGCATGTGTGTGAATTGACCACTGACATGGAGGCATATATTGGCATTGTGTGTGTGTGTGTACTTGACTGATCTGTCTGCAAACAGATGTATGGTCCATAAAAGTGAGAATTAGATGAGGGTTGCTACAGAATGCTGAACAGCTGTTTTGTTTTAAACAAGAATAGATAAAAATATCGAAAAAAATACAAATGCTACATTCTTTTTTTATATATATAATGGGTGAAGAAAACCTTTCCAGACCATTTCAGTTTATTTTTCAACCACCATAGTATCTGCACTCAATCGGCAATGTTGTGTGTTTGAAGCTGTTATTGAAATCAGCAAAGTTGCAACATATGTTTAATGTAAATAATGGTAATTTAATTATTTTAGCTTGTCTGAAGTTTTTGGAAAACTGTTAAGAAAGATAATGGATGCAGGGTCACAAGTTCAAAGTAGACACTTGAAAGAGAGCAAAAGGGTTTGTAAAAGCCAAAGAGTCAAGATAAAAGATAAAATTTAACAAATGAATCTGTGCATAGTTTGTTAACCACACTTTTTAACTAGCTTCAATATTCCAGATGTAACT
This sequence comes from Corydoras sp. C115, assembly GCA_019802505.1. Lineage (NCBI taxonomy): Eukaryota > Metazoa > Chordata > Actinopteri > Siluriformes > Callichthyidae > Corydoras > Corydoras sp. C115. The sequence goes on from JAFMOC010000028.1 coordinate 382,853, forward strand.
GTCTAAAAACTTTGCTTCTTTAATCTTCCTGTAGTAATTGCAAGTCTGCTCTATGTATTTGTACTAAATCTTTAGCAATGATAACCAAAACCAATAAAAGAAAAATAAAGCTATTATCAGACTATAGAAAGATTTCTTATACAGTTTAGTAATTGTATATTTTCTAAAAAAAAAATAAATAAAATAAAATAAAAAGCTAGATTGGATAATGATCAGGTTTGATAATTCTACAGGGTTTTTCCTTAACAACTGACTTGTGTTCTCTCATTTGTAATTCGCCTTGGACAAAAGCATCTGCTTAATGACTGAATGTAAGTTTGATGTAAAACAGTATGTACAATCTGAGGAGGAGCTTGTAAATGCTGGCTCTCTGGGACAGAGGGGAGCACCAATGCATAAGGCTTTACATGAAAGGGAAAATGAAAGCCATACATCAAAAATATTCTGGAAACGTGTCCTCACATTGCAATATTATTAAGAAGAATAAAACATTGTTAGAAAAAACTGTGGATTCCATATGAATATCATTTTAAGTTCTGACATAACTAAGCATGTACAAATAAAGAGAATGCAAACAACCATCTGAATTTCTAAACTTCAGACTACTACTTTCAGACAAAGCAATGCAAGTCCAAAACCCGGCATTTTAACCAGAATTTCCAAATTGATGGCTAATGTGAGGCAAAATCTATTGCCAGCACTTGCATGACTGTCCCTGTGTAAAGTGGGGTCCATAAGACAAGTTTTAGGTAGAATAACTGAAGTTCTTATAAATGCTGCTTTACTAAAACTGTTCCAGAGAAACTGGAATGCTAATTGCAACCCATCTACAAAGTTGTTTCTTTTTACAAGTCATGAAAACTTTAAACAAAAACATTCAGTTAAAAACTACTAAACTCTTTTCTTAGAACTTTACCTTTACCATGGAGTGTCCCATTGCCTGTAACCCGTACTGCTGTTTCCAGATGGGTGTTTAAAGTCCAAAGATACAAGTCTGCTGGTGCACACACAGTCTTACAATTTCAGGCTGTGTGGGAAAGTAGGTAGATCAACATGAAAACTGCTTACAGCAATCTCTCACCCCGTACAGTGTTTGCTTGGCCCTACTAAGAGCAACATGCAGTGCTGCTGCCCTCATGCTAGCAACTCCACTATTCATCCTTTTCTCAATTGGGTGACAAATACCTAAAGCTTTACCCCAAATACTCACTCACTCAAAGTCAGTGAAACTTTGCATTTAATGAAAGTCCATGATCTAAGAGAGACTTACAAAGAAAGTAATTCTAAATAAACCACAAAAACTCTCACTAATAAACGATAATTTTGTTATTATTTAAACAAAGACGTAAAATTTTATACTAATGACTTTGCAATAATTCATACAAACAGGTAAAGAAAGAATCAGAATCAGCTGTAAAAGGTTTGAACTCAATTTATTTAGCTTCAAATGTAACATACCATAAAACATTATTTCGTGGACTATCTAATTAAACTAATACATTTGAAAATGAAAACAAATCGCAAACACTTCATGACTTCTTTTTCTTCTTCTTGTGATGTCTTTTTTCGGGGGAGCGAGAACCTCTGCACAGAAAAAATATTTTGAAATTACTCGATGACACAGCACAACCAGGAGACATCAAAATATAAAGTGAACTGCATCAGTCTGTAAACAAGAAGTAAAATCCAGACAAAATGCTTGCAACCTGCATTTGCCTATTATTTATAATAACAGCAGTAAGTGCTTAATTAGAGGTAAATCTGGTATAATTGAATAACTGTGTTTGTATTTCAGTCTCACTTCCTGTCTCTTGTTTTACTACGTTTTTTGTGTTTATGCCTGGAGTTCCGTTCTTCTGAGACACGTGATTCAGCTGAGGCAGAGCGCTCATCATCTGACGTTGTCCTGCAAACACACAAAACAATGCATGCAATAGTCATTTATCAAGCATGCAACCAAAAGAATTTTTTGTCTTTATTAAAATGTAGTGTATGTTTTGCATGGTATTGCAAATGCTGAATGATATTCACACAATGTATATGTGCTTACTTCACCACAATCTAGAAACCAATATTTATTGATGTTGTATTATAACAAGTTGAAGTACGAGAAACCTGTGCCCCGTCCCAACATTACCTGTTGAAATGTTGTAGAGTCTTGGACAATGCCTCATGCTCCTCTTTCCAGGTCCTAGCCAGCTCCTCTGAGTGGATATTAATGACCTCACGAATAACCTTGATAAAACCACATTATAGTGATATTCAAGTCCGCAAGTCATATATATATATATATATATATATATATATATATATATATATATATATATATATATATATATATATAAACTGTGTTTAGTAGAAATTTAGAAATGCAAGAAAAAGAGGACCATTATAACAGCAGAAGTATAACAAGGACCGTTTTTGAAATTAACTTGAGTAGATAATGTAGACAAACCTGTAAATGCATTGCAAAAGCATTTGATCAATATTGAATGTTATTAACAAATTTTGCAGTAAATTCACCATTACATGGCATACCACTTCAGAATGGACCCAGTAAACAGAATAATGATACACGAACCCTTTGAATTATCACACTTCAAGAACCACTACATAAAACAATTAAATTTTCATGGTCCAACAGGCTTAGTATTTATAATGTATTTTTTAGGTGGCTTAGTAGTTAGCACGTTCGCCTCTCAGCGCGAGGGATTTCTGGTTCGAATCCCCATCTGTGTGGAGTTTCCATGTTCTCCCCGTGGGTTTCCTCCGGGTTCTCCAGTTTCCTCCCACAGTCCAAAAACATAGATCAAGTCAATTGAGTTCTCCAAATTGCCCCATATAGAGTCTGTGTATGTGTGCATGTCTGTGTGAGTGAGTGTGTGCCAAGCGATAGATTGGCACCCTGTCCTGGGTGTATCTGCCCAGCGCCTGAAATGTTTTCCCCTGGATGAGCATGGGGAACACCCCCCGCTACCCTAATATAGGATAAAGCGGAAGATAATGGATGGATGGTCCAACAGCTAAACCCATTTATAAACAGTCCTGATAAACTTTACATTTATTAATGTGGAGGTTAGTGTTACACAATGATTTAAATTATTTATCTAGATATACCAGAATCTAAACAAATCATCTGATGTGATCCTTCCAAAGGGCTGAATATATTATACACTAAAAAGTAAGTAAATTACATTGTGAAGACATCTATTCATAATGTGATTAAATGCAGAACAAGAAAAGCTTGGAAAAAGGCACTGACTTCAGTGTATGACTTCTTGGTGATGTGAACATTTTTCGCTCTGTATGACTGCCGGCGTCTCCGGTAGTCTCTCATTTCAGCCAAGACCTCAAGGTGTGACTTTGGTCCACTTTTCTTCTCACCTGTGTGCACAGAACATAAATAACTGAAAGAAGAGCATTAATGCACACTATAGGCTTTCAAATTACTGCACCATTACCATTATTGTAACAGTAAAATTCTCTGTAAAATCTAGCCTGCACACAAAATGTTATACAAAGTAAAAAGCATTGGTAACTTAAAAGCTTGTATTAATTCTTTAAAATTTAATGATTTTAGGTAAAGACACAGGATCAGCAATGACATCACATACTGGTTTGGGAAAGATATTTTACACATTAATTTGTATTTCAATATATGCTTCACAGTGAAGCCTTGCGTGTAAAAATGTGCTTGTTAGCAAAACCATTTTAAGAATGAAAATGAAATGATTGTGCTTTTACAAAAATGAATAGAACAATTAAACTGGCAAGTGACAAATAACACTAAATATAACATTCTTTTAACATAATTCTGCACAGCTTATCATATTTATTTACAATGGTGTGTTAAAACTATTGAATCTTTAATACAAAAACTAAGCCTAATCTTCTTAATTCTAAGGGCTTCTGTATTCTGATTATTTAAACAATCTGTTATAATGTATAGAATGTAAAGCATGTCTGTGATTGGTTACCTTTTGTAAGCTTGGAGACAAGATCCACATAAAGATCATCATTGCTGGAAAACTGTGCATCTGTGGAGCACTGCCGAGCAGCATTTTGTACATGGTTATACAATGCCAAGCGATCAGCCACAGTCAGGTCACACACAGCTCTCTTGTAGTTTTGAGGAACATCTTTAAGATCAGTAGAATAATCTCCTAAACACAAAACATTACATGTTAGAATCATTCATATCAAACTTGCTTTAAATATAGTTTTTATTAATGCATCACATAGCTGTATTGTAGCTGTATGTGCATTTATTTCAACACCAGGCACTTGTCTTTCCCAAAAAAGTATTGGGAAAATATTGTACGTGGGTAAGTCATATTATATTAGTAAATTAATAAAAGGATATCTTTTAAAAGGATACAGCAAGTATGAGTGGTATAACATCTTGAGAAGACAGCCTTTAATACTCACCCCTGTTACCAGGAAAAAGATCAAAAACAGAACAAAAAATAAACAAAAGACACTTAATAAAGAATACCATAATGCCAATCCAGACCATGTGCTCATACATTCATTTAGTCACTTTTTACACCAAGCATTTTAATTTATCAGAGGGTACTGCCATGAGTAAACACTTTGGACAGGTTGCCATATCATGACAGGCATCTTAGTTTATTTATTAGTTTATTGAACTGTGACACAGACACACACCTTTTACACAAAACTATTATTATCAAGCTTTCGCCACAACTTTGGCTTTGTTTAATACTTTATTCTCATCACCTAATAAAGCTCTTATTTATATACAACCACTGCTATGATTGACAATGTTTTTAAGGTTATTTATGTTTCCACTAGGCTAATGCGGAGACAATTTAGATTTTCTATTAATAAAATAATTATTTTGTGAAAGGTATTTTTGGAGTAATAATTAGAAAAATATCAAAGAAAATGCTCATAATTGCAAAAATCTCCTTTTACATCCTGCATCATTGTTATTGGTGGTTTTTGTGACAATAATGACCTGACTTCTTACCTAGCCACAGACTTGGCCTTCAACAGTGGGAATTCTTTTATACTTTTGAGTCAGATATTTACAACACAAACCATAAATGATCTGCCGTTATGTCATTTTGCAGAAGCATTCATCTAAAGAGACAAGTATACCAACTTGATGGATGGTGTCAGAGCACAGAATTGTCCCAGATACAGCAATCATGGAACAATAAATGTTAGGGGCCTTGCTCAGGTGCACACACTAAAAACTTTGGTTGACTAATAGTATAAAACCTTTAGTCCTTGTGAGTTTAGCTTATTATAAATATATTTGAAGCTTGGCTTGTGAATAACAGTGATTTATTTGAACTAAGCAGTCTACTGACTGCAATAAAAAGTTGTAAATTTCTTGAGCTTACTCTGAGAGGAGGTTCCAAAAGACTGGACCGAAGGGGCACTCGCCTGAGCCTGCAGGATTACTTGTTGTTGGGTATATTTATCTGGTAGGAGACAAAGATACATCATATATAAATTTAGCCATTAAAGTAAATAAAACATTGAAAACTTTAAAAACAGCTTAAAGATGGAAAAAAAACTCACCTAGTTTAATACTTGGTACACTTTTACCATCATAACAAAAGGAAGGATCATACATTTCAGCCTTAGAAATACACAAAATAAAATAAAGTATGTTTGAAATGCAGTACATTATTATTGATCTAAGACCTGCTATTATGGTTATACTTACTTGTTCCTCTTTAGAGTATTCTAACTGGTTGAGCAGACATGCTGCTTTGTGTTTCTCCCAGCTCCTAGATGGTACTTTGTGGTTTGCATCATATGGACAAACCTCCATCTTCTCCTGAGAACGAAAAAAACGCCCAGATAATTTAGAAATACACAAGACAACTAAAACCTAAATTAATTAAATTATACACGAATTACTTGTGCACACACACACACATTATATATATATATATATATATATATATATATATATATATATATATATATATATATATATATTCACATTTACATTTTGTCATTTATTGGACGCTTTTATCCAAAGCGACGATCCCAGGAGCAATAAGGGTTAAGGGTCTTGCTCAAGGACCCACACTGGTAACTTCAGTGGACCTGGGATTTGAACCACCAACCTTCAGATTGATAGCCCAATGCCCTAACCACTGAGCTACCATGCCCTATATATAATATATGTGGGAGAGATAGCTCAGTGGTCAGGGCGTTGGGCTTTCAATCTGAAGGTTGGCGGTTCAAATCCCAGGTCCACTGAAGTTACCAGTGTGGGTCCTTGAGCAAGACCCTTAACCCTCATTGTTCCAGGGATGTTGTGATGAACCCTGTGCTCACCTTGTAAGTCGCTTTGGATAAAAGCGTCTGCTAAATGACCAAATGTAATGTAAATGTGTGTATATATATACCCGGTAGTTCCGACCGCACAGTCTTTTAAAAGCAATTCTATTCCATCTGATCTTTCTCACATCTGAATTTTCCTATTGGGGGATTAATAAAGTATAATCAATCAATCATTCAGTAAATTAATCAATAAATCAATCTGCAGACATGTTAATAAAGAGTGACACACTTATTTTCGCTAAATGTTTTATTATACAGCTGTTTGACTCCCTATAGACCTACTCGCTGTTCCGACGTGCTGTCTGTTATAATAAAAGGTGGTTACAGGTTGTTATTGTAATTAGGATTTAGCAGAACGTTAGTTTAGTTAGCATCGTTAGCTAGAAACCTGTGAGGAATGTTGCTGATTGTCCGGGTTCCATCCCAGCGTGTGAAAGAGCTCAGAAAGCTTTGTACGACATTCCTCCGTGAACTCATTGAGGCTGTGCAGGTACAGTTCTCGCTCTTGTAGAGTGGCTGGAGAAACATCCTCAGACATTATCACTCAAACCGCAACAAACCGACACAGCAGAGCCGAAGTCAACACAATACACGACCGCGCTGCTCTTCTTCGTCTCGTAATAATTCTGTTTTGGGTTGAAATGTTGCCCCTGCTGGACAATTTCTGCTATTGCAGCATTATGGAAAGACACATTACATAAGGGTTCTCCGGTTTTCTCCCACAGTCCAAAATGCATGGATCAAGGTAGATTGTAGGGGTGCGAATCTCTCAGTGTCTGGCGATTCGATTCCGATTTTTGAGGTCATGATTTTCGATTTTCGATTCAGAATCGATTTTTTTTTTCAATTCAAATGGCTTTTAAATTTTGATTGACAAGATGAAACAACAACGTAAACAAATATCATTCATTATCTCCCGCTTTATCCTCTATTAGGGTCGCGGTGGGGTTCCCCATGCCCATCCAGGGGAGAACATCTCAGGCGCTGGGCAGATAGACCCAGGACAGGGCGCCAATCTGTCGCTGGGCACACACTTACTCACACAGACACACTCTATATGGGGCAATTTTGAGAATTCAATTGACTTGATCCATGTTTTTGGACTGTGAGAAGAAACCAGAGAACCCGGAGGAAACCCACGCAGACACGGGGAGAACATGGAAACTCCACCCAGATGAGGATTCGAACCGGGAATCCCTAGCGCTGAGAGGCGAACGTGCTAACCACTAAGCCACCGTGCTGCCCCCGTAAACAAATAGATTTTATTAAAATTATTTAAAACAATAGTTTTAGGTTCCTTCCTGTATCAAATCTTTTTGCATCATTTTATATTTATACAAAAAATAAGATTGTGCTAAATTAAAATGAGCAGTATTAGGTTCGCTTAGCTGCCTGGCTTTTTCTTACATAAAGAACATCTAACATATAACAAATAATTCTAAATATATTAATACAAACGTTTACTATAGTGCATTAGCCTTTAATTGAAACCAAAATACAGACTTAGTCATAGTGCATTTATATTTTGCAAATCTTTAAAACTTAACATTAAAAATAAAATACACACTTCAGTATTTTAAACTGTATTGGACATTCACTACATTTTCAAAACGTAACCCTAAATATTAAATATATTTTCAACTTCTGTTAGTTCAGGGTGATGTCACGCCAAACGTGCTCGTGCATTTATCGTTTATCGCCCTTTTATGTGGAGCTGGGATTCAAACCCACAACTTTTAGATTAATAGTCTAACACCATAAACACTGAACTACCAGATAATCATTTACAGGATTAAGCCATTGATATGATTCGTTTCCTTCACCAGTTCGGTATTTGCCAGTGCTAGTTGGACATTGCGAAGTATTATTCAGTATTATTATTTAAATAGGTTTGATCAACAGCATCTAGGGTTGCCACCTTTTAGAAATGAAAATAAGGGACATACACCACAGCTCCTCTGGGCCATGACCACCATGGGCTCGACTCTGATTCTATTTGTGTTGAGTGTGCAACGATGAACTTTTAATATTTAAATGCATAACTAGCTGAGGTAACCTAGAAGGGATGAGTGTGATGACAAATTGTTATTTAAATTGAACAGTATTTATCTTTTGACTGAAGGGAAGTCATGTCATCCAAAGAGTTAAACCACATTAATACCAAAATTTATGTAATGATTACTGAACACTGTATTGCTCACAGGGCGGCACGGTGGCTTAGTGGTTAGCATGTTCGCCTCTCAGCGCTAGGGATTTCCCGTTCGAATCCCCATCTGGGTGGAATTTCCATTTTCTCCCCGTGTCTGCGTGGGTTTCCTCTGGGTTCGCCGGTTTCCTCCCACAGTCCAAAATCATGGATCAAGCCAAATGAGCTCTCCAAATTGCCCCATATAGAGTGTGTACGTGTGCAGGTCTGTGTGAGTGAGTGTGTGCCCAGCGATAGATTGGCGCCCTGTCCTGGGTGTATCTGCTTAGCGCCCGAAATGTTCTCCCTTGGATGGGCATGGGGAACCCCCCAATTTTCATTGGATATGTATGGAAATTGGATTGTCAAAAACGGGACGATTCCAATTTTACGGGACGGGTGGCAACCCAATTGGTAACTTCAGTGGAGCTGGGATTTGAACCCACAACCTTTAGATTGATAGCACAACACCATAAACACTGAACTATCACATCATTTACAGTATTAGGTCATTGATATGATCGGGTTTCTTCACCAGTTCGGTATTTGCCAGCGCTAGTTGAACATTTCGGTTAATTATTTGGTATTTTAAGTTAATTAAGCTTGATCAACTACATCTAACCCTGTAAGCATAAAGAGTGCTACTGATTCTAACAGTCCTCGCCGTTATACGCCAGCCATTTTCACCATAGTGCACTTATGTCCCACTGAACATAACGTGAATCGAAATGAACAATGTTTAAATTTCGAAATTGTTCTTTGCTCCTTACTCTCTAACAGTATAAGTGAATTCATTTTTAGAATTTCACTTATTTGTCTTTTATACACGCTAAAAGAAACAAATTCTAGCGAGCGATGATAATCTAAGTGTTATGTTCAATAAACAGAGCTCCCTATTTAGTGTGCTATCTAGTAAATAAAGTGTGGTTTTAGCCTCGGCCTGGGAGGAGGGTAGCGTGAACTGGAAGTACAATTATTCCTTTTCCCTATTGAGTTAGCAGATCCAGGATCTGTATTGTTATCACATGAATTCAATGGGAGTTCTCCGGTCGAAATGTTAGACTGACTCCAGGTCAGCGGATAGTCATCGTACTGACGAGGCGCACGTCGCAATAATAAACACGGTTCCCTTGTTTTAGAACCGAAATATACATCTCCGTGCAATCTGTTGGATGAGGGTAGTTATTTCGTGATAATGGGTGGCGCGTTTTGGTAAAATTATCGGGGGTTTTATGCTTAATGCCGAAAGGAGCTCCGTCATCACGAAACTTGCACAACGAATCGCGAATTTAAAAGGTAAACAATGGGTGTTCATCAATTAGAAAAGAGCAAAGTATCATAATATTACGAAGCTTTGTTCAGACAACCACTACTGCAGGTGACATTTATAACATATATACGTATGTCATTGCAGGTGAATGGATGTATAAAGTTGTTTTGTTGTTTTACAGTGCAATGTTCAATGATTCTGTAAACCTTCTAGAAATCGTTTCCATACTTCTTCATAAATATGACCTAAAACATTACATTGTAGTTTAATAGTCTTAAAGGGGTAAGGTAATACAGTTTAAAAAAAAAAACAACAATAATTAATTTATAAGTTATATGCAGGTTTTAAAGGTAAGGTTTATAAACATAGGTTTAGCAAAGAATTGTGGTGCAGACAGGTAGATGTACAGTCATTTTTTTACAGTAAGGATGTTGCACATTATCGTATAGCTTAAACATTTTTGTACACTACAGTGCACATGGCATAGTTATGGAGTTGCTCTTTGATCAGTGTCTAAATTGCAAAAAGGTTCAAAATAAAAGCCCACAGTGACTCACCAGTTCATATAAGTGAATATTTTAAAGTAATCACTAGAATTGGAAAGGCCAAAATGTAAATCTTTGTAAAAAGTAAAGATTATACCAGTAAACCGGTGGTTTTCACACTTACCTACCACAAAACCTAAACCAACAATCCTGTTTAATATATAGCTAATTGTTGTTTCGGAATTGTAAATAACACCTAATTTGAGTTATTTTAAAGCTTCATGTAGTTCTTTTGTCTGAAATTGTATGTTTTTTTTTTGTAGATTAGTAGCTACTTTGTGAAGGAGATTCAGGAAACAATATGGGAAACCAGCTGGCTGGAATTGCTCCTTCTCAGATACTTTCCGTGGACAGTTATTTTTCAGATATTCATGATTATGAATATGACAAAAGCCTTGGTAGCACCAGATTCTTTAAGGTGGCCAGGGCAAAGCACAGAGAGGGCTTGTTGGTGGTGAAGGTATTTGCTATTCAGGATCCCTCACTGCCCTTGACAAGCTACAAGCAGGAACTGGAGGAACTGAAGATCCGACTACACTCTTGCCAAAATTGCTTGCCATTTCAAAAAGCCACATTGACTGAGAAAGCTGCTATTCTTTTCCGCCAGTACGTTCGAGATAACCTATATGACCGGATTAGCACACGGCCATTCCTCAACAATGTGGAGAAAAAATGGATTGCATTTCAGATACTTAATGCTGTGGATCAGGCCCATAAATCTGGAGTGCGTCATGGTGACATTAAGACTGAAAACATCATGGTGACTAGCTGGAACTGGGTGCTGCTTACAGACTTTGCTAGTTTTAAACCCACTTATTTGCCAGAGGACAACCCTGCTGATTTCAACTACTTCTTTGATACATCCAGAAGAAGAACATGCTACATTGCACCAGAAAGATTTGTGGATGGCAGTATGTTTGCCACTGAGAATGACCAGAACACACCACTCGTGGACCTAAGCAGCAATAGCCAGAGAACCAGAGGAGAGCTCAAACAACCCATGGACATATTCTCAGCTGGTATAAATCAGATTTAATCTCTTTCTTGTTTACTTTTTTATTGAAGAAATCTGTCCTAAGACCTTTCTTAAAACATGTCTGTGTTTTAGGTTGTGTAATAGCAGAGTTGTTCACAGAGGGCGTTCCACTCTTTGATCTCTCACAGTTGCTTGCCTACCGCAAAGGACAGTTTCAGACTGAACAAGTCTTAATGAAAATTGAAGATAAGAGTATTAGAGATCTGGTATTTAAATGCATTTTATTTCAAATTTGTTCATTTGATGACTGATGCACATATATCTATATTCCCATGTCAATCTTTTAATGCCTTCAGTATTTATTTTTATGGATGTGTGAACATGAACTCCGTATGCCTCCCAACATCTGCAGGTAACCCAGATGGTGCAGCGAGAACCTGAAAAACGTTTGACAGCAGAAGAATATCTTAAACAACAACGAGGCAAGGCCTTCCCAGATATCTTCTACACCTTTCTTCAACCTTATATGGCTCAGTTTGCAAAAGAAACCTTCCAGTCTGCAGATGAGCGGGTACTGGTGATTCGGAAAGACCTGGAAAACATCCTCCATAACCTTGGCAGGCAAACATTAAAGTCAGAGAAGCAGGAGAAGGCATCTCAGGAGCTTCAATCAACCAAAGAACATGGTTTGGTTGTGCTGGTCTCAGTAATCACTTCTTGTCTGCAGACCCTCCGCTTTTGTGATTCTAAGTTGGCAGCTCTGGAGCTGATTCTTCATTTGGCCAGTCGGCTAAGTGTGGAAATACTGTTAGATCGAATCACCCCTTATTTATTGCACTTTTGTAATGACTCAATGCCTCGCATCAGGGCAGAAGCAGTGCGTACCCTTGCAAAAGTTTTGGATCTAGTCAAAGAGGTGCCTCGTAATGATGTCAACATTTATCCAGAATACATTTTGCCTGGGATTGCCCATTTAGCTCAGGATGAGGCCACTATTGTCAGACTTGCTTATGCAGGTAATACACACAAGATTTAAACACTAATCATGTATATGAACTCAAAGTTATAAATTGTCATTAGCCCAGCCTTTATTAATGTTTTGTTTGTTATTGTTTTGTTAGAGAACATTGCTCATCTTGCTGAGACAGCACTACGCTTTCTAGAGCTGGTGCAAGAAAACAATCTGAGCTCTGAACAGGACATTAATGGAGAGGATTCGGAGGAAACTCTTCATCCCAATGAAAATTATGATTCAGGTATACATCATAGTACATACAACAAAATATAATAAAGTTGAATAAAATTACATGGTTTTTTTTTGTATCTGATTTATAATTAACTGTCAATAGTGCGTGTGTATATATTTTTCAGCCTAAACATTAAACAGTGAAATTTGTGTACCATGTCTCAGATAAATTACGCAATGTTATAAATTCTTGCACTTTAGGTTTAATATTTTTTTCAATTTTGTTAAGCTGCATTTTGACTGCATTTTGAAATGATCTGTTTTAGTGTGTATATATAAAAATATTTTGGCTTGAGCTAATAAATGGCATATCGGTTATTATATATGCCAGTATTGTTTAGCTGCAGATGGCTCAAATTAGCTAATACATATGCACAAATATATTGTTTTGCTCTAACAGTAATTACAGTTTTTCTGTCACATTATTTCACAGATTTTCTGCTTTTTATTTTAAACAAGTAAAGTGCTTATCTTCTGATTGAGGATTTTTTTTATTGACAAGCTGCTAATGTGGTCTGTATTTTATTTTCAGAGCTGCAGGCATTGCATGAAATGGTTCAACAGAAAGTGGTGACCCTCCTCAGTGACCCAGAAAACATTGTAAAGCAAACGCTGATGGAGAATGGCATTACTCGCCTTTGTGTCTTTTTTGGAAGGCAGAAGGCAAATGATGTGCTCCTGTCCCACATGATCACCTTCTTGAATGACAAGAATGACTGGCACTTGCGTGGCGCTTTCTTTGATAGTATTGTTGGTAAATTGTCTTTCTTGTCTGTTGATCCAAATTATATTGTTTAATATATGTAAGGTATTTACAAGCCATTTATAGCAAGATGCTTTTTATTCCACTAAAGATGTCCTAAAGCTTAATACTGCCACTGTCTTAGGAAGTACTGTATGCAAATATGGCCAAAAACAGCAGTGTGAAAAGAGGCATCATAACAAGGAAACGACACAAAAGCTTGCTTAAATTTTTAGATAAGTCTGCCAGTGGAAGTTTAGTTAAGGTGATTATACTGATGCTCAGAATATTTAATGAAGATAACACAGAAATAATTCATTAGTAAATCATTTAGTGCAAAAACATGCATTGCTTAGGAAATTATTTTTTGTAAGAATTTCCTTAAATATTTAACATAACTCTAGTTGTACAATGGAGAATTTAGCAGTAATCATCGATTTTTATAATTACTTAGTAAAAAGAAGTCAAAACAATCAAACACGTCCCGGTATATAAAAAAGACACCAAATGTCCCCATTAATATTAATACTATACTAATACTAATTGACTCTCATTTGTTTTATTTATCCTTCCACAGGTGTTGCTGCTTATGTGGGGTGGCAAAGCTCACCTATCCTAAAGCCACTTCTGCAGCAAGGCCTGAGTGATGTGGAGGAGTTTGTCATTTACAAAGCTCTCAATGCTCTTACATGCATGTGCCAGCTGGGTCTTTTGCAGAAACCTCATATCTATGAGTTTGTCAGTGATATTGGTAAGATATTTACATTTAGTCATTTAGCAGACGCTTTTATCCAAAGCGACTTACAAATGAGAACATCACAAGTCAGTAGTTATGAAGAAAATCAACTACACTGTATAAATGACTAAATAATTGACTATATAAGACTAAACAAGTTTATTAGATGTACAACTGTATGAGTGTATGAACGGATCCAGAGGGTAGATGATGTTTTTTTTGTAAGAGCAGTAAAATTCACTAAAAAAATCATTAATGATACAGTTAATAATGTCTATGCATTTATTGTCCTGCCAGCTCCTTTTTTGTGTCACCCTAATTTGTGGATCCGTTACGGAGCAGTGGGTTTCATTACCGTGGTTGCACAACACCTGAACATCGCTGATGTGTATTGCAAGCTTATGCCTTATCTTAGCCCCTTTATTACCCAGCCTATTATACAAGTGAGTAATTGAAGATAGGCTATTTCAAATTAGTAGTAAATTAAACCTTATGTGGAGGTGTAATGTGTGTTTTGATGCTCTGTTTCAGATCGATAAAGAGATTGTGCTTCTGAGCGTGCTCAAAGAGCCTGTAAATCGCTCCATTTTTGATTATGCACTTCGCTCCAAAGACATCAGCAGTCTCTTCAGACACCTGCTGCTTCGCCAAAAGAAACGAAATGGCTCCATTCCTGAGTGCCCCATTCCTGAAGATCCTGCTATTGCACAACTACTTAAAAAACTTCTGTCACAGGTCAGAGTGAAAGCCTAATTTCTCTAAATCAGTGATTATTTACTCTCATTTCCAAAACAGAATACCATTGAATATCTGTCAGAGAACAAAGTAGTGCAGAAGGTAGTTATTTCAGCTTCTTAATCTAGGAATTAAATGTTTTGTCAAAATACTTTTCAGAACATTGACAATTACAAGATTGTGGAAATTAAAAAATGATATAAATTAAATGGTTTGTTTTTAATCTAAGTTTATCTAAAAAGTTTTTAGTAAAGTAGACAATTAAAAACTAACCGGCAAGTTGTGAAACTAAAAAATAAACTTTGCATTAAATTGAGCATTAGTAAATTAGAGAGAAGCCTAAGGACAAAATTCTTAACAGTGTGGAAGAGGACAAACTCCTCGCTCTTAAAGACTTCATGCTCAAGTCTAGCAAAGCCAAGGCCAACATTGTTGATATGACCCACATGAATGACACAGTCCAAAGCGGCGTTATTGAGCTGGGTAGTTTAGGTATCACTGGGCGTCAGGTTGACCTGATCAAACCAAAGCAGGAATCTGAAGACAAAAAAGGTACTTGCAAAAAACATTTGGATTCTTTATTTGCATGTTCACTCATTGCAGTTAGTACATAATAAGCATGCATTTAAAATAATTTCTCTGGAAAAGTGCATTCTGTCTGTGCTGCTGATATGAAGTTTAGGATTTTGTGGTGGTACGCTAGTAGGGTCGCGGTGGGGTTCCCCATGCCCATCCAGGGGAGAACGTTTCGGGTGCTGGGCAGATAGACCCAGGACAGGGTGCCAATCCATCGCTGGGCACACACTCACTCACACAGACACACTCTATATGGGGCAATTTGGAGAATTCAATAGACTTGATCCATGTTTTTGGACTGTGGGAGGAAACCGGAGAACCCGGAAGAAACCCACGCAGACACGGGGAGAACATGGAAACTCCACCCAGATTGGGATTCGAACCGGGAATCCCTAGCGCTGAGAGGCGAACGTGCTAACCACTAAGCCAGCGTGCCGCCCTACCTTTCAATCCATAGTTAGTATTTCAGATTTGTAGAACCATTTAAATGCTGTACATTGCATTATTATACATGTATTTCTGGAACTGTTTATGACTATAAATTGTGTTTTACTGGGTTTGTTGTATTTGCCACACTCTAACAAAGAAGATCAAGATAGAAGCAACATATTTTAATCTTGATTGGCTCAAAACATTGTTTAATGTTTGCTGAGTTAAAAGCTCCATGCACAGGATATGAACAAGACATTTGTCTTTTGCCATGAAAATGAACATTAATAGACACAATCTATTGTAGAGCCGAGATTTGTTTGGTATGAGAATGGGTCATATTTCACTGTGAAAACACAAATGTTTATAATAGGTTGATTAATTTTGTGCAGGTAAAATAATGAAAATTAACAAATTGATCTGTTCCAGCAGGACCTTATGCTATTTGTAAGCATAAGAATTATGCACTCACTTAATACGTCTTTGGTATTGCATTGTTGTTGTTGCGCATTTGTCTCAAGGCTTGATTTATTGTACACTCATTTATTTTCCACATTTGCACTTACAACTGTCCTCTGAAATTGGTCTCTATTAACAAAGTCTTTCAGTTTTCAGAATTTGTGGTTTATTTTTATTTCATTCATGGACAGTAAATCTTTGAAATAGAGAGCAACAGTAGGTTAGCATTTCAAAGTACAGTAATCAATCATGCCATGGTCAACATTCTTGAGATTACATTCCTCTATTCAGATTGTTGTACAGGCAGTTTTTTATGTAATTAATTTTTGTTACCCAAGTGCATAATTTGATAATTATATCGTATGAAAGTTTTAGCAGTATTTGTAAGTGCTTGGTGAATGTGTTAACAAAAATGTCAATACAAGATATTTAAATCAAGTGTATTGAAACTTTTTTGTTTCTCTATCAGCCCGCAAGCACACGAAGCAGGAGTCCAACCTAAATGAGGAATGGAAGAGCATGTTTGGTTGTCTGGACCCTCCCAGCTCAGCTCCAGCTCCGTCGACGGTACCTACAGTTCTAGTTGCGAGCAGTGGTGGGGAACCCAATGGAACTCTGGCCGGAGCTTGCCTACGATCTGAGAGTTCCTCCCAGAATCTAAACCTCCCTCATGTTCCATCCTTAGCCCAGGTCGACTGCTAAGCCGACTGTACACCTTCCCTTCATCCTTCTTATTCTACATTTCTTTTCCCTAACATATTTTCTCCTCCATATTTTTTGGTAGTTTATATACACACACACACACACACACACACACACACACACACACACACACACAACATATGTATACATACTAGCAAAAATGTTTTAAAGATTATGCTTTTTTATCATCACTCTCCTTCCTGCTATTTGGTATTTGTCTTTTTTTATTAAAGTATAATTGTTTTATTATTAATGCGTTTTGCTTTTGCAACAGGTTTCGGACAGTGGAGGAACTCAGCCTAGGAAAGCAATAATGCCATCTGCTGTTCAAGGACAATCGATGAGCAGAGCTTCCACATACCAGCGCCGTGTGACCACATGCAAGGCTGAACTGCAGCAGCTAGTGCAACAGAAGAGGGAGCAGTGCAATGCAGAGCGTATGGCCAAGCAGATGATGGAGAGTGCAGAATGGGAGAGCAGGCCACCGTTGCCAGGTTTACAGCACAGACTTATTTCACATTTGTTACAAGTTACAGGATGGTCTTGTAAAATGCTGAATAAGTAATTTTGTGGCACTGAAATATATTTTTTGCAGGATGGCACCCTAAAGGTCTTCTAGTTGCACATCTGCATGAGCATAAGTCAGCGGTGAACCGAATTCGGGTGTCTGATGAGCACTCTATCTTTGCCACATGCTCCAATGATGGAACTGTGAAGATCTGGGACAGCCAGAAAATGGAGGGCAAGACAACAACCACGAGGTTCTGTTAACAACCACCCTCAATTGCAGTCTTGTTTTAGTATAAAATTTTAAGTAAACAAAATATCACATATATATTTACTTATCGGTGGATATAAATTTTGATGTTGTTGGGATTAATTGAAAAAATTTATCAACCTATCACTTTTTTTTCTAGGTCTGTGCTGACATATACTCGCATTGGAGGTCACGTAAAAACCTTGACATTTTGTCAGGGATCACATTACCTTGCTGTTGCCTCAGACAATGGCTCTATTCAGCTTCTTGCAGTTGAAGCCAACAAACCACCCAAATCTCCCAAAGTGCAGCCATGCCAAACCAGGTATATACAGAAATCACCTGCTGAATGTTTACTTTAATATAATTTAGCCCTTCACACATATTTTATAAAATCATATCAGGATTCAAAGGAATTTAATATTTGATTAAAGGAAATGTGCTGTAAGGATCACTATCCATAAAACACTAAATATCTGCAAACCTTTATCCAGGCAAAAACATTTGCAGATATATAGTCAGTTGAAACAAGCTGATTTTTAACTAATTGTATACCTCAATATAATTATTGTAGCAGTATTTGTCACCTATACCAAATCGGTTTGTTGTAAGAATTTGTATAACAAATGCTGCTTGGTGCTTAGATAAAAAATAGTGAGAGCAGTGAAACTGACGCATTCATAGTGTTATAATTGCATGAGGGCTGTCAATACATAAAAGGAGAGAAAGAATATCTCATTATTGACACATTTGATGTAATTCATAACAACGAATCACTTTATTTCTTATTTTTTAGCCTTAGCTTAAAAGTCTCTTGCATTTGCACTTGAAAAAATAATAAAAGTAATATTACCAAGGTATTTCCAATGATTTAAAATAGATCAATGAAATATCAGAAGTAATATATATGGTGTGCCCATGTTTTAATAATTTGTCGTTTGTTTCATGACACTGCAGCTTGCTAGTTTCTCATATACATAGATCTACTGCTTTCATCCTGAACTAATTATTAAGCTTTGCAAAGGGTCTTAAGTTTATAACCCACATGTGACTTAAACTTTTCATTCTCCAGCAAACCTTACATTTATCATTTTGGTTGAACAGCACTGGAGTAAACTTTCTACTTAGAATTATTGAACACAGCCATCACATCTGTGCTCAAGCTATCCACACTTGTACTGTGTATTTCCATCTGCATCTGATTTTTTAAAACATGTTCACAATAGCAATGAGAGGAAAATAAACCTTTCTAACAGGCTACATGAATATAAACAAAACATAGGAGTGTTATTTGCACGTTTTTTAAAAAAGATAAAAATTTGTTAGAAACATTTAAAATATATTTTAGGATCTTTTATTTATTCTATTTTATTCTATTATTTCTATTTATTCTATATCTTTTATATCTTCTATTTATTTTTTCTTTTCAATCCTATTAAATTAAAATGGCAATTAAATAAGGTGTATATACAGTATTGGTAGAGGCATGCGATGCATATCAGGTTTTTTTGTAATAGAAGTACAAATCCTTTCTCCAATATAACATGTGAAAAAGTAATCAATTAGGATAAACCTCAGAAGATTATTTGAATAAAACGACCCAATTAACTTTACTCTTAAATACATCTGCCTTGTCCGTTAATGTGATAAACCTATTTGATTGGATAGGTTTCTGGATTTAAAGGAAGATGGCTGTGTAGTGGATATGCATCACTTTAACTCCGGTGCTCAGTCCGTGTTAGCCTATGCCACAGTGAACGGCTCTCTGGTGGGTTGGGACCTGCGTAGCAACACCAATGCTTGGACCCTTCGCCATGACCTCCGTCTGGGCCTCATCACATCATTTGCCGTGGATATGCATCAGTGCTGGCTGTGTGTGGGTATGTGGTGTTTTCTGATAAAGTACACTATACATTTTTAGCAAAGCTATCACCAACAAACACAGAAGAATTAAGTGATATTAATGTCAGTCTGGTTATGTTGATTTGAAGGTACGGGCAATGGAACAATGGCATGCTGGGATATGCGATTCCAGCTTCCAATCTCCAGCCACTCTCACCCAACCCGGGCTCGAATTAGACGTTTGCTTATGCACCCTCTTTACCAGTCCTCGGTCATTACTGGTGAGATGCTTCAGTTCATTAAATTGCCTGTGTGGTGATCTTACTTGAATGTCTTAGTTACAAAAATCAACTTACTGCCATCATGTTAGTGTAACTACAGTGCTAAGAATGAGTATTTGACGTTTATTTAAAACAATATTTTCAGGTTCCTTCCTGTATCAAATCTTTTTGCATCATTTTATATTTATACAAAAATAGGATTGTGCTAAATTAAAATTACCAGTATTAGGTTAGCTTAGCTGCCTGACTTTTTCTTACATAAAAACATCTAATAATGAACAAATAATTGAAAATATATTAATACAAAAGTTAACCATAGTGCAATAGTCTTTAATCGAAACTAAAATACAGACTTTACAGTCATAGTGCATTTATATTTCGCAAATCCTTAAAACTTAAAATAAAAAATAAAATACATACTTCAGTGTTTTTAACTATATTGCACCAATATTTGCTACATTTTCAAAACTCACCCTTAAATATTAAATATATTTTTCAACTTTTCAAATTCTTTTAGCTCAGGGTGTATCGCGCAAAATGGGTTTGCGCATTTGTCATATTTCCAAAGTACCTCAATTTTATTTTACACTCTTTGCAAACATTTGTGCTCATGTTGAGCTCTTTCTTTCCCGGATATTGTAGAATCCAAAGTGTGCCCAAACACTGGCTTTTAACGATGACGGGGCGGGTGGAATCCCACTCTCCCCCTGCTCCATGCTTCCTGCTTCATGCTAGCGGCCTCCATTCAAACAACTGGAACTGGCTAACAAGCTTGCTGTACGGTGGCCAAGTGGATACGTAATGCGATATGCAATATGCTCGGAAGGGCGCGGCAAAAAATTTAACTTTTTTAAAATCCATTTTTGGGCATTTTGAATTGATTCAGAATCGCCAGGACTATGAATCACGATCCTTTGAAGAATAGATTTTTTTCAGCACCCCTAGTTTATTTATGTCTAGCTACAAAGAGCACCCCTGTGAAGTAGAACTGTTGAAATGGATGACGGTATTAATGTTATGACAATTTAGCTGTCATCATAACTTTGAGCACAAGTGAAATTGATTTCCTGAAATATAGTGGATATTTTGAATGTTTTGTGTTTATTACAGCTCATCACATCATAAATCTGTTAATGTTGTAAATGTATCCAATATATTCTGTATTCAATATATTCTATCTTCAAAATAGGAACTTTCATACAGGCAGAAAAATGCAAATCACTTATTTTAAAAATTATGTTATATTGTAGTAAACTTGACTTGTCATTTTTCTCTAACAAAAATAAGCAAGAAAGAATGTAACTAGACGACTTCATAAGGAACAAAATGTGGAACTAATTGTTTACCATGGTAACAGGGACCTGAGAACAGGAAACATCACCCATATTGAGAAAGCCAAGCAAACAGCATTTAGATAAAAGGAAATTAGGGCAGATGCTAAGTAACCAGATGGTAACCAGATGTACCCGGAGGTTCACATCTGTATGATTTTCTAAGACCTTAACAAAATTGCATGTATTAACTTGTGTCTTTTTGTAAGGATATTTGTTTGTTTGAACTATCATGGGTAATAAACAAATTAATTAATACCCTAACAAAAAGAACAAAAAATTTAGGTGCATATGCTGTATTACCACTTAGAGAATTCAAAATATATCAACAGTACTTTTATAAAGGAAGTAGTTAATATATAACAATTGTACGTTTTCTCAATGCAATTTCAAAAATTCTCTTTGCCTTCAAGCTGTGCAAGGAAATAATGAGGTGTCCATGTGGGATATGGAAACTGGAGACCGAAAGTTCACTCTATGGGCAAGCTCTGCTCCACCCCTCTCTGAGATGCAGGCAAGTGGCTGTGTCAGCATATGTTTTTAATTTGTGGTAAATTACTGTTTACTTTTAACTTCATACATCTGTAATACAGTTGAAGTCATACGGTTACACATGTAGGCTAAAGTCATAAAATATCCTACAAATTTCAGAATTCAGTAGGTTAGACATATACATTCACCAAGTTGTCTGCTTTTTTAAAAAGCTTGTAAATATGGTTTATTGACACTCAAAATATAACAACGTAATGATTGTTGGTCAACATGATCAAAAATAAAACCTTGATTTGGTTTACTTTATTTATTTACTATTTGTGAAGTGATCTTTGGTTTTTATTTGTTTATTTTTTGTCTACATAAATTGTACAAAATATAGCTGAAATATAAGTTCTTGCACCCATTTTAGCACCATGGTCTGTTGCATATCAGGCTATGCAAATTCAAAATTGGATCACTGAGGTCAAATTAAGTAATCTTTGGCAACTGCAGCTGTTATTACTTCAATGTTGTCATAGCGTAAGCAAATTAGTTTCCTCATCAGTTTTGTTTTGTTATGCCCTCTGTGACTGCGGGTGCATGAACAGCTGGAGCTTCTGGGTAACCTTGACTTTATGTGTGTCAGAGTGTGTCAGAGAGATGTAGAAATGTAAAAACAAATGCTTAAACAAACTGAATTTATTTTTTATCGCCCAACCCTACATCTTGTGGTTGTCTATGAGAAGTGAATCGTGTGTACTTCATTCATTCATTCATTATCTCCCGCTTTATCCTCTATTAGGGTCGCGGTGGGGTTCCCCATGCCCATCCAGGGGAGAACGTTTCGGGCGCTGGGCAGATAGACCCAGGACAGGGTGCCAATCCATCGCTGGGCACACACTCACTCACACAGACACACTCTATATGGGGCAATTTTTGAGAATTCAATTAACTTGATCCATGTTTTTGGACTGTGGGAGGAAACCGGAGAACCCGGAGGAAACCCACGCAGACACGGGGAGAACATGGAAACTCCACCCAGATGGGGATTCGAACCGGGAATCCCTAGCGCTGAAAGGCGAAGGTGCTAACCACTAAGCCACCGTGCTGCCCTCGTGTGTACTTCATCTGTTTAAATTGGGTAATAGAGTACAATATAAAGACATACTAGTTATGTTTTAATTTTTAACTTTATTTCCTCTCTAGCCTTCACCTCATAGTGTACATGGCATATACTGCAGTCCTGCAGATGGCAACCCTCTTCTCCTCACTGCGGGATCAGACATGAGAATAAGGTGTGTTATTTACTATATTTCTGATCGGATTCACAATTACTCACAATGTAAAAAATACAATACCCATTGACCTTGACTGAATGTAGGAACTTGCGTAGTATATATTAGTATAGAATATTTTCCCCCTTGTTGTTGATTTTTTTTAGCCATAATACAGGAATAGGAATGAAATAGAGCACCATACTTCATTAACATTTACAATAATAATGCATACATTTAATCTCCACAGATTCTGGGATCTTGCCTATCCAGAAAGATCCTACATTGTTGCTGGTGGTGCCAATGACTCCCTTCACTGTCCCTCTGTGTTCTACAACCGCAAAATTATTGAGGGAACAGAAGTAGTGCAGGTTTGATCTGACTGCAAACATACTGTGCAAATGTTTTAAAAACTTGAAATGCATATGGCACTTAAAAAGTCCAATTCATAAAATGATAAATCTAATAATTACAACGCAGTAATACACTTTGCTTTAAAAATCCGCACTGGTTCTTAACATGTTTTAATTGTTTCATATGTTCTCTTCATGAAACTAATGACCTTCTGTTACAGGATTTATTGTTCTTTTTCTAATGTTAGTTCATTTGTTTGGTGGTGGTGCCATGCTGCAGAATGAATTGTGAACATTTCACAATAAGCCTGTGATGTGATTTCACATTTTTAAGCAGTTATATACTTTAGGTGACATTAGTAATACATCAGGTCATTTATCAGATTTGACAGTATTATTATTTTTTTTTTGTTTATATGAATGAAAGCTCAGTGGGTAACATTGTGTTTAATTCTTAATCACCAGGAGATCCACAGTAAACAGAAGAGTGGCTCAACAGAGGACCAGCCTCGCCGAGGCCCAGAGTCTCTGCCAGTGGGTCACCATGACATCATTACTGACATTGCCACCTTTCAGACGACCCAAGGCTTCATAGTCACTTCTTCTCGAGATGGTATAGTAAAAGTCTGGAAGTAAATGCTACTTTTTAAGGCAGGTTTAATCAAAGTGATAATGTGCAATGCACATCTAATGATAAATGTACAGAGTCACATCAGTTCTGTATAGTTACAAGATATATTTCTAGAAGCAGTTGGAGACTACCTGTACTGCTAAATTTCTGTATAAGTTTCTTGTATATGCAGAATGTAAATATGAAGTTGGAACAGTGTACTTAACCAAACAAAAACAATGTCTTTGAGTTCATTCATGGACAGCTGGACATTAGAATAATATAATTGTAAAGTCTTATATAAAAGTTTAAGCAGTTTGTGTCAAATTCTGTGTCATATCAATTAGTTTTCTTGTGTAAAGCGCAAACTACACAGTTAATAGCACAGGTATGCATAGTTATTAAACTTATGAAATGAGAAAAAATAAATAAAAAAATGATTGTGGCCTGTGCAAAAGACATGACACATTAACACCTTGTTTTGTTTTTATTTTATTTTCCTATAAATCAAAAAAGATTGATTGACTTATTTGCAAAAAAAAAAAAAATTATATATATAATATATATTCAAATGTGTTGTTAAGGAAAATCAACAGAACCTGTCATTAAACATGGAACACCACACTGTTGCACGTTCTTAATTTGTATTTATTGATCAGTATTATTAAAAAAGGTGGTCAATTATTACTTGTACAAAATATGACTTGCACTTTTGATGCATTTAAAAATAGCAGACATTTAGCATTTCCATGATCACTTTTCCATGATATTTTTATTTCTATTAAACAAAATAGAAATAAAAATATCACGAGTGATCATGGCAAGGTGATTCAAGGTGGGATGGGACTATTAGAATTTTTCATTTTTCCATTTTTACTCAGAGCTTTGAAGGTTTTGTATTTCCTTTGCTCTGTGCACAAATATCCTAGTCACACTATGTTTTGTTGTTAATAAATAAGTCCAGTAAAGAATATAAAACATTTTTAAATTTTAAACTTTGTCCTGAGCCTCAGGATAACTGTAACATGATGGTATCAGAGAATGTTGATAAACATTCCAAAAACCACACATCCACACATTGGACAATTAATTGTGTATATATACGAAGACAGCAAGTCGCTTTGGATAAAAGCGTCTGCTAAATGACTAAATGTAAATGTAATTAGGTAGCCAAATGCAGACATCCACCACTGTTCTAATACCATTTAGGGCACCTGTCAAAATTCTGCCAGGCAGCAGTCACTCAAGATTTATCAGATTATAACATGTGTTTACATCAGTAAGTCACTCTGAATGAATCTGTTGAATGTGTATTTTACAGTAGTTATGCTAGGTTGCTTATTTAAACGGTAAATGTAAGTGTGAAATGGTAATAGTCTAAAAACTATATTTTGTTAGTAATGAACATCATTTTAGCAAGGTTAAGAATTAAATGTTTACAAATGTAAATATGTTAGTTGTTTGGACAAGGCACAACAGACTTAGACACAAAATTTGATTAACTGAGTAGTCTTTTCTACATTTTAACAAAAATGGATTTGAAAGATGTAGATATTCTCAATTCTGAAGGTCATTTTTGTTTATTTTTGTGAGAAAAATACAGCTCAGGTTATGTACATACCACTGTTCAAGTAATGTCTCACAAATATGGCTAAAGGCAGTTCTAACTTTTGAAACAGAAATGATTAAAGTTAGATGATTTGTAAAAAAAATAATATAACAATAAAACAATAATAGACAATAATAAACATAAGTGCTTTGTTATATTAACATAATATAGAAATAGTACTGCATATATCAATGGTGCTGAATGGTCAATGGTTTCTTTAGAATGCAAATGCATTTCACTGATTACATTATACATCTGTATACCATTACAGCACTAAAATTTCAAATTTTCTTTCTTGAGTAGTGCATATAAAAACTAACCAGCAAGAGTTGTCTTTCAGTGTCCTCACACATTTTAAGAATGAATATTTGGTTGGGTGGCTGTTAAGAGTTATTATATATTGCAAGATGCTTTTGGTCACTGTACAGCAGGAAGCCTCACACAGCGGGTATTACACTCTACCTGAGTGTTGAATCTGTTCTGGTTCCCATTACAACCTCCATACCAGAAGGCAGAACATTCATTCTGCTCTTGGTTGTAGAACCATTTTAGCACGTAATTTTCACAGGGCCCTTGTTCTTTTTTTAAGCTGCAGACATCTGGGTTTATGGGGAAATAAATAGAAGGAAAACACATAAGGCAAAAATAAACATGTATTGAAAGTTACAGTTGGTTTTCAGACAGGGGATTAAACTACAAGCTGTAGTATTGTTTTACTTTTATCCCTTTAAATTGGCAGATTATATTAAAATATTTTACCGTGTGATGTGTTGGCATGTTGTGTATTGCTTAACTTCGCTGCACCTAAAAAGGCACAAGGTGCACAAATACTAAAGCCAGTTTGGTGTTACATTCAAATATTTGGCATATTATTGTTAATGATAACCTATGACATTTACAGTTGTGATCAAATTTATTCAACCCCCACTGAAATAAAGTGTTTTGGCCAGTTTGACATTGATTTGGATCATTTCAGTCATCTTATTTACAATTATATCAAAGAGGCACTTATAAATTAGACAAATATAACATAATATTTATGATGGAATAACCACAAATGTCTTTACTGTGCTCACATCATTATCAGTTTTATTCAACCCCCTAGTGACATTATTTTTTAGTACTTAGTACAACATCCTTTTCCAGTTATGACAGCTTTCAAGCGTGAAGCATAGCTTGACACAAGTGTCTTGCAGCGACCTATGGGTATCTTAGCCCATTCTTCATGGGCAAAAGCCTTCAGTTCAGTCACATTCTTAGGCTTGCGCACTGCAACTGCCTTCTTTAGGTCCCACCAGAGGTTCTCAATTGGATTTAAGTCTGGTGATTGCGATGGCCACTCTAGAATGTTCCAGCCTTTCATGTTCAACCATGCTCTAGTGGACTTGGATGTGTGCTTCGGTGCTTTGTCCTGTTGGAAGGTCCAACGTCTCCCAAGCCGCAGATTTGTGACTGACTCCATCACATTTTCCTCCAAGATCTCCTGGTACTGAAGGGAATTCATGGTACCCTGCACACGTTGAAGCTTTCCTGTACCATTAGAAGCAAAACAGCCCCAAAGCATAATTGACCCCCCGCCATGCTTCACAGTAGGCAAGGTGTTCTTTTGTTCATAAGCCTGGTTCTTCCTCCTCCAAACATGGCGCTGGTCCATTGTCCCAAACAGTTCTAATTTAGTTTCATCTGACCACAGTACACTGTCCCAAAACCTTTGTGGCTTGTCCACATGACTTTTGGCATACTGCAGTCGACTTTTCTTGTTCTTTGGAGTCAGCAAGGGGGTGCGCCTGGGAGTTCTGGCATGGAGGTCTTCGTTATGCAGTGCGCGCCTTATTGTCTGAGCTGAAACTTCAGTGCCCACATCTGACAGGTCTTTTTTCAGTTCCTTAGCAGTCACGCGGGGATTTTTCTCCACATTACGCTTCAGGTAGCGCACAGCAGTCGCGGTCAGGATCTTCTTTCTGCCACGACCAGGTAACGTTTCCACTGTGCCTTTTAACTTGAACTTGCGAATGATACTTCCGATAGTGTCTCTTGGAATATTTAACAACTTCGCAATCTTTTTATATCCATTGCCATTCTTGTGAAGAGCAATAACCTCTTCTCTTGTCTTCTGGGACCATTCTCTTGCCTTCACCATGCTTGTAAACACACCAGTAGATGTCTAGAAGGAGCTGAGTATCACAGTCCTTTTAAATCTGCCTAATTGGTGCTTATCATGCTTGATTGCTGCTCGTTGACATCCACAGGTGTTTTCAATACCTGATTGAAAACACTGGAATGAACCTCTGTTCTTATGAGTGGTAGTTGTAAAGGGGTTGAATAATTGTGTCAATGAAGAAATCACAAAAAGGCCATTTAATACTTTATGACAAAAACAATTGATGCTATCTTAGTTGCATTTAGTTCTTTAACAAGTCCTTGTAAGATTTCATTATGAACACAATTACAAATGTGCACTGAATTCCATAAAACCCTTCGCAGCATTGGGGGTTGAATAAATTTGATCACAACTGTAGTAGTCTGTTCACTTTTTAATTTTATTTATCATGCTGCAGTGCAATGAACAGGACAATACACAGCTATCTTACCATTTTTTTACTGATTAATTTAATGAAGACTGAATTATTCCACTTTAATGAGTAATGCAATATTTTTTAGTTGTATTATATTTTTCCCCTCCCAGAAGTAAATCCATTAAAATATGGAAAATGGACATGCATGAAGGAACTACATTTTAACATGCCACCTGTTTTAACATGTTTAGTTTTCATTGCCTTTACTACATTTAGTTAAGTAGCAATATAAAGTAGCAAAATATGCTTGCTTTTGTAATTAAAGCAACTACCATTCTTAAGAAAAAAAAAAATCTAAATCTAATAGCTTTAGTGGTTGAGAAAGACTGACTTACTGTTTTTGTCACATATCTTGAGGCATTCCACTTTTGTTCTAAAACGGTTGTTGTTACCATTGCAACCTCTATACCAGAAGATTGTGCATGCACCAGTTGCGCTATTATAGAACCATTGCGCTCATATTTTCCACAGAATGTGCCACTGTCCATATGGAGCAAACACCGGGCTAGAAGCACAACAGTCACTAAGTATTGGAACATGCAGGGACATGCACTAGGTGTACTACATGTTAATTTATAGGTTACTCAGTTCATACACTAAAAGAGAAACTACACATTACAAATTAGCTTCATGCATTTATATGTTCAGAACTTTTTTTTTTTTAGAAGAACCATAAAGCAAAGAGAACAGGGTGTTATTGAGACATTTCTAATTCCACTAAATTGCTATGCATATTTTTCTTTACCATGTGATCGTTCACGGGTTTCATAGTGTATTCCCTCCGATGTATGTGTCTGTTCAGTATAATCTGTGGTTTCCTTCTTCTGATTTGTCTTTTCATCAGCAAACTCTGTGTATGTGAACGTTTGTAAAGGAATCCTGTTTAAAAAACAAACAAAACAAAACAAAACAAAAAAACGCTTTGTAATTGTTTTATATCCCTTTTAAATAATCTTCAAACTATAACAATCAAATAACTAGAAATAAGTATTTAAAAATAACAGTGCTTTGGGTAATTTGGAAAGACAGCATGCTTTGAAGTATGTATCTATCTATACATATAATTTGTAATACTTGTATCTTTTTCTATCTATCTATCGATCGATCGATCGATCGTTCATTTATTCTTTCTATCGATCATTCTATATATCTATTGTTCTTTCTATCATTCTTTCTATCTATCTATCTGAACCTAAGCATGAACATAAAATAAGATGCACATTACCTCTCAATTGGTGCTCTCTGAGCAGTTTGCTGGGAACTTCTGCATTGTTGTAGAAACCGTGGAGGAGGGTAGGTGTTCATTCCCCCTGTATTTTATAATTGCAGAATCCATAAAAACACTTTACCTATAAACCAACTCTGTTACCATATATATATATACAGTACAGTACCAGTGGCTTAAGACATAAGATTAAAAAAATAGAAACCTGAATAAATATATTGTGGAAACTTAAATTAGATATTGACTAAAAGGATGTCCATGCTTTTCCTGCTTATATGTAGAGAGGGGGAGAGAGAAAAATAGAGTATTGTGGTACTGTTCTTACCATTTAAAATATGTAAGAAAGTCCTCAAAAATCGTTTGGCATATTCTTGGTCTCCGTGTTTTACATCACCTAAGTGAACGATGTGTTGATCTATAGGAAAGCTTGCAAGCTCCTCCACTAGGCCGCTGTTGAAATTATTTCCAACTGTGAGAATGAAGAGCACCACACCCTCACATTTTGCCATTTTAGAGATAGAGTCCAGCTTTTCTCTGTCATAATATTCAGTTTCTTCTCCAACTATTACCAATACCATTCTGTTTTTACGTGGCTTGGGAGCAGTAAGAAGCTGCTTCAAGACTATAAACTCTATGGCAATGTCGAGTCTAGAGTTGCCACTCGTCTGTGTAAGATTTTGAAAAATGCTGTTCTTCATTAGTTTGCGATCATGGTACTGCTGAAAGTTGAATATCTGCTTGACTGGCGCATTGGCCTCACTATACGAGGAACTTTGCTGGTAAAGAGCCACTCGTGCAGGACGATCTGTACCACTGTTCTGACGTCTCACTTCAAGCTGGTCTAGAACAGTGCTCAGCACTTGTTTCACTCCCTTATATTGATCTGCCAAGATACTTCGGGAACCATCGACTAGCAATGCCAGGTCCAGGTCGACCTCCTGTGGAACAGGCTTAATCCCTGTGGGACAACGTTCTGGATGGCAATAGTCTAAAAAAAAAAAAATACAGAAATTATTATTATTATTTTTTTTTTATTTGATATAAAATATTTATTGTTTGCCCAGTTTAAATTAGTATTTAGATCGCTTGGTCCAATTCTACTACTGCACCCCTGTTTAAGGTCCTTAATTGCATAAATTATATTATAATAATCACAAGTTGTTTAAGACAGTAGCCAATAAGTGGACAATAAGTAGACAGTAGCTAAGACAGTAGTAATCCCACCAACACTTTCATAACTAAAATAACTTGTAACCCTGCACTGCATTTTTGCACAAAAAGCACAACCCACTTTTATAATTCCATTTGCACAGTGTATATACAGAGTTAAATTTTATTTTTATTTTTATTTTATCTTTATTCTATTCTATTTTTTCTTATCCTTAACAAATTAACAAATTTAACTTTCTGTGGAGAGGTCAGGTAAGAATTTCACTGCTGGCTGTACCATGTATATCTACGCATGTGACCAATAAACCTGATTCTGTTTCACTGTTAATGCTGTAAATACAAACTGTGCAATATGTTACCATTTAGGAAATACACTAATAATTTGTAATATTTAAGTAGGTGATAATTTATAAGTAATTAGTTTAATAAAGCATGAGTAAATGAGCAAAATAAGTATGTAATCAGTTAACATTTTGTAATTAATTTCCTATTAAAATAATAATTATATTCATTCATTCATTATCTTCCACTTTATCCTATATATTAGGGTCGCGGGGGGGGGGTTCCCCATGCCCATCCAGGGGAGAACGTTTCGGGCGCTGGGCAGATACACCCAGGACAGGGTGCCAATCTATCACTGGGCACACACTCACTCACACACACAAACACACTCTATATGGGGCAATTTGGAGAACTCAATTGACTTGATCCAGGTTTTTGGACTGTGGGAGGAAACCGGAGAGCCCGGAGGAAACCCGGGTTTTCGCGGACACGGGGAGAACATGGAAACTCCACCCAGATGGGGATTCGAACCGGGAATCCCCAGTGCTGAGAGGCGAACTTGCTAACCACTAAGCCACCGTGCTGCCCCATAATAATTATATCATTACAGTTATATGAAAGTATGCTTATTAAAAAACTTGCTACACTTTACCAAAGCAGATGACGCACTGTTTGATCTTAGCAAGAGACGTCTCTTGGTCTTGTGTTCTCACCGCGGAAAAAATAAAGCTCTTTGCTTCATCAGCCTTCATTACAATACAGAAAAGCAAAGTTAATGAAATGTTAATTTAGACTATTTCTTCATATATTGTTATTTCACTGTACCTCAAAGGCACGCTGAACTTTGGGAGTAGGTGTATTGTTAAATGACAAAACACCAAGGCTAATATCCTGGGCCTTGTATTCGAGTATAGCCGTGGTAATTGAAGTGTCATCTTGGGATTCTCCGCCAGAAAGAAAGACAGCTACTTTCCTCATTAGTACACCCGGGCGCACACGCTTAAAAACATTCCTGCCCACAAATCGCATGGCGGCACCAATGTTACGCTTATTTGATGTACGTTCAATAGCAATGTTCTTTACAGCTTCCACCAAGGTTTTTTTATGATGATGGTCTGCAAAGCGGATAAGGTACTTGCTGTTAGTGCTGTAGGATACTACAGCCACTCGTGCACCTGTGGGACAGTTGCTTTCTGCAATGTTGAGATTGTCTAGCAAGGAAAGAACCACTGAGCGCATTCTCTCAAACTTTGCATTATTGACATCATCAGACATGTCCATGCCAATAACCAGTTCAGTGGGGTAGGCAGGACAAGCTGCTTTATCTAAAAGTATACATGAAATCAGAGTCAGAAAAGTCAACTTGAGCAATAAGTCCAAATATTTGAAAACAACCTTTACATACCTTTACAGCACACTGTGAAGATCAATAGTATGACATTAGAAACCTAGTATTAATACGACAAAATCCAAACTATTACTTTAAAGAATACGATTAATAAAAACATTACAAAATCTTACCACAGTTGTCTCTGACATAGCTGATGAGTTGACAAGTCTAGTCAAATATACAGCATTGATTATAATCAGAAGTCAGAAAATCAACTAACAATATTCCTAATCTGTGACAAAGAAATTAACTTACAGACATTGCAAATGTCCCTGGTGGTCCTTTAGCACCCTATTTAGGATGTCCAAACAAATATTTTAAATAAAACATTAAAACATATACAAAATAAATTTTTAAAAGACAATACAAAGTATATTAACCCCATGTCCAGGTTTTCCAGTGTTACCAGGGCTACCTGTTGCTCCTGGTCTGCCTGCATCACCCTATTAAACATCAAGTCACACAAAGTATTTAAATACGCATTAATAAACAATGCAGATAATTTTAACATGATTTTAAACATTCACTGATTAACTTATTTTACCCCTCTTCCTGTGGAGCCTTTGGAGCCAGTATGTCCATTTATCCCAGGATTTCCTAATTCCCCCTAAACATAAAAGTGCAATTCATGAAATATACCATCCATACCACCATGTAATAATTTAAATTATTCATTTAATTAGAAATGAGAAATAATTATATTAAAAATATTTTATATTAATATATTACTATCATAGCAAGATCAGTCTGGTTGAAATTTGTCTGGTTTGAATTTGCAAATATTAAAATGCGAAAAGAGCAGCATGGTTGCTTAGTGGTGAGCACGTTTGCCTCTCAGCGCTAGGTATTCCGGGTTGAAATCTCAATCTGGGTGGAGTTTCCATGTTCTCCCTGTGTCCGCGTGGGTTTCCTCTGGGTTCTCTGGTTTCCTCTCACAGCCCAAAAACATGGATCAAGGTCAATTGAATTCGTCAAAAATTACCTCATATAACGTGTGTTTGTGTGAGTGAGTGTGTGCCTAGCGATAGATTGGCGCCCTGCCTGGGTGTATCTACCTAGTGCCCGAAATGTTCTCCCGTGGATGGGCATGGGGAACCCCTCCGCGACCCTAGTTTAAGCGGAAGATAATTGATGGATGAAAAATGCAATGGGCAAACAAAAATGTTGATTTACTAACAGCAACTACAAATAACAGTGAAAAAGCTGTCTTGTAACACTCTGGATGCATTCTGTAAGGAAAAAGGCACCACAAAAAGTTTAAGCAAATTTACATTTTAAATGCATTAAAATAGTCTACAACCCCTATCAAATTTGATTGAGTCAACATTATAATATTTGTCAGGGTTAAGACATTTTAAAAGCCTGACCTTTGTAGTTGATTTGATACTAAGGGTAAGAGTACTGATGCAAAGTTCTAGTCTTGAGGGGTTAAATAATTCATACTGTATTGGTCAATGTGTTTGCATCATGTGTTGAGCCTCAAATCAATAAAACTTCCTTACCTGTAATCCAGGATATCCTGGAAAGCCAGGATCTCCCTACACATAGGTGGGAAAATATTTATTTAAAAATATAACACAGTAAAATGTATGTATTGTAATCTTATATACAGTATACAGTATGATTAAAATATAACTGGACTTAAGACCTTCTGTCCTTTTGTTCCTGGTGGTCCAAGTCCATCAGGACCATCGATTCCCTGTAGTAAAAAGTTAAGCAAACCCCTTTAAAAAAAAAAGTAAAGTATGTGCGATATGTGCCATACAGGTAAAAAATGCGACAAAACCCAATTAACTGGTACAGGCCAATAGAGCATTAGAGTATTAAACATTATGGCAGAAGTTGGCCAAATAAATGCAAGCTAAATACACAGCAGGTTTTAACATCGAAAGACCTGTTGATGTACTAAACTATGAGGGTTATTCAAAATATTATGCTCCACTTTAAAATGTTTAAAGTTTGACAGTGTTGCCTCATTCACCATAAAGCCCAATAAATGGCCTCCTTGGACTGCCATCTTGTTGGGCCTCTTAATGATGCTTTGAATGAGATGCACTTTCACAATATAACACATTCCTCCTTTTTGTCTAATGATTGCATTTCCTCCCCTCAGCATGTTTGTTCACTGTCACTTGAGCCACCTGTTCTTCATTTATCTGTAATTTGACACACCGTGTTTTCTGTGTTAATGTTATCTCTCACTTATTCACTTTGTTAGTTCACAGTACTCATGAGCAAGACTGCCTGTCTTTATATTATCCTATGCGTTAAGCCTCAGCTGTACAGGATACTGTTTACTGTTTTCCTTATAGGCGTAATTTTCACTGCGTATTACTCTGTCCTTAATTTGGGTAGTTGCAATGTGCAACTAGTTTTTACATTTAGTTTTTTTTCTGGTCTCCTTTTCAGTTTAAGTGGCTAAATTCATTGGGGTTTCATTATAATAATATTAAGACTCATTATGACTGGAACTCAAACCCCTTTTGTGTCATGATACTCTGACACACACACACACACACACACACACACATATATATTCCAACAATATATTGTTACACTACGTACTGAATGAAACATAACTGATATTATTTGGTTTTAAATAGCCTGTAAACAATAATTTTAAGTTGGGATGCAAAATAGCTTACTGGAATGCAAAATACTTACTGGAATGCCTCTGGGGCCCGGTGGCCCTGTTGCTCCCTTATATCCAGGATCCCCAATCTGACCCTTCAAAAAACATAAATGTAATAAAATAGGATTTTAAATTTGCTTACAAGAGCCAAGTGATATATTATATACTACTACTATTATTTATTATTAGTAGTAGATTTATATATTATATACTACACACTCTATTCTATATATGGTATACTATACAATATATTCTAACAGTACATGGTCTGCGATGGACAAGATGAGGTCCCAAATGTAAGACAGCATTTTATATTACCTTTGGTCCTCTGAGCCCTATCCGACCTTTTGTTCCAGGGGTACCTTGGTCACCATGTGGTCCCTAAAAAAAACAGAATTGTTATTGACATTAAAAAACAATTTTTTTTTTTTTTTGCATTGAGATACAAGACATAAACCATACCTGACGTCCCGTTAGGCCAGGCATGCCTTTCTGACCTGGATCACCATTAAGACCAATTTCCCCCTAAAAAACATGCTAAATTGATCATCTAGTCACAGACAGTATTATTCCAAATAGATGTAAAAGCTATAAATGTTTGTTTAAAAATTTGATTATTCTTTATTAGGCTTTATTTTTATACAATTTTGGTAATTATTCACAGAAACATCTGATTGTTCAGTTCAGTATTTGCACAGAGATCCCATTGCTAAAGCAGCATTATTTCAGTGAGGTACAGTAGAGCTATTGTTAGCATGCTCGTCTTAAAGCAGAAAGGTCCAAGAGCCACAATTTTTGGGTACAGATCAAACTGTCTTGTTTTGGTGGAGTTCAGTGCATGTTTTCGCCATGTTTCCGTGGATTTTATCTTATAATTACAAACATGACAGTATGTAAAATGGCTATTTGTAATAAATTTGGTTGACCTTTTAATGGATGGTTTTTCATGGTAAAAGAATTGAGCTAGGATTCAGCACAATTTTTTAGTGTTCAACCCCAAAGTTTGAATGTTATATATATATATATATATATATATACTGCTGTTTTAAAATGGGACAAAACCAAAATGGTCTGTGGAAAATAATGTACCAGTGGCCCTGAAGCTCCTCGGATTCCTTGTAGTCCTGGGGCTCCTTGTGTTCCTGTAGCACCCTAAAGTAGATGTACAAGTGGTCATCTTATTGCAGCTATAATTTTGCATTGCTTTTTTTTAGCTTAATATGTTTATTTTTATTAAAGAGCAGTTAACATGGATGCACACCATAAATAATTATACACAATTCAATACACAAATAAACACTGGTGCGCATATAAACAACTCAGAACCTTGTATGTTATTGTAAAAAAGACCTGCTTTCAAACCAACCCCTCCTCAAATACTTAGCAAATCATCAGCATAAAGCGACACCTTACACATGATACTAGAGCGAGAGATGCCCTGCCAGAGGGTGGACTGCCGCAGTAAATTTGAAAGTGGACCAATGGCAAGTGCAAATAGCAGAGGCGACAATGGACGCCCCTGGCGAGTACCTCACTCCAACTTAAAATAGCAGGACTGGTCATTATTAGTATGTACACTAGATTCTGGCTTGGTATATAAAAGCTGTGTCCAAGAAATAAATCTATCGCCAAATCCAAATTTTTCTGTATCTAAAGAGTTCACTACCTCAGGAGTTGCATCCAAATGTCCAGAATATATTATATTGAACAGAGTACGGATATTATAAAACAAATGTCTCCCTTTTATGAAACCTGTCTGTTCCTCAGATATATTTGGTAAATCCATGGTATTTTGGTAAATCTGGAATATTTATATTTGGTAAATCTGGAAATCCATCTGGACCAGGGACTTTTATACACTGCATGCCATTAATTGCATTTATTATTTCCTCCAATGCTGAAGGAGCATCTAGCTCTCAGCTACCACAGGGTCTAGGTTGGGTATAGCTACATTACTAAGAAAGTTATCCAGTGAAGTGGTATCTGCTGATGATTTGGACTGATACAATGACAAATAAAATAATTTAAAAGTATTATTGATGGTGGGTCCGAAACTAATGGATACAACGTGAAGTGGCATGACTTCGTAGTTGATGAGCAAGAAGATGGCCTGTCCTATCTCCATATTCAAAATAAGAGGAATGGTAGTGCAAGAGTGAACGCTCTGCTTCACATGTACTAATGAGGTCAACCTCAGCTTGCAACTCAAGGCGACTCTTAAGTAAATCTGGGGATGGACTATTAGAGTTTGATTGGTCAATGGAAAGAATACGTGAAGTAAGCTCCTGCAACCTAGCTCTACGCAGCTTGTTCTTATGAGCAGTGTACGAAATAATTTGTCCCTGCAAATATGACTTAAATCAGTCCTTCTCAAATAGTGGGGCGCAGTGCGGTGCCTGGGGGGGGAGCATAACAAGATATCACAGAGCAAGTGATATTAAGTGTAATGAACAAACCCTCAAGAGACAACATAGAAAAATATTTAACAGGGATGGCGGAGAGAAAGGCGGAGAGAGACGAAGATAATGAGCCCAACAAAAGTCAATCGAAAACTAAAACGAGGAAATATGATGAAGCACATGTAGCGCTTGGCTTCACTGTAACTAAGCTGGGAGACCAAGAAAGACCGGTATGTCTTCTGTGTCTTAAAATGTTGGCAGCGGACAGCATGAAGCCTAATAAATTAAGGCGTAACTTAAAGACATTACACCCCAAGTTTTTTAATCGAAAACATGACGAGTATAGCCAGCAATCATCCTGCTTTATGAAAGCTACTTCAGAAAAGCTGTGCGCTGCAAAAACGGGTGCATTGTAGCCATTAGTTTTGACTTCCTTATTTTGATTAAAAAAAAAAACAGCACAAATTGTTGTATTCATTTTTGTTTTGTAGGTTAAAGTGTTAATATATTGTGCTCCTGAATTAATGTTGCTGATGAATTTGAATTTATTATTATTTATTGATTTTATTTAATTTCATTTTTCAGTGTCAAATGCCAGTTAGTTCAAAAATGTTTC
Organism: Corydoras sp. C115; assembly: GCA_019802505.1. NCBI lineage: Eukaryota > Metazoa > Chordata > Actinopteri > Siluriformes > Callichthyidae > Corydoras > Corydoras sp. C115. Next base: position 420,605 of record JAFMOC010000028.1, read on the forward strand.
TAAAGTAGTTTAAATAAGGAGTTCATTCGTTTCCGTTACAAACTAAATAACAAAGTTAATAAAATTTTTCTTTGTTCTAAGTTGATCTTTATTTCTTTCTTTTTTGTTTTCTTTGTTGTTAATAAGGATACATTGTTATAAAAGAGGTGTACTCTTAACAAATGATACTACAGTGGTCGTGTAAAAATACTTTTTGCATCCCATTTTTCATGTACGGTGCGGGGGGTGAGGTGAGTGTGTGTGTGTGTGTGTGTGTGTGTGTGTGGGAGGGGGGGCGCAAAATGTTTTCTTCTTCCTAGGTGGGGCTTAACAGAAAATTATTGAGAATCACTGCATTAAATGACTCTCAAAGGAGAGAATATGGAACTGTATCACTCTTATTTAACTCAATGAAATTGTCAATGGCTGAAAGAATGAAACAGTTAAATTCTTCATCTGACAATAAGAAAGAGTGAAACCTCCAGGCTGGTGAGTTACCTGCCAGTTGTATATCTAAAGTAAGGGGTGCATGATCCGAAATACTATTGCATGATATTTATTAGATAAAACCTTGGAATTCAAAAAACTATTAATAAAAAAATAGTCAATCCTGGAGTACATATTATGCACTTGTGAAAAAAAGAATTCTTTGATTTGGGGGTTAATAAACCTCCAAGTGTCAACACAACCATTTTTTTTGCCATAAACTCACTGCTTTGGACATGAGTGAAGGGTTCAAAGCATGAGGGCAGGAACAATCCAACGATGGATCAATAACACAATTGAAATCTCAAAGAATTAATGTGTGTGTGTTTATGTAGGGTAAACTTTCAAAAAGCTTGTTCATGAAATCAGGGTTGTCCAAATTTGAAGCATACAACAATTTCGCATTACTTAACATTAAAAACTTATAAATGATAACCTATCCACCAGTCACAGTTTAGCCAGTCAGTCTAAATACTTTGCACCTATTTCACAACTACTCAGCAAGTTTATCATAATTAAAGCAAACTATTATACAAAATAAAGATATTAAAATATATGAAATATTTTACTTAATAAATAAATATAAGTACAGTAATAGTAAGCTTAAACAAATTACTTACTGGTTCACCCACAAGTCCTCGCCTTCCAATAGGACCCTGTTAAGTTAAAAAAGGAAAGTGAAAAGAGAATAGCAATTTGTGCATTACTTTATCATTTCCATTAATATGCTATGAAAACTTACTTCTTTGCCAGAATCACCAGCTCTGCCTGGGTCACCATCTGGCCCGACATCACCCTGTAGTAAAAAGAGAACATGAATATATTTGATCATAAATTTATAGAGTTATTTGCTTGGACATAAAACATTCCATGAATGCTGATCTAGAGTAGATCTGTATTAGGGCTTTACATTATATATTCTTAACTCTACGGTAATATTCCTTAATTTTTTTATATATTATACTACATTGAAGTTAGTGACATGGTGTCACCATATATACTGTCACCATAAAGCACATGGCTCAAATTCTTTGAGCACTTTGCTTTGATTATTAAGTGCTGCTAACTCTATGGAGATTTCATTATTATTGGGTTCTTAAGGAATTTTGGTTCCTTTTTACCTCCCTGAATAGTGGATAAATTATATATGATAACAATGTTTGATTACAATGTTCCAGATAGTTAAACTAGTGCCACTGTGGATATGCAAATAAGATTTTAATGCAGACACATTAAACTGGGAGCAGCCAAAAGACTAGTTGCTAGTAATAAAATTTGTCCTTGTATTAACAAAATTTAAGTTGAATTATGAATTGTCTTTAGAGATGGTGCAAGTATTCAGTTAGGTATGCAGCTTGAATATTTTGTTTGTCAACAACACAATTACACAAGACATGCTGTTGTGCATCAGCTTAAAGACTCATGTGTGTTTTAGGCTCCACTATTATGCTGCGTGTGCCAAACTGACTCTCCCATCGTGATGCATGAAACTGAAGTGCTGCTTTTCTATTTTACTTAGATAGCAATGGCATTATTCATGGAATGAAATATTCAGTCATGCATATTTAAGGCACCATGGTTGTGTTCAGCTACAATATTCTTGATTTTTGAATTGTCTGTTTATCTGAATAGCTATTAATATTCTTGCTTTATCCTTTTCAACATAGAGTCATGTTCATAGAATCAATGTTTGACTGATGTTTTTCCTTGATGGTATCATTTTATGTATAGTTGTAACACCACTCCATGAGAAAAGAAGACTGGTCCAGCACCGATGAATTTGTCTCGTTCAAGTGGTCAGGTGTTTGATATTTCCTTGCTATTAAAGAATAAAATAATGATTCTAGGAGCAAATTTACCTGCAGACCTGCATATCCCGTCTCTCCTTTAGGACCGCGGATGTTGTTGTCAATGCCAGGTTGACCCTTAGTTTAGAAAACAATTTACAGAACAGTACAAGTACAAGCCATATTTACCACAGGTATGTTCCTAAGCCTATGAATTTAGATTTTCATTTAACAACACTCCTATAATTTAGCCTTGTTTTTGCCCATAGTCCTCATTGGTTTCCCCTTTACAGTGCCCCAGTTCTCAAGCCTTGGTACCATAATTAGGGGTTTCATATGTTTTATGTAATGGCTAACATTAAGGAGTTTACATCCTAACATTTTTATTTCTTAGGACTTGCTTTCTTTCTCGTTTTTGGCAATGACATTAAACATGCCAAAACTGGATTAAAGATATACAGTAAATACTATATATTGGCTTCAACTATTATATATAATAGTTATATATTTTGACATATTTTAGGAAACTGGTATGAAAAATAAAGGTCTGGTATAGAAAATAAAGGTCTCAAGTATCACATATTATATCACATTAAATACATATTATTTTCAGAGGATTTTTACTGTTATACAAATATAATGTAGTTATAAGTCCCTAAATAAATTATGCTGCCAAAATGTACAAGGCCAAAATTAATCAGGTATAATTGAAATATAACAATAATTTAATTTAAATGTAATTTCTGTTCTGTCTCCACATCACTCGGCTTCATGAATCCGATCACTTTTTTCTGCAATTCTCTGTCTCTTCACTACTTTTCAATTCCCTGAAAGAAATTGGCGAGATTGGAAAGATTGGTCTGTCTTCAGAGTTATAAACATACCAGTCTATATAAACACTGTTTCATTTGAATTCCATGCACTGCCCATCACAGAACCTGTTAAATGTCCTTTTGTTGTTATCTATCGTCCCCCAGGTCAACTGGACAACTTCATCGAGGAATTTGATATGCTATTATCATTTCTCCCAAATGATGGTTGTCCTCTTGACATCTTTAGTGATTTCAATGTTCACTTAAACCGACCTTACGCTACTGAGATTCTCGAGCTTATCTACAGCTGGTAATCAGCTAGACCTCATAATGACATGCTCTTGTTTCACTTCTATCTTCCACATCACTCGGCTTCATGAATCCGATCACTTTTTTCTGCAATTCTCTGTGTCTCTTCACTAGTTTTCGATTCCCTGAAAGAAATTGGCGTAAGACTGGTCTGTCTTCAGATTTATAAACATACCAGTCTTCACTTGGCACCTTTTTGAAGGATGTAACTGCTGCCAGGTCCCTGTCTTTCCAGTCAAGGAAGCATGCATCTCAGATGCTCGTACTTTATTTAGCACTTTTAACACTTTACTCACTCCACCTTCTCTCCCTCCCAACACTTCTGTCAGCTGATGTCTTTGCAACCTTCTAAACAGAGAAGATTGAGGGCATCAGCAAACTTTCACACACACCCCCATTTCCACTACACTACTCCCCGGTCTCAGAATCAGACATCTGCAAGATTCTTCTTGCCAGCAACATGACAATTTGCCCCCTTGATCCCGACCCATCCCAAATTCTTCAGTCCATTGCTTTCTCTATCACACCAGCACTTACACACATCATCAACTCCTACATCACATCTGCTACTTTTCCTGATTCTTTAAAACAGGCCATAGATAAACCTCTGCTCAAAAAGCCAACGCTCCTCCGAAATATGGTCGAGAGCTACAGACCTGTATCACTTTTACCTTTCCTGTCTAAAACACTTGAATGGGTGGTATCGACACGGGTCTTGAGGTTTCTTACTCAGAACAACCTGTTTGATACCAATCAGTCTGGTTTGAGGTGTGGTCACTTTACTGAGACAACATTGCTTTCTGTGGTTTACTCACTTAAATCTGCCAAAGCTAACTCTCAATCCTCTGTCCTCATCCTGCTGAACCTCTCAGCAGCTTTTGATACAGTAAATCATTAGATTCTACTGTCCACACTATTTAAACTAGGCTTTTCTTGTACAACACTTGAATAGTTTCAAATCCTTCAAACTGTGACATAAAATGGAAAGATTTCTAACTCTCACCAAAACATATCTGTTTGGATGAAGGCCTGTCATCTCAAACTAAATTTAGCAAAAACAGAGCTTCTCATAAGCCCAACTAAACCCTCAATCCATCATGAACTGCCCTTCCAAATTGACGGCTCCAGAATCTCTCCAATCGATTCAGTCTGTAACCTTGGTTCATATTTGACTCACATCTTAAACTGTCACCGAATATCACCTGCCCATCTTTCTTTACATCAGGAATATATTGGGCAATTTGGAGAACTCAATTGACTTGTTCCATGTTTTTGGACTGTGGGAGGAAACCGGAGAACCCAGAGGAAACCCACGCGGACACGGGGAGAGGCAAATGTGCTAACCACTAAGCCAATGTGCTATATATATATATATATATATATATATATATATTTTTTTTTTATGTGTGTGTGCGTGTGTGTGTGTCACATGTCACATCTGGGTCTTAAAGGGAATGGCAAGTAATGCTCCTGCTTATTGCACGTGATGTAATCAACACAACGGTGTGGATTTGTATTGGACACACATTGTATAGGACTTTTGATGAACATGCTTTTTTGACTGAACACACTACTCAGCTGTTAGTTCAAGCCCTCATCCTATCCTGGCTTGATTACTGTAATGCTCTGCTTGCTGGTCTCCCAGCTTGCACAATCAGGCCTCTACAACTAATTCAAAACTCTGCAGCCCAACTTGTGTTCAACCAGCCCAAGCGAACTGTCATTCACTACAAATTTCTCTCCATTGGCTCCCTGTAGCTGCTCACTTTCAGTATGAGGACCATTTCTGGACCTGCCCCTCTTACCTTCACTTTATATTTTTAAAATACACTCCAACTCCTTTACAACGTTCTAGTGATGAACGTCTCCTGGTGATTCCACCTCACCGTGGTGCTAATTCTCACTCTGTTGCATTCACCACTGCAAAATGGTGGAAAGATCTTCCCAACTCTGTCCGTAAGGCAGAGTCACTTGGCATCTTCAAGAAATAACTGAAAACACATCTCTTTCACAAATACCTGATAAAATTTTTTTTTTTTAAATATAATCCTGGGGTGCAGGATAGAATAATGTTCAGGTTTGAAACAGTGTAGCTGGCTTCCTCCTTAACTTCTGACTTGTGGTGTTCTCATTTGTAAGTCGCTTTGGATAAAAGCATCTCCTAAATGACTAAATGTAATACAACATTTAAATTGTTCTCCAGTCCTCATTGTTTCTCAAAAAGTCACAGTCTGATAAAATGTCCTGACAGTTATCAATGGGAAAACATGTTAACACAGTGTAGTAACTTTCATCTCACAGCAAGAATGTCATGATTCCTGGTTGGGGTATTCTTAGGACTTTCTGGTGGAATCTGCACTTTCTCCCAGTGACTCTGTGTGTGTGTTTTGTGGCGACTTTCGGTTTCCTCTCATATTTCAAATGATTTTCAGTTTTAGTTTTAGGTAACGGCCCCACACAATCAACTAAAACTCTTTCAAAGGGTTCTCCCATGATAGGAATAGGGTGTAAAGGAGCAGGAGGTATAACTTGATTGGGCTTTCATACCCTTTGACTTTACAGTATAGTATAGGAAGTACAGTATCTGCTTACATCTCTCCGTAAATCAGGCCAAAAAAATGTTTTAGCACTCGATTATAGGTTTTAGTAGTTCCTAAATGTCCAGACCAAGGGTGATCATGGGCCCCTCAAAACCAAAGATCATAAACTAGAATGAACAACAATCTGGAAAACAGCATCTTTGCTCTCACTGAACCTTGGGATCCACCTGCGCATTAGAAAACCATCCTCTAAAAAGAAGACCACTGCTTCTCGTCTCCATCCGTCTGATGATGCACATCCTTAAAACAGTGATCTAAATTGGGATCCGTGTTTTTAGCAGAGCTCAGTTCTCTCCTACTAAACTTTTTTCCTTGCATGGCAGTGGAGAGAGTTAAGATACCAAACTGCTCTTAAAACTGTATTGTTTGTGATTGGTCCCTTTTAGAATTAGCCAACGATAACATTTTGATGTTAAACTTATTAACAAACTTTTTTAGCAGTGGAATTTAACCAATAAATTCTTAAAATTATGCATTTTAAAGGATAATGAGGTTCCTGTTTTGAAATCGTTGAAAAAAATTACAGATTTACAATTTACAGACTTACCATAAACAACATATACATAAAAAATAAATAAATAAAAAAAAAAACAAGAAATGTACTTACTGGATCTCCCCTTAATCCTTTTTGTCCTGTGTCACCTGTAATTCCAATAGTACCCCTCATGCCCTTGGACAGGATACATTAATTTAGTTTTAAACTGCAACTAAATTTGTATTAAAATATTAAATATTAAAAATCATTGATAATGTACTGGACTGCCTGGATTCCCTCGCTCTCCTGCAGATCCAGCTAACCCAGTCTCGCCCTAACAAAAGAAAAAGTTAAAAAGTTTATAAAAATGATCATTTATTGCTAAACAGTTTTTTGATATGCATTTGGTGAGGAAAAAATACCTGTTGTCCGTTTACTCCATCGAAACCAAGTTCCCCTTCTTCCCCCTTTTGGTGAGTTACAGGTAGTAATAGTTATGCTTTCATAGTTATAGAAGTAAACATTTTTTTAATGACACATTACCTTAATGTTAAAAGTTTAATTAAAAGTAGAAATATGTTTTGGCACTCTTACAAACACATATAAGATCTAACCTACATTGCAATACATTAGTTCTTAACAAATTAGTGATGAAAACAAATGTACAATTGTTTCCAACAAACCCACTGTTTCCAGCAAAGTCTATAACCTGTATAGATTATACAGGTTAGTCTATAGGTAAAATCTATAACTACAGCAGGTTGGATAAAATAAACATACATATGCACAGATCACTAACACTTTTACAATTATCAACATAAATGCAGTCATTTAAAAAAAAGAAAGTAAACTGTAATTTTTGTCTATGTTTTTATATAAATAAAAATACATAATAAGGTATACATTTAGTATTTCCAAAGTCATTTTAATGTTTTAGTCCCTAAGGAAAAATATCCGCAAATTACCTACAATATTTGTGTGCAGTGACTGTAATTCCACAGCTTCAGTTTAACAATTACACTGTAATTGTAATTTCTAAAAGCTGGTAATGGCTTTATAAAACCAATAAGATCAAAAACTTTGTACTCACCACATCACCCCTGTAACCTCTGACACCCTGTGAATGTTAAATAAAAACCGTTTAGCTAAAGTACATTTAGTGCACTAATAAGCACCAGAATGAACATTGGTACCTTTAGACCTCTTTTTCCAAGACAGCCTCGATGTCCCTGAGTTCCATTAGGACCTGGTGGTCCCCTATCACCCTGAAACATAGTACCCAAATAACACTTTTATCCAAAAGCGACTTAAACATGTTTTGACTTCATTGTTGGGGTCAGTGTACATGGTCATCCATGATACAGCCCTCTGACTAAATGAGGGTTTAGGGCTTTGGTCAAAGGCCCATATTGATAACTCTGGCAGACATTTGATTTGAACCCCCAACCTTCAGGTTGATAGTCCAACACAAACACTGAGTTACCACTTCCATGGTTTTTAATATTTGTTAAGCCTTAAAAAGATATACCAACTGCTTAATTATAGGTGAGATAAACTACAGGATTTGGAATAGGTCATTTGTTTGTCTGCTGCATCTATTCTGCAAAATGTAGAAATTCTGTTCTTACAATTCCTCCTTCATGACCAGGAAATCCAGCATGTCCTTTCTGTCCACTATTGCCCTGTGTGGTGCCAAAAAAAGATAGAGTTTAATGAAGTAACAATTGTCCTCCTTATTTGCATTCTGAATGCAAATAGCATATGACCTTTATCCCTTGAGATCCTCGATGACCTCGTGCCCCTTCTTGACCAGCACACTTACAAATCACATTACAGCACTCTCGTGATGCTATATCTTCCTAAAGTCAGTCAAAGTAAGAAGATAAGAATATATATAAAAAGCATCTTGAGAGCATCTTGTAACTTTAATTTTATAATCTACTAAATTAGTTTATTTGATAAATACATTTAATTAAATAAACAAAAAAATGAAATGCTAAATACAGCATATAATTATATTATTTCATATACAGGTTATTATTGTATTGTATTGTATAGTATCAGACTAATGACTCACAATCTGATTCTGAATGACACTGGCCACACTGGACATGTCAATAATCAATGTTTTTTTAAAGTCAAATCCACGTCCAAACTCTAGTTTCTGAAAATCTGTGGTACTCCGGGCTCCCTCCAGAGCTACTGTCAGCAAAGCATGCACTCCTAATGAAAAAAAAAAAAAAAATTAATTAAAGAAAATTATATATATATATATATATATATATATATATATATATATATATATATATATATATATATATATATATATATGTGTATATATATGTGTGTGTGTGTGTGTGTGTGTCTGTGTTACATGATTCATTTTTACATGCACACAATATATAAATTGCACAAAAATTAAAACTTCTTTTAACTGTGATACAATTACAGTATCGAATGCTGTCATTTCTCTTACCAGATTTCCTAAGATTTTGTGAAGCATGATAAAGCTCTTCAGCAGATGCATCCAACCCATCAGTAAAAATGATCACCACCTATTTCCCCACAAAAATGTAATTATGAAACAATTCAAAACCTTAATACAAAATATTGTTGCATCTTAGAATATAAATATACAGTTGCTAAATGCTACAACTGTCATTATTGCAGTTTATAGGTGTTCTGCTTTTAATTTTCAGAGAATTCCTGATTCATTATTATAATATAAAATTGCTGAAACCTATTACATGGATCTTGTATGGATTACGTTCTAATTTCTGTAAAAGCACCATTGATTAATTACTGTACCATAAATATCAAAAAAGTTAATAAAAACATAAAGCAGGAATTTTTCTGAAAAAGACTACTTTCATTACTGTAATTAGAGACTGAAAAAATAGTATATTACTAACAACCAGTAAGCATTCACACACAAAATCATTATCATGCTTACTTTTACACCGGCATTGGAGCCTGCCATCTTGTTCTGAAAAGACTGCAGAAGCTGGGTGTTGAAAGCCATATGGTGAGTTCGCTGCTGTGCCATTACTTTTTTCACAATGTCATCACTATAACGTTCAAAGCGAGTGTCATATACTATCCTTCCATCCATTGCGACCAAGTGGAAGCCAATGTTGGTCTGCAGATTTGGCTCTAAGAGACAGCACATCTTGGGCAGAGTTGAGATGGTCCTGACTATCTCAGGCAGGAAGGTCTGCAGCTTGTATTGACTACTAAATAGCAACTGTGAGGTCGGACTTGCACGAGAGATGTCAAATCCGATACCAATATCTATAGTGCAACCTGTGAAAAGAAACACCAGATAATGTCTAGTATTAACAAAATTTTAGCATGTAATATATGGAATTGTCAAGACATTCTTGCTTAGTTTTTGTAAAAATCTACCGTTCTTTACTTACTTGATTTTAGTCCTGAGGGAAATGGACTGCAAAGGCTATTAATTACCAGCTGTGTTGTCTGTTCATCTTGGAGGTGATTAATACTGTCAAGCAAAAATGTCCTGTCAAGTAACCCTGTAATATGATTGAGCTCATGGGCTGTGTTCTTGGTTCCAATTACAAACATTTCAACATTAATAACCCTCAAGCTATTAACGGCTTTAATGACATCATCAGTTGATTGCGTTGCTGTGATCAGTAAAAGTTTCCGTGGTACTCCGATGCGGCTTCCTGTACTTCTCTGAAAAAACTCCTTTGCTTGATTGAGAGCATTTCCCATGTGAACTACTGACTGAGCAGTGCTTCCCTTGTCCTCTATTCTGGTGATTGCTTGAATTTTATTCTTCACATCAATTTCATCATGTGTCAGATAAAACTCCCTCTTGTATGTAGAACTGAACTGAGCTACACCAACCTTGAAGAGGTCTTGTCTAATTCGAAGGTTGTCTACGAGGCTCAGCATAAAGTTTATCATTGTTTTCCAAGAAAACTCATCAATATGTTTAGAGCCATCAAACAAAATGACCAAGTCAGCCTCCTTACTCTGACATTCTAAAAAAAAAAAAAACAGAGATGAAGGCTACTGTCTAATAGAGCCATCTTAAATATCTGTTGCTAGTCACAATTAAAACAATAAATCAGTGGTGAAAAAAAGGCATAGCTGCTTTATTTAATTCATACTATAATTTAACCATCATTTATTCTATTTACCAAATTTACATATAATGCATATCATTATTTACATAGTAATAATTATTATTAACAAAATAATAACATTGCTTCCCAATAACACATTCATTTATTTTTACTATTGCTGCACAATTTAAATACTCAGTCTAGTTCTAATACTAGCTAACTCACAGGATCAGATTTGAGGATAAATATAAAATTACATTTTTTAAAAAAAATATTTTAAGATCAATCAATTTGCTGCAAAATACCAGACTTTACTGATATTTATTGTTTTTTATTATTATAATCATCATTATTTTACTTTTGCCTTAAGTGATCTAATATAGACTGAGCCTGTTTATACAGAAAAAAACTAATTTAAAATTATTTTTGTTGAAATGTAGAAATAATACTTACCTGGTTTTGAGTCATTGCAAAGTGCCATTGAAATCTTTTTCTGAAGAGTCTCCAAAGCTTTGAAGTCTTTAACATGAAAAACTTTGCTTCTGTCTTTGGTGATTATCTCCAATTCCTGTTCATTTGCTTCAGCCACCCCAATTCCATAAACCGTAATACCTAACTTGTGAACCTCATCAGAAGCTTGGGGTAAAAGGCTTGGTTTAGTGGCCTCACCATCCGTAATAAGTAGCAGAATCTGTGGAACACCTATCGCGCTTCTTCCACCTTTAGATCTGCCAAAATATTCAATCGAGTACTTCAGAGCATCAGCTGTTTCAGTATCGCCGTTTGGTTGTATTAGTGCACTGATAGCATTCTGAACCTCTTTTTTGGTTTTGTACTGATCTAGAGAAAACTGAGCTTTAGAATGTGAGGCAAAGAGAATTGTACAAAAACGAACATATTCTTGCCCAACTTGTGTGCTGTTAACCACTGAGATCATGAAAGACTTAACTTTTTCAAAGTCTTTTGGGTCAATACTAGTAGAACCATCCACTAAAAAGACAATGTCTGCCTCTTGTAATTTCTGGCAATCTAAAAAAGGAGATAATTACACTTAAATGCACATAGTATAGCACATTTAAAATATATACTTAAAAATAAAATGATTACCTATGGTAAATGCATGGTGTTGTTATAAATTAAATTGCAAATATTAAACAGCATAAAATATTTACTTATTTTCAAAGTTTCAAAATTCCAAAATTTTAATTCGGAACATGAAGAATGATATTATTTTTTTCTCATTCACCATATATATGCACTTTTTTGTTCTACAATTACAGATAGTAGTCAGTCCGTTTATCTGCTCACTTGTTAATTACTTTGTACTATATTCTTTAATTGTTAGGACGCCACAAGATGGCCTCAAAGTAAGTATTAATTGAGTGGTGAATAATTTATTATTCAAAGGAAGCTGCCAACAGGATTTTGATGTCACTAAAGTTCTGAGAATCATAATAATTAAAAAAAATCTACTGCAGTAAGTGCTGATCTTGTAAGGGTCTACAATATGTAATATGTACAATATGAAATAGGACAACATTGTAGAAACAACATGGTATACCCAATAATAATGTTGGTAAGTGTACTAATTACTTTATAACAATAAACATTACCAAGGTGCATTAAAAATTAACATGGCTTACCTTTAGCTGAGTTGCAGAAATCAAGCAAGAGTTTGTCATCTAACAATTTTAATGCATCAAAATCCCTCTCCAGGTAAAAATTATTTAAGGTCCCACTGATTTCCCTCAGCTGTGTGGTGTTTAGAATTCCTATTCCTATTGAGTAAATAATAACACCTTTTGCCCTAAGAGCTCTTGCAGGCTGAACAACATCATCCTGGGACATGCCATCAGTAATCACGATGAGAACCTTTGTTGATTTTTGACGAGCTCCATGTGGTATATCAAAGTACTGGGACACAAAGCTTAGTGCTGCTCCAGTCTTGGTGCCCTCCTTCAGCTGACTTATGTCATTTATTGCTTGCTCCATCTGCTGTTTATCCGCAAACTTGTTAACTTCAAATTCAAGCTTTGGGCTTGAACTGAACTGCACTACTCCCACCTGGGCACCATCTTTATGAACTTGCAACTTTGACGCCATAGTTGCTATGAATGCCTTTATCTTCTGGAAATCTACATCTGAAATAGTTTCTGAGCCATCAACCAAAAATATGACATCTGTCAATATGTTCTTGCAAGCTAAAACAGAAGAGTGGAGTCAAATTAATGCTTGATGACTATATAAAGTTTTAAATAAAAGAAATATTAGTTGCCATTAAACACTTTAGCATTCTTACCATTTTCAGAGCAAATATCAGTTGCAATTTGATTCTTAATGGCTTTCAATTTGTCAAAGTTGTTGACATAAAACATTTTATTTGGGTCTTCTGCTATTTCCTCGAGCTCCTTATCATTGGCATCTTTTACTCCAACAGCATAGACTGATACTCCTTGGGCTCTTACTTCTGCTGCTGGCTCTTTGACACTATCCTGTGACTTTCCATCAGTAAGGACAATCAGAATCTTGTGAACATTATTCCTCTTCTCTGTGGGCTCACGGAAGCGAGTACTCATAAACCGCAAGGCTTCACCTGTATTTGTGTTTCCAATTTTACGTTTAATGTTCTTCACTGCATTCTCTAGAGATGTTCTATCCATGTGTTCTGTCAGACCAAACTCTAATGTGGTTTCAGTTGCATATTTTACCACACCCGCTCGGACCTGTAGTGGTCCAATAGTGAAAATCTGCAGAAACTCCAACATGAAATTTTTTATGTCCAGAAAGTTCTGATAAGTAATACTTGAGGAACTGTCAATGAGAAAATAAATGTCTGCTTCTTCTGTTTGTTTACATCCTGTAATTGCATTATTTAAATTTGTTACTAAAATAAATGTACAAAAATGTAAATAAATGTTTTATAAACACATACAATAAAAAATACCTTGTTTTAAGTTGTATCTAGTTGCTTTGGCAACATTTGGAATGGACAAGACTATTGCAAAGAGTATTCCTCAGAATGTCTTCCCATTTATAAAGTCTCTTAAAGCTCTCCACAATAAACATAAAACGACTGGTGGGAAAAGATGCAATTTCAGCTAGTTCTAATTTATCCTTTCCTAGTGCATAAACCTGAACTCCAGACACCCTCAACTTTTCAGCCTCGGTGCTGATGTTATCCAAAGATTTATGTTCTGTAATGATAACGGCAATCTGTTGTACCCCCAGGTGCCAGCGACTGCCTCTGTCTCTAGTGAAGAGTTCCTCTTTTGCAAACTTTAGTGCTCTGCCAGTAAATGGATCTCCGGTTGTGAATGGCATAATTTTAATGTACTTTAGGACATCCAGCTTGTTGTCAAAGGTGTTTAGGTAGAATTCAGCTTTAGGTGTATCACTATACAGCACCATTCCCACCTGCACACCATAAGACTTGATCTGCAGGCCATCAATCACATTATGTAGAAAGTCCCGCAACATTGGGGCAGAGTTACTGCTAGATACATCCACAATAAACACTATATCAGCCAACAAAGCCAACTTGCAGTCTGTAAAAAAACACAGCCACAAAATCATTTTAACCAAAAACTTTTTTTAGACTAATAAGTGTTATATTAATACAACAAATTAATTTTAAGCCATAACGTAAATGCATGTTTTACATGCATGTACATGTAGGATTTTTAAAACATTTTTGTTAATTCCATATTTTCCAATCTCTTTGGGTGCTGAGGAAGAAATAAAATGAATTTGGCATTAAGCTTAAACAAAAAACCCAGCAACTAATAAAGGATTTACAATCCTGTGGCTCAGACATTCATGTGAAGTAAGCTACTTCGATTTGCAAATTAAAAGTTGTATGATGTAATTATCACTTTCTGACAACATGTAAAGTATTTCAACAGACATAGACTACTGCCTCAGAAAAGTTCATACTTTTATTAATTGACTAACATGAATTAAATGAGTCCATAAATCTCAAACAAGAAGTCCTGTGGTAATCAGTGGCAAAGACAAGTGGTTTACTTTTGACATTAATGGCGACCATATAGAATTTTAATGTAAAGCCATTTTGCAATTGCCGGGATTTTAAATTTTAACTAAGATATAGTAATTTTAACTGTTTTTGTGACAAAAAATTATGTATTTATTTAAATATTTTTTGTGAAAACAGTCTAATTTTACAAATATTTAAATTTATATGATTAGTGTTGTAATACTATTAAAATAATGGCAAACTTACCTCCAGCAACTATTTTTTTCTTAGCAATAACAGTCATGACATCTTGTGTTAATTGTCCAGTATCTTTCTTTGCTGCAAAGAAGGTCTCTTCTGGGGTAGCGATTACAGCATCTTTCACAGAATCAAATCTTTCACCAAATAGTCTAGGTGTAGCAGGAATCTGTGGTAGTGCTTGATCTTTGCTTATGTCAACATTAATAATGATCACTTTCTCTTTGTTTAGTTCCCGAGCTGCCCTGTACACAGTATCGTCTGACACTCCTGTGCCTACTACAAGAAGGTACTGTTTGTAACCTTGGGCAATACGGCTTCCAGATGCAGGGCTCAGCAGGAAGGTGTGTAGAAAATTCATTGCCTTTCCGAGTTTGCGCTTGCCAGTGCCTCTGAGCCGAAAGTTGCGTATAAGTGAGACTGCTTGACTTTTAGTTGTGCATTCATTAAAATTAAACTCCACTGAAATATTTTCACTAAATTGGGCCAAGGCTATCCGGTTGGACAAGGACCCAACATTAAGATTTTCTGCCAAACCTATGAGCAACTGATTTACCTTGGTCTGTTTTACTGTACTGTCCACCAGCACAAACACGTCAGCAAACTTTGGAAGAAGAGCTGCAAAATTGGAACACTATGATAAGCATTTGTGGTCTACAAGTTATACAATATTAAAACAAATAACTGAAATTAATTAACAATGCTTAATTGTAGTAATTTAACATTTAATGTAACATTTAATATTACCTTGCTGCTGTTGCTGCATCGTTATACACACATGGTTCAATACACTGAGACTTGCTTTTAGCAACTCCTGGTAGTCAGTAAATGTCAACAAAAAACGATGATGTGGTTTGTTGGCCATTAACTGTAACTCTTTAATTTCGTTTGCACCAATTCCAATAGTAAAAATTAAAACTCCTTTTTCCCGAAGTACGTTCACTGCAGTCTTTATGTATGAAATATTCATATTAACATGTGAATCATAATTGGTGATCACCACTGCAATCTGAGGTACATTTTGACCAACTTGACTACCAGCTTCTTTTATAAAGTAATTCCTCAGGATAAATTGGAGGGCTTGTCCTATTTCACTTTGTCCTCTGAGGTAGCTTAGTTTATCTACCTTTTCAAGCAATTGATTTTTGTTTTCATATTCCCCCAAAATAAACTCTTTTTGGGTGTCATTGTTAAACTGTGCCAGTCCAACTTTTACTTTGTCAGGATGAACATCAAGACCAAATATGAATGAATGAAGGAACTGCTTTAACCTCATGAAGTTTGTATCACCAATAGAACTAGAGCTGTCCACAAGAAACACAATGTCAGCGGAAGTAGCCTCACAGCCTAGAAATAAAAACACAGAACAAAACTAAAACAAAGTTTCCATTATGTATATGTTTATGTTGATTTATATGTTACGAATTGTCACTACCTGGCAATGATTCAAGCTATTTAAAAAAAAAAAACCCTATATTTACACTATAAAAATGATGACAGTTTATTGCACTGAAATTTTACTTTGCTAACAATCCAGCCTCTCAGGTTGTTATAAGTTTTGTTAGTTCAATTTGATGAATTTTAAGATGAAAAAATGTAAATTATACCTACCGGCTGTTTGAGAGTTTGCCAATCGAAAAAATGATACTAGAATAAAATATGTCAGTATTCCTTGTATGAGTTCCATGACTTCAGTGTTCTAAAAAATATATAAAATAAATGAATGTTAATCCAATGATTAACACATGAGCTTAAATCTAAGAACAAAGAGCATGTATATGTAAAAAGAGTTTCTATTAATCACACAATGATTTTACTCTCACATGATATAATTTGCTTGTTTCCTTAGTTTGGTGTAGTTTAGTACCTCACCTTAAAACAGTAGATAGCGATTTTTGTAACATATGTTAACACATGTCCTTGTTTTGGCAGCTCTTTTAAAATGTTTCAAGCTAAAGAAAATACATCAAAGTTCAAAGTAAAGTAAGTAAGTAAAGTACTAAGTAAACTACAAATACCAAAAAAAGTAGTTTAAGTACAATAACAAAATACCTATACTTCACGATGTACCACTTTTGTTTACTTTGGGAGATTGTAAAAGACTGCTTTTGGTTTCTAGGCATAAATTATTTTATTCTTACTTATTTAGGCATTTAAAAGGAGAGACATTGACTGGTGTCTGTTAGATCATGGTATGCGAAGTCAGGAGTAATTTATTAAGCTGTGAAATTTGCACAACTGACATCCCCTAACCATGACAGTGATAAAACCATAGTCCTAATAATGTAATTAAGTCTTTAGGAAATATATGTACTGTAAGTTCGAATCTCTTGCACTAGTCAAACCTTGCATTGTTGCTCTTTTTTATCTTATCACTCCAAAAATGCACACAACAAAAATTAAACTATTTCAAAGTTAAATCACCTTATCATCAACCCTTTTTATTTATGAAATGGCTAATGCAAACTTTCCCTTTTACAAGGGACTTGGCACTCTGACAGTTCTTCTCTCTTTGCACTTCCTATCTGTCTTACTTTCTCCCCTGCTCTTCCACTTTTTTCTCACTGCACAAACATACAGTCAATAAAAATAGGTGGGATAAATGACCTCACCTGCTTCCCTGGCTTTACCTCTTATTTACAAACCAGCATTTGATTGCAGCTCCATCCTTGCAAACATTTTTAAGCCTAATGAGTTAGCCTGATGAGCATCAACAACTGTTCTATGGTACTCAAAAAATGTTGACGTTCATGCCATTATACACTCTCACAAATCTGTGCTATGAATATAGATGCCTGTTCAAGTGTCTATGCACACCTGATCCTATTAATTAATATCATCTTCATGTTGAGAAAAAGAATTTCTAAAATGCTCACAACCTTTTCACATCATTAGTACAACTTAAATTTAAATATTAACAGTTAATGTAGAGGCCCAATTCACAAGTTTACAGAAGCAAGTCTCCTTTTTCTATAGGTTTTAACTTAATTTGAATTATCAAAACATTTTGTCAGGAACTGTTGATATGTTCCAAGACTTTAATTGTCAGGAAATTCCTCATTATGCCTTATCTGCCCACAAAAATAAAACATTTGCTTCAGAGATCTGCAGTAATGTATACAATCTCTATTTTAAAAGTCAGGTTGATTTATAAAAAGAAGCCGATTTGCTCACTCCGACTTGTTCTTAATAATATCACAGTCAGCTAATACCTATTTCAGAGCAATTTTAAGTGTTTGAGCCAAAAGTAGCATTAAAGAAAAGAACATACAGTAGCAGTTGTGTTAAAGAACAGTACACACACATTCTCTTCCTCTCTCTCTTTTTCATGCATGTTTTTTTCTCTCCATGCTTGTGATGACATCTACTTTAAAGTAACACTAACACTTATATTACAACTAAGCAATAAAATGGCAATTGGTGTGGAATGAGGGGCTCTTGCTCAATGCACTAAACATGTCAGCTGTCCACTTGCAACAGAGTGCAATCAGTCATGCTTATCTCTTATCTTGTTGGCAGGTTCTAAGGGGCATCCATCATGTTCCATTTCCATTGGTGTGAGTAGTGTAGCTCTCACTATTAGGCAGTGCTCTTTTCAGTGGCTGAGGTGGACAATGGCTCCCCCGGTGTTTTGGCATAACCATGCAGTAGCACTAGGACCAAAGAGGTAAGCACACTTTTTGCCTTTTTCAGTTGAAAAATTGGATAAAAATTAATTAATTATTCATTATCTTAGCTTAATCCTCTACTAGTGTTGCTGGGGGGGGGGTTCCCCATGCCCATCCAGGGAAGAATGTTTCAGGCAATGGGTAGATATACTTAGAACAGGGTGCAAATCTATCGCTGGGCACACTCACTCACACAGACATACACACAAACGCACACTAAATGGGGCAATTTAGAACATTCAGTTCATGTTGAATCCATGTTTTTGAACTGTGGAAGGAAACCGAAGAACCCAGAGGAAACCCAGGAAGAACATGAAAACTCCACCCAGATCGGGATTCGAACCTGTATTCTGAGCACTAGGAGAATGCAAGAACAACTTAGCCACAGGGTTGCCTGTGGATAAAAATAATAATAAAAAAATATATTAATAATATTCCCATAAGTAAGTCCCTTAAACCTCATTGCTTCAGGGTTGCTGGATGGCTGACCCTGCACTTTGGTTATGGTTATGGCTATGGTAGCTGTATTTATACAGTGCCTTGCAAAAGTATTCACCCCCTTTACATTTTTCACATTTTGTTACCTAACAACCTGGAATTAAAAGGGAATATTTGAGGGTCTGCATCATTTAATTTACAAACCATGCCTACAACTTTCATTTAACATTTAACATTTTTTTTATTGTGAAGCAAACAACAAATAGGACAAAATAACTGAAAACATCAGTGTGCATAACTATTCACCCCCGTAAGTCAGTACTTTGTAGAGGCAACTTTTGCAGCAATTACAGCTGCAAGTTGCTTTGGATAAGTCTCTATGAGCTTGCCACATCTTGCCACTGGAATTTTTGCCCATTCCTCATGGCAAAACTGCTCCAGCTCCTTCAAGTTAGATGGTTTCCGTTGGTGAACATCAATCTTCAAGTCTGACCACAGATTCTCAATTGGATTAAGGTCTGGGCTTTGACTAGGCCATTCCAATATGTTTACACATTTCCTCTTAAACCACTCAAGTGTTGCTTTAGCAGTATGCTTTGGGTCATTGTCCTGTTGGAAGGTAAATCTCCGCCCTAGTCTCAGATCACTGACAAACGTAAACAGGTTTTGCTCAAGAATATTCCTTGTTTTTAGCACCATCCATCTTCCCCTCAACTCGGACCAGTTTTCCAGTCCCTGCTGCTGAGAAACATCCCCACAGCATGATGCTTCCACCACCATGTTTCACTGTGGGGATGGTGTTCTTGGGGTGATGAGATGTGTTGGGTTTGCGCCAGACATAGCGTTTTCCTTGGTGGCCAAAAAGTTAAATTTTGGTCTCATCTGGCCACAGTACCTTCCTCCATACAGTTTGGGAGTCTCCCACATGCCTTTTTGCAAACTCGAAACAAGCCTTCCTATTTTTGCCTGTAAGTAAAGGTTTTTTTCTGGCCACTCTTCCATAAACCCAGCTCTATGGAGTGTACGGCTTATTGTGGTCATATAGACAGATACTCCAGTCTCTGCTTGGGAACTCTGCAGCTCCTTCAGGGTTACCTTTGGTCTCTGTGCTGCCTCTCTGATTAATGCCCTCCTTGACCGGGCTGAGAGTTTTGGTGGGCGGCCCTCTCTTGGCAGGTTTGTTGTGGTAGCATGTTCTTTCCATTTGATGATGATGGATTTGATGGTGCTCCGGGGGATCATCAGAGATTTGGATATTTTTTTATAACCCAACCCTGACTTATACTTCTCTACAACTTTATCCCTGACTTGCTTGGAGAGCTCCTTGGTCTTCATGGTGTTGTTTGGTTAGCTTAATAGTGTTGCAGCCTCTGGGGCCTTTCAGAAAAGGTGTGTATATACTGACAGATCATGTGACACTTAGATTGCACACAGGTGGCCTTCATTTCACTAAGCATGTGACTTCTGAAGGTAATTGGTTGCACCGGAACTTTTTAGTGGCTTCATAACAAAGGGGGTGAATACATATGCACATGCCAATTTTCAGTTTTTTCTTTTCATATTCTTTATATGCATATATTTTTTCCTCATTTCACTTCTAAAACGTAGACTATTTCGTGCAGATGCATCACATTCAATTCAGATAAAAAAAATACATACAGGTTGTAAAGTAGTAAAATAGGGAAAAATCCAAGGGGGTGAATACTTTTGCAAGGCACTGTAGTTAAGGTTTGGGTAAGTTTCTTCAAACAAATGTAGTCTATGTAATGTTCGCACAAATTATAAATGCAAGTGTGTGCATGCGTGCTAGCTAGTGTGTGTGTGTGTGTGTGTGTGCCCTGTCTTTCTAAGCACTAGGATATGACTCTATCATTTCCTGTGCCCCTATTCAGGATAAAAGGCAAATTGTGCATGTGCATGTCTATATCAGAATTAAGAATATTCTGAATACAAGATTGAAGAAGTCCAAAGATTTCACGTTTGTAAAATATTTGCATCCATAAGACTATGCACAAAGCTAGATATTCATAAACAAAACATGAGAAAATTGCACATTTTCTGTAAATCAGCATGGTAATTTTAAAATGAAGGTGTGGTCTATCCTGTTTGATATTTTCCAGAAACTGCTCACATTTCAGGCAAAATAACATACTGATTCTCCTTAAACGCTTAAACCTTTTACTGACTTCAGCAATACTTCAGTAATTGTTATTGTCCTCATGTACAATCCATAGAGGATGAAGTATTAATAATTTGCTGATTTGAACTATTTTATAAACAGGACACCAGATCAAAGTTTTTATTACATAAATCGAAAACAAGCTTTGATACATAAAACTACTTTTATCTGTTCCTGAAACATTTATTAATAGATAATCTTTAAAGAATGTTATTAAGGTTTTGTATAAAGTCATTTAACATAAAATAACATTGCCTCTGTAACTGTGGTTTATATGTGGGTCAGTTCAATTCGACTTTATATTAATGACTTAAATTTCAGGTTATTCAAACTGCAATATATCGAACATAAATAAATAAATAAATAAAATAGGTTAGAAATCATAACGCAGAAAGCGCGCGCGCAAATCACCATGCAATCACTACATGATTTAATATTGTACCGTAATTCTAACATATTGCTTAAGAGAATCGGTTAATCCAATTTGACTTCATTGTCTATTTACAGTTAATAAAATGTATACTCCATTTATTTGCGATTTATCTATGAACTATAAACGCAATATTTTAGACTTTAACCAGAAAGTGGATGTCTTGGATGTCTACCAAGAAATGCAGTCTACAAAACCCGAACTCTTTCAATTTTATCTAACGCCATTTAATATAAAAGACGTTTACTATCATCACGCATAAAACGTTTCATTTGAATATTAGTTTTTTTAAAGCATTAGTTAAAATCTTACTTCAGAAGTCTTGACCGATTTGTAGCAAGCTGCATTCGCGCCACTGTCGACTATATGTCCAGAAAAAGTGAAAGTGATGAAGTGTTGATGGTAAGACTAAAAACAATGAGCTTAAAACAGAGTACTAGCATCGAACAGCTTACGAATTTTAGCCACGCCTTATCTTCCCAACCTCTCAGTCAAATCCTTTCTTCATCACATCATGTACAGCTCTCCCAATTTTTCACTGCAAACCACTCCTTCATGAAACACATAGTGTATCTCCTTTCTTACTTTCTTTAGACTGTATGCTTTTTATTCTACATATTTATTGTTTTCCACAACACACATTTGCTACTTAAACAGCTCCTTATACAACTTCTCATCTCATTTCATTATATTCTGCTTAATTCTTTACTAAGTACACCCATGCCAGGGTGCCAGTCCATCGCTGGACACACACTCAGTTACTCACACAGACACACTATATAGATACAATCTAGATGGGGCAACTAAGAGTGGCCAATTTAACTTGAATCCATGTTTTTGGACTGTGGGAGAAAACTGGAGAACCTGGAAAAATTCCACTCAGACCCAGAGAGAACATGAACATTCCACCCAGATCCCAGAGAATTCCTCCAGATCGAACCTGGATCTCAAGCACTAAGAGGCAGACGTGCTAACCACTACACCATCATTCTTATGGTTTCCATTAGTTTCTCACACTTTTAAATAATCCTCATTACTAAGCAATTTTTTCATTTCTAGATGTAGATCTATTACCAGTCAGGAATTTAAACTACTTTATTTGAACTTTACTTTCAGTTTACAGTTATAGTTGCTCACTACACTCCTTTTTTACTATGGCCTAATAATATTAATAAGATAACTGATTTGAATTGTGTTCTTTTTTTTTATTTTTTTTATTCACTTTAAATAAAATTACATAATGTTTGTCACCAAAAGTCCCTCTTTCATCATATGTTACTAAACTAAGTTAATTTTGAATAAAGCTGTAACACAGACCCTGCTCACTGACACCACACATCTTCTCCCCAGATCCTTTCCTTTGGACACAGCTGGTTGGGGCACTTTATACATACCTTACTCCTCCTCACATGGCTGTCTCTCTGTTCTTCTTAAACTTTTACTATCTGTTCCTAGTTATACTTAGTTCCTACAGTTCTGTACTTGTGTGCAGATTGCTAATTGTGTCTGATACTGACAATTTCCTATAAATCAGTATTCCCTTCCCATCACCTCTAATTGCTGTAAGCTGCCCTTGCTTTCTCCATTACATTTTATCATCAATCTAGCTGTACAAAAATGTAGCATGTAGAATTCCTGCAGGAATTCCCAGATCAAGGCTGTTTTCCCATCAAACATGGCTAGCTGTCTGTATGAAAAGGTCCAGAACATGACAAAGGGCTTAACAAAGAAACCCTGCAGTAATGTGACAATGTTTAAATCAAGGGTGCTGTGGACAACCCTGTGCTTGCTTTGTAAGTGGCTTTGGATAAACGCGTCTGCTAGATAAGCAAAAATGTAAAAATAAATAAATAAATAAAACACCACATAATTACCTGATTTTTGTTTTGTGTGCCAGCTTTACTCCAAAGGTTTTCACTTTCATTTTACAATGTAACCAATGGAATGCAGTGGTAAAAATATATTTCATTTTAATTAACTCAACATTTCACAGTACTGACAAAA
This sequence comes from Corydoras sp. C115, assembly GCA_019802505.1. Taxonomy (NCBI): domain Eukaryota; kingdom Metazoa; phylum Chordata; class Actinopteri; order Siluriformes; family Callichthyidae; genus Corydoras; species Corydoras sp. C115. The sequence goes on from JAFMOC010000028.1 coordinate 444,097, forward strand.
GTATAATAGTTATTTGTTCATTCAAAGAAAAAAAAAAAAAAAGAATCCATCAAACCCCTGACCTTGAATTCGATTCCTTAGAAGTCTGTTTTTTCTCCATTTCCTTCCAAAAAAAAAGACTTGCTTAAATTGAAACAGATGACTCAAACAAAATTCAAATCTGTGAATAACACGGGTTTATCTCAGTTAAAGAGATTAGATATTTCCCAGAAAGAAATAATTCGACCATAACACTATAGACAATTTCATAATTCAATTATGAAAAAGGGTTGAGATTCAGGAACTGCCCTCATTTTAGCAGAATGTATGCATGCAACTTTTCATGTGTGAGCTAGGGCAAGCGGATGGTTGCCGCTGACGCTATCAGAACAGAGAAAATGTGAAGGGGATCGCACCTGATGCTCCTGTGTAGACGTCTAAATAGGGGCTGAAGAACAGGCATGTTTTTTGGCAGTTAGGATGGTACCCATAGATATTTACACATTGGACATTAGATACCGGTGGAGTCCATACAATGAAAGTGTGCTAATAGGATTTGTTTCTTGCAATGCGATATATACTGTGTATAGAAAAGTTTGGTAAATCACCAATTTCAGACAATCAATTTGCATTCATGTGTGGCTACCCAATACTTGTGCCCATACAGTGTATATTTGCTTCATAAAGGTAAGTTAAAACTGTCAATTAAAGTACATATTTAATTTGAATTCATACAGTAATTTTTGTGCATTTGAATGTACAAATAAACTGTACAGAATTATTGCAGGGCGGCACGGTGGCTTAGTGGTTAGCACGTTCGCCTCTCAGCACTAGGGATTCCCGGTTTGAATTCCCATCTGGGTGGAGTTTCCATGTTCTCCCCGTGTCCACGTGGGTTTCCTCCGGGTTCTCCGGTTTCCTCCCATGGTCCAAAAACATGGATCAAGTCAATTGAGTTCTCCAAATTGCCCCATATCGAGTGTGTATGTGTGCGTGTCTGTGTGAGTGTGTGCCCAGCAATAGATTGGCGCCCTTTCCTGCCCAGCGCCCAGCGCTGCCCAGCGCTGCCCAGCGTCCGAAACGTTCTCCCCTGGATGGGCATGGGGAACCCCCCCCCCCCCCCCGACCCTAATATATAGGATAAAGCGGAAGATAATGGATGGATGGAGAATTATTGCAATACTTTTTATACTTGTATTTTTTCACGAAGCATGTTGCAAAGCTGAAACATATTTTATTGTTCCCAGATTGTTAAAAAATTTAATTTACATGTGGTGCACATGGGGCAACAATAAGAACTTCTAAACCAAATAAGTTAAATAAATCACATGCTTCAAAAGAATGACAATACCATAACAATACCATGAGTGGACAATTTGGGTTTGGGGGTGGTGAAGAACACATTTACACATAAAGTTAAAGTTGAAAAGATATTAGGCTTCATGGGGACTGTGCATAGTTTTACTTTTATAAACTGAAAAAAGTATATAAAATAAATATATGCCCATCCAGGGGAGAGTGTTTTGGGCACTGGGTAGAAACTCCAAGGACAGGGCGCAGTCACACACTATATGGGGCAATTTAAAGCATTCAATTTGCCTTGTATCCATGTTTTTGGACTTTGGGAGAAAACTGGAGTACCTGGAGGTACTAACAACTAAGCCACCATGCCTAAACAACTACATAATGTTTCAAAATAATGCAGTATATTTACAAGTGTAGCCTTTTCAGATTATGCTATAAAACATAAAATACACATGATTTTTAGTATTAGCTTTTTTAACCCAACATATTTACAATGAGAGACTTCTTGTAGATACAATATATCTATCTATATAGAAGCTTTATACTGTTGGAATAGCAATGGTTATTCAAAAAAATTGCTAAAACATTGTTTAATGGAATGGAGTCCAGAAAAAGTTCAAATAATTAGCACCAAACTTTAAATATGGCATTGCGACAGAAGGTTTCTTGGCAAACACCAAGCTCAGGAGATAATTGTCTGATTGGGACATTAATAAACCATGAAATATAATGTTTTTGCACTGTTCCAACTGGACCAGCTGTTGACTATCGCATGTGATTTGTTAGAACAAGGAGAGCAAAAACTAAATAATTGGACAGCAGTTTTTTCTTGCTAGACACAAAACTTCACCATCATTTTATATTATTCATTGAACACCAAGTCCAAGAAAGAAGTGGATGTGAAAACATCACCATGTTGCAGACAATAATAGAAAATTTGTTATTTTTAAATATAATGGAATAGAGAACTTAAAATACTTTTAATTAGGTTAGAAAAGTGTAGCATTTTTGTAATAAATAATTGAGACCTTAAGGTATCTAGTTTGCTTACAATAGTACATCGAATGGTGGACAGAACTTATAATTTCAATAATTATATAACTGTATGTATACACAGTTTGAATAATAAAATGTCCTAAAACAGGTTAAATTTAAATCTCTTTTAGACTGATTGTCCTGCTTTGATACAATCTGGTTTTGTTCTGTGTGTAATTTGTTTTCTGAAGTAAATGACCTAATAGAAAACAAATGTGAAATGTATGGTAAGACCACCAGCTAGGATCTGTAAGTAAGTGGTTCAATATGTAAACACATGAGCTCTACCATAAAGTGTCAGCAGATATGTTTATGAGGATGAATATATATTGTATGGACATGACCTGTAGTCTGTAGAGGTTTTTTACTTATGGGAATGAAACATATATCAGCTGGTATATCGATTTGTTCTGTTACCAGGCTAAAAGTCAAGCCATAGGTAATATATGTTTATGATGCAAACGAGGATGTGAGGGTTGCATGGTGAAGCAATAGGTTATGTCTATACATTACAGCAAGAAGATCCTTATGCAGGCTGCCCACGATCCTCTTTGTGTTCAATCAATAAAGTTGCACCCATTTTTGTATTAGTTTTCACAGTGCAATAACATTTAGGAAAAATGAAATGAAAACACTACCCCTGTGGTGAATGTGTTCATGTGCTTGTCTGTGTGCATTGATATGGCCTGTAAGCCTGTCTAGAGTGTTTTCTTGTTCATCAGAACTATAAAATCATAAATATGGCAAGGGATTAAGCAAATTAAATGAATTCTAAAATAACTATGTTAAAAATGTTTGCTCAAACTGTATCCATGCTATTGTCTACAGTAGTATGTATGTATATGAATGATCTGAAATTCATATTATTTTCATTTGTATTCATAGTCTTTTTTTATTAAAGACGAACACATGCAGTGCCAAGAAAGTAAATAATTTCATAACAAAATCAGTTACAAATAGTGTTATTCGATACACCTCAGTGGATAATGATCCCCTTCAAAAATGGTTTGGTGACTGCAATAGTCTTGCAGTAGATGTTTAAAAAAAATCAGATTTATTGCAAAGAAAAGGTCATTTAAAAAAGCAACAAATTTCAACTCTGTTATGATTCAGTGACCTGTTCATCATAATAATAAACCAAATTGAACTAAGACTGATGAAGACAAGCATAACTGGTTGATGTTGTCTTGTCTGTGTTGTATCCTCAATGTTGTTTACAAAAACCTCTCTCTAGGCAATTTCCAGTTTCTCATTAAGCCAACTATTTAGTTCAGGCAAACACTTCCTCTGTAGTCTGCATACAATCCCATATTCCACCTTGAGTGTTTCCAAAGTTATGGCTGATGTTGAAACTTAAAAGAAAATATTTTCTATTACCAAGGCTGTTCAAATGTACACATGTACAAATGTAAGTACAAATTCCAATGTAAAATCTTACAAAAATAACAATTGACAATAACAAATCTGGAAAAGAAATGGCATTAAAATATTGTTTATGAACAAAACAGTTTTATCTTGTATAGTAAGAGACTATGCATACTATGCATATAGTATGCATGTCAACTCACAAACTCTTGTCAACCACAATGCATTTTAATAACCCTCAGTTTTCCTTTTAGATTTACAACAAATAAGTATGTGACTTCACCTTGCTGTAAACCATACTGTAAACCATATTTTCAGCTTAAATGCATAGAAATTGAAGTATTTACACATTTATACTTTAAAAAATGTAAAAACTCAGATCAGCCCCAGTTCATGAGTGTAGTGTTGAATAATTTCACACAGAAAAGCACCATGGGTAAAATCTGATTAAATTGACAGGAAAGAAGACTTGCCAGAAAAAAACATACAAATGTCTTTTAACCTTATCACTGTTGTCTCTCTTGAAGGAATATTACATCATGATCTACTGGGAATACACTAGAATGAGGAGGATTTTAACTTCATGGGTGAGGTAGTATGACAATCATACTTGATTATATAATGTGGTTTATTTGCTGTTAATATATCTTGAATAATTCATACCAATATACTTTACTAGGTGATTCCTGGAGTATTTTATATTTCACCTCAAACTTTTAAGTCTGGTTTCCTAGAATTAGTTTGTAGGTTAGTTGTAATAAATGTATTTGTAAATAAATGTTTGTTGTAAATAAAATGTACATTTATTTTAAATAAATCGATTTGCAACTTTAATTTGGATGCTCTTTAATGCATTGTCAAGATATATGGCAAAGTTTAGCAATGAATTTTGGCAAACATGCTTGTTAAGCTCTAATTCATTTCATAAAACTTAAACAAGGCAGTACTAATTTACTGACTAATCAGAATCAGCTCAGTTTCCATTTGTTCAGAAATTATTTTGTATAGTTTGATGTGAATCAAACCTGTAAAAAAGAAAATCTATAGATTGTAAAAAAGAAAATCTATAGATATTTTAAACATGTAAGTAATGCACAAATGAATGCTTCTTCTGTTGCTCCTCCTGTAAAATGTTTATCTTTTTTGGCAATTAGAAGTAAAATCTTTCCCTGGCGGGAGGCTGTCAGCTTTTATGTCCGCAGTTAATAGAAGGCTTTTCAAAATATTTATTGGAACTTAGAAAGGCTGTTTAGGTTTAATACTGGCTAGTAAGAATACCCTGCCAAATTAGGATACTGGATTCTCAGGGAAACTTGGTTTCTAAAATATTTTTTAAGGTCTGTAAAATTTTACTCTGTATTTTACCTAAAAACTCTAACATGCATTTAGTAAATTGTTATATTTATCAGACATAATCAACCTAAATGAACACATGAATGCTATTGCTTTTAAAAGTTTAGTTTTTGCTTTACATTTACATTTACATTTAGACATTTAGCAGACGCTTTTATTCAAAGCGACTTACAAATGAGAACATAAATACCAACAAATCTAATCTAAGTCTGTACTAAGGTAGAGATGTATGACCAGCAAGCTTTTGAACAAAGCCCTGACACTGACCTGCAGGACAATTTCTGGGTTCACCACTTCTTACTCGTTGTTCTCTAGTGATGACTACTCATAGTGTCATTTTTCACTCCTTATGTTCACAATTGATTAATAGTAAAATTATCTCTCTAGTTATGTTTGTATTATTGAGACAGTTATTTTTTTCAAGAAACGCTTCAAGACACATTTCTTTAACAAGCACTTTTTTAAGAAAAAAAGTGTCAAAAAGTGTGATATGGAGTATACATGATGCATATGTTGTGGGGTACATCTGTGGTACCTCTTGTATTGGTTTGCTGTAAACAAGTGTGCCCTGATATTATTATAATAGGATCCTATAAGACAAGAACTTTCACTATCCACTCCTCAGACATTCCACTCCAAAAAGCACAAGCAGCTTGAAGAGAAATACCATAAGGAAAATATAAGGAAAAATACAGACATGCTCTCAATGCTTTTTTAGATAGAGTTGCTAAAGTATTTTTGGGCCAAGTGTTAATATAATTGTTCTTTGTATGATTTCCCAGGACCAGTAAGATGCCCAATACCAGATCTTAGAGGGTATGGCCAAGTTTCATAAATCTCAATAATTTTATACATATAGTGTGGACATATATAGTGAAATAAAGTTACGAATTTAGTGGTTTATTTTAGACTTCAGTTAAAAATAATTTATCGTTAAAATCACATCTACAAATAACTGTTGCTTTCTGATGATATTTCAGACTGTTCTAAAATTGAGATTTAATGGCATGCGAATTATGTTAACAGATTTTGCTCAGTCTTCTATATGAATATACTGTATATATATGAACAAGAAAATTATGTCTTGTTGGTAACCATTTATCATTTGATTGCTATTTCCAGCAAGTTACAAATTGTGTTTTCTTATTATATATATATTTTTTTATTTACCAGCATTAAAAAAAAAAAGAAATTATGTCAACCATCCTCATCAGAACTAATTAAGACACTTAAACGCAAGATGTTGCTTGTACAAAATGCTAACATTCTGTAAAGCATCTTACAGAGTGAGCACAAAAATCCCCTCCTCTAGTTTAATCTTTATGATAATGTTGATAGGATACCACAGTCTATTTGTCAATGTCCAATGTGGCATTTTTCTATTATCACTCCTTTTAAAGTTGAGTCATAAACCTTCCACAGTTTGTGATAATCTCAAGAACAGACATTTTTCTATTTAATGTCAGATGCCTTTAGAATGTCTCAGTTTACTCTAGGATAAACCATAATGTAAATTGTTAGCAAGGCTTTTTTGTTTAATTATTCTGCCACTACCTCAAAATACGTTATAATATGATAGATAAAGAAACATACAGCTAGTATACAACAAAATTCAAAAACTTTGCAGAACAATAAACACTGTTATAGCCTCAAGTGTTGGACTTATAAATGTCCACATGTTATGTTTTCATGAGTTCATGAAAATGTGGTCAGACTATATAACCATAAAATAAAGCTGTCAGAGTTTTATGCTGAGGACAAGAGAATACCTAAAAGGAGCTGCTGCAGCTGTACCAACAAAACTCAACAGATAACCATGTGACTAATTACTTTTATGATAGCTGTATTTTCTGTATAGACCATTTAGCTACAATATTATAAAAGAAAAACTCTAAAAAGTCTTTTAAGTTAAGAATTAAAACACTGTGACATAGGTGCCAGTAAATCACATAACTTATACATAAACACTTTTTACACACTTTTATATATTTATTGTTTAAATTTTACATGTTGCATTGTGAGACAGACATAGAGAAAACATGCCAACTGCAAACAGAAATAACCCTGGCCTTGTAGCTTTTTCTCCTCCTCCATCTAAACTCAGTTCCTTATTGTCTTGTTGCAGTAAAACAAAAGTGCTACCTATTCTGTCACAATGAATAGGTTAATTATCTGGTTAATGTTAAATGAACAATGTTATTATGACTAAATATCTATGCATGCAGACCCAGGGATCTGGCCATTCAAGGACATGAAATATGTAGTGCCGATAACTATTATGCCTCTTTTTGTGTATTTTATTTTTATCTTTAACCAGTGCAATGTTTATTTATAATTTGAAAAAAAAAAAAAATATGTATATATATATATATATATATATATATATATATATATATATATATATATATATATATATATATATATATATATATATATTTTTTTTTTTTTTTTTTTTTTAATTAATTTATTTATTTATTTATTTATTTATTTTTTCTATGTCTAGGACAATTAATAGCATATTATCTGTTCATAAATCATAACTCTATAAAAAGTAAATAGATTATATTTAAAAAAAAAAAGCAACCTTTTAACAGCAATCTCGGTATTTTCATGTGACAACCTGCTAACAATGAAAAAGTTGTTGCATGTTAAATGTTTATATACTTCTTCAGATAAAGAGTTAAGAAAATGTAAAGTAAATGTAAAAAGCAAATAACATTTAACATTTCACCTGACTCATAGTGTCACAGAAACGTAGGAGACAATTTATAATACAATTAAGAAACTCCAATACATCAAGTAACACAGCTTGATGTTGCACAGTTAATGGAAATTGATTTTATAGCCATGCAGAAATACTGTATACACTACATAAACTTGAAAGAGAATGACAGCTTGTAAAAACAGACGTGAAATTAAAAACCTAGTGTTGTTAGACTACAAGTCCTTTTAAAGTGTAGCGCTAACAAAAACAGACAGGAATGCCAAGCATTTTGTAAAGGAACAGATGTCAATTTAAGCATTTCCATGTTAATTTCCAGTTTAAGGCATTTTAACTACACTTTACCACAGGAGATTAAATAGAAATGCTTTACCTATCTTACATTTACATTTACATTTAGTCATTTAGCAGACGCTTTTATCCAAAGCGACTTACAAATGAGAACACAAGTCAGAAGCCATGGAGAAAACCAACTATACTGTAAATTCATCAAACCTGATTGTTATTCGATGCTGCGCCCCCCCCCCCTTTTTTTTCTACAACAGGTATTTGTTAAAGAGATGCGTCTTAAGTAGTTTCTTGAAAATCTTTAGTGATTCTGCCTTACGGACAGAATTGGGAAGATCGTTCCACCATTTTGCAGTGGTGAACGCCACGGACTGAGAATTAGCTCCTCGGTGAGGTGGAATCGCCAGGCGGCAATCATCACTGGAGCGAAGTGAACGATCTTGACAACTAACTTATGTTTAAGGTTTAACAAAAAACAAACAAATTGTTTTTTGGCACAGATATACACCAGATACCTGTCCTAAAGCAACCCTTCACTGACAATGTTAGGACAATTCATTTTATCCAGTTTATCTTTCGGCATGACTTTAGAATTTGGACCTTGGGTTTCCTATTCACCAGGAATCAAACCCAAGACCCTGCTCTGAGGTGGAAGCATTAAGCGCTACACCACAGTTTTTTTCCTGAAAGATTCCTGCATTGGCCGCCTAAAAATGTAAACGGGCTTCTCTGGCAAACGTGACACAGTCTTTACTCAGTGAGATTAGTCACAGCTTTATCCTGCATAAATGCAATATGTATCCATCAGGGATTTTGGTTTACCACAATTTTCTGAAACATATATATAAACAAATATATAAACAAAAATATGTAATTTAGTCAGTTTGTTGTCACAATTGCAGGAAAGGCGGGACCATTCTAGTAAAGTCACTATGCAGCCTCTTTAGAGGCTTTTTTAGGCTGCATTATCTGTAATCTGTACAATACAATACACATGCCCTACTTTATCAAAAAATTATATAAAGTGTTGAGATCTAGGGTTCTTGGATGGCAAAAGTATAAAAGTCTTGAATTGTGCTGAAAAAAAAATCTTGACCTAAAATCAACTTTTGCTGGAATTAAATGTTGTGATGTTACATAAGTTTACTGGGAACATACTACGGTAAAAATAACACCTTACTTACAGCTAAAGGTGGTCCAGTAAAATATTAGCTTGTGTGATTTTCTTAGCTGATTATATTGATACACACTCAGGTGATCCAGAGGGTAAATTCTTATCCTTACATTCCTTAGTCATGTACCAAAATATTTAAAGTTTGATTTATTTTATCTGATAAAATAAGTCAAATAAAAATAGCAGCTACCATATTTTTATAAGAGCAAGTTGTGATCTCTGCATAACATATTCAGCTCATTATCTTCTGCTTAATGCTCTAGGGAGTGGGCAGCTCTGGGTAGAAATCAGAAACCAAATACCAAGGAAAGGGAAACAATTCATTGCTGGGCACACACACACACACACACACACACACACACACACACACACACACACACACACTCACTCACTGGGCAGATACACTGTGCCAATCCATCCCTTGGAACACATACACACACACACACACACACACTATGTATGGCCAATTTAGTGCTGTCAATTCATCTTAAATCCATGTTTTTGGACTGTGGGAGGAAACCAGAGAACCCCGTGAAAACCCACAGATTGTGATTTGATCCTGGATACCTAGCACTTAGAAACAGATGTGCAAAACACTGTTTCACTCTGCTGCCTGCATAATATATTACCATTAATTCTTGTACAAGAATCAGGAAATTTGATCACCAGGAATTAGAAATTTTGAGGAAATAAGATAATAACTGTTTCCATGTTTTGCCTCCTACTGTGAATGTAATATATTAATTAGTGTCAGCCAGAGGATAATGTGTTTTCACATTGCTCTTACAAGTTTTAGTGAGGATGTTACGATAATTTTCATATCTGCTTTGTTTATTCAGGCCATAGTCTGACCCTTTTATAAAGTTACTTCATCTGTAAATTCTCCATTAGATAAATTTATGGGTTTTTTTTCCTGTACATTGTTATCTGGCCAAAGTTCAAGGGTAGTTGCTAACTGTTTTGGACACTTTAATTTGACTGTAGTTGTTTAATTTTTCATATTTTAAAATAGAATGTAGAGGAGGAATTCTTTATACTATGTTGAAATAAAAATTACTGGCTTCTTTCGGCTCATACTGTATTTATAGCATGCAGTTTGTCTGCATGATTTTTCTCAAAATCTCATAATGCTCAGAAATGTACAACATTTTTGTAGCTTCCATTAGGCTGCATAGATTTGACATAAAACTTTTTAGATTTTTAATAGATAATATTAAATAAAAATGGTTTGACATGTTTATTTGCAAGCAAGTATCAAATAGTTTCAGTACTGCAGTAGTGTAATGCAAGACCTTCTCTGCTAGGGTGCAGAACTATCATTTTGAAGGTTGTGAGTTCATTAGGCCCTTAACCCTTATTGCTCCAGGGATGTTGTGGCCAAGTTGTAAGTCATGTTGGATAATATTTTTGCTAAATGCCCTTATGTAATGTTAGGATTATATTATATTAGGATAAAACAAGTCAAAAAATCCTGCCCATTACAGGGTAGAGACAAAGCCTTCATTCAGATATTTATAAATTTAACATTTTCAGAGGTTTTATTTAACTGCTGATGGAAATTTAAGCTTTTGTAAGAAACTCATGCATACAATAAGAGAATTTGCAAATACCATTACAAAAAGCTTTCTCTGTTCTGCCTGAGAATTAAATGCAGGACTTGCATTCCTGATATGGCAAAAGTGTTTACTGTGCAATCTTATTATGCTAAGCTAATCTAATGTCTAATATGTTTGTAAAAATAATCTTATATAAAATAATCTTATATATTTTAAGATTAAAAGGTTTGTCATACGGTTTGTAGTGGAAACACTTTTATACAATATCATCTATAGAATACAGAGGAATAGAATAGCAGTTTTTTTATTAAGTGTGGAGAATTTAACATCTGCTTGAAAAAGGAAGCTTTTAGAAAAAAAAAAACCCTGCAGTCTCTCAAATGCCTCTGCAAATGTCTACCATATGACAGAAGAAATAAGTGAAGTGACAGAAGTGCTGCCTTTGATGTCAAAAACAGCTATGTTGTAATATTTTATAGCTTGCTTCTAATGTTAAGGTTGTAATGTGTCTTTCCTGGAAACACTTAATTAATTCCTAGTACAAATTCTTGAATCTAACAATCTAAAGGTTTTATACTAGTGAACATGCACATTATGATGAGCTTACCTTTACATTTTGTCTTCTTGTTTACAAAGTTCTGTACATATTGATGTCAGATATGGGCTTTAATAAGAATAAAAATAAGAATAAGGTAACCTTGGGTAACCTCTTACACAAAAGGTGACTCATCACTACAATGTTATTGGCTTAGTTGTTTTCATGGGTGCAACCAAAATTAATAGGGTGTACAATGAATAATGTACACAAAGGTCAGGGAAGTTGGATAGACAATAATAGACATTAATTAAAATTTTGTCAAATTGTCATTAAGTTTTAAACTTATAAAATGAATTGTCTTGATTGTCAGAAGTGTAAATTTAAGATTAATAGAAACCGCATAAAGTTGTTATACTCTAAACATATAAAGGGTTATATTATTTGTGTTTTTGGGATGGAATACTAACTTTTCCACAAAAAAGGTAGAGTTAGGTTGTGTTTTATCAGCAGGCTTGGACGATGACATTTAACAAAACACATTATGTATTGAAAAACATGTTTTAAAACATGCATATTAAAATCTGATACATTTCTTATATTTCTAACTATTATTGCTGTTCACATTTTCCAAAATACATCTGCATAAAACCTCTAGTTGTCATCCAATGCATCATTTATTCAATATTGGGGGTTGTTCCCCATGCCCATCCAGGGGAGAACGTTTCAGGCACTGGGCAGATACACCCAGGACAGGGCGCCAATTTATCACTAGGAACACTCACTCACACACACGCGCACGCACACACACACACACACACACACACACACACACACACACTCTACATGGGGCAATTTAGAGCATTCAATTTACCCTGGATCCATGTCTTTGGACTATGGGAGGAAACCGGAAAACCCGGAGGAAACCCATGCGAACATGGGAAGAACATGGAAACTCCATTCAGATTACCCCATACTGCTACCAACTGTTGTACTCCAAATCATTTAAAAAAGAAAAGTATGATTACTATGTGCTACATTGTAATTGCAATTTTTTTTTAAAAACTAAACATGAAATGACACCGTTTACCAGACCTACAATAAAGCATGCTGATGACAATGTAACGTTGTGACTTTTTTTAATTTTTTTTATTACTATAAACATTCTGCTATAAAACAATACATTGGTTTAAAAGTCGTGAAGACAGAAGAACATTGATGTTCTCCATAAAATCAAACCTTTAGAACGATAATGCAGAATTTGTAAATAATACTGGCGATTATGTAAAGGCTTTAAATTCAATACACCAAATAATAAACCAAAGCATTAAAACTGGGGCAACCGCTAAGCCTTCGTGTGGAGGACGGATTTCCCCTAATGACGTTGTCATGTATAGCTGTCATTTTAATACCAGTTTTAGGGCCCAACGAAGGCAGTAAAAACAAATATCCCAAACCCTATGTAGTGCACTTCTATAGAGTGTAAGGACACTTTTTAAACGAGCCAATGACGTGTCGAGAAACGCCCACCCGGTTTTCGGAGGAGCGAGTGTTTGTTTTTGGATGAATCCGGTAGTTTCTGATAATTCATCATACGTTTTTGTTTTTACTTGTACATATGCAACACATTTTCCAAATCTCGCGTCGTCAAATCCACTGGAAATAGAATTTCCCGTTGTCTGTTAGAAACCAGTTTGTAATGAGCGTTAGCACTAAGCTAACTGTAATGAAGCTCTGTATTTAATAATATCGTCGCGAAAAACATCAAATGGACTGTAACGCGCTGGAGGTGGACGCAGTGAAATTCGCTAAATCCGCCGTGTTGCACGATCAGGAAGGCAAATACAATGAAGCAGTTTTCTTTTACAAGGTAAGTTCGACACTGTGTAACCACCATTAATAACTTTAACATGGTTTTATAAGAAGACAACGTAATCGGCCTAGCTGGTGCATTAAACTGCTGTGAAGTACAAGCTTTTATATACATGTCAAGGATATAAATAACACCTCTGTAAATCTATATTTATCTAGTGTCGATTTCAGAGTATTATATAGATAATTTATTCCATCAGTAACATTACTTCAGTCACGCAGGACGACGGAGATGCGTTAAAACGGAAGTAATTTAGTTCTAGGTATACATCGCGTGTTTTGTTGGTATTTTGCGTGATTCAGGCCGTGACGTGAATAAACTGTAGATCAGATTGGGGCTGGGCCATTAATTTCTTTTAAGAGCCACGTGAGACACAGTGGACTAAACTAACCTTCTATAGACTGACAAGTAATTCAACGAACAAACACTGCAAGACGACATTTTTTATTCCTTCACTCAGTTGTTGTTTTCATACAAAAGCAATATGCCAAAAATTGTGAAATGGTTAACACATATGTGTATATCTAAATTGTTTGTGTATATATTGTAATTTCTTTGAATTAACAATTCTAACAGACATTGACTCTAGTGCAGTTTATGCTTTTTGAGTGAAAGTGTATTTTACAATAGTTTTATATAATTCTTTTGTTCATTCATTCATTATCTCCCGCTTTATGCTCTATTAGGGTCGCGGTGGGGTTCCCCATGCCCATCCAGGGGAGAACGTTTCGGGCGCTGGGCAAATAGACCCGGGACTGGGCGCCAATCCATCGCTGCGCACACACTCACTCACACGGACACACTCTATATGGGGCAATTTGGAGAACTCAATTGACTTGATCCATGTTTTTGGACTGTGAGAGGAAACCGGAGAACCCGGAGGAAACCCACGCGGACACGGGGAGAACATGGAAACTCCACCCAGATGGGGATTCGAACCGGGAATCCCTAGTGAGAGGCGAACGTGCTAACCACTAAGCCACCGTGCCGCCCCTGCACACATTGTGATAATCCAAATTTCATATCGGAACCTTAAATTTAACTTGTATAATGCTACAAAGCAATCATTGTAGCAAACATTTGTAATTCACTGACAAATGGGTTTAATAAATATAATAAAATAAAATGAGCACAGGCTTAGTCTTAGATTAGTTAATGTGGATTGTGGTTTTTAATTTTAACTTTGTGTAAAATATTATTTGGAAATTTCCAGGTCAAAAACAATTAAGTGTAATGTTGCAAAGAATATTGGTCTACCATTGTCTACACCTACTAATATCATAATGAAGTTCGGGCAGCCAGAGGAAATCTATGAAGTCTTACTTCCAGGAACCACTTCTTAATATACAGTCAAGCTTTAAGGCAGTTTTGTTTGTAAAACTGTCATGCTGCTATGATGGACACAGCCAACTGGGCTTGGGAATATGCTGGGAATCACTTAACACTTTCCACTGCTTCGTCATATGCATAGTGACGGTGAAGTTGTGTTCTGTGGTCAGATAAATGCACTTTTCTATCTCCTTTTGAAACTGTATGACGTAACAAAATACAACAGTTACTATGTTAGGTTGAGCTGCTTAATTCTTGCAATAATATAAAGCAAGTATAGGCAAAATTCCATTAAAAAAAATAATAGTATCTTCTATTCCCAAGGAATTAAAATACATAAAACATAGTGGCCTGTTGACCGTGCCTTCTTCACAACATTTTATTGTATTGCAGACATTAATTTCTAAATGTTTTCATACTTAACAAATATATTTAGGTTTGTCATTAAAAACATTTACATTACATTTACATTTAGTCATTAAGCAGATGCTTTTATCCAAAGCGACTTACAAATGAGAACATTACAAGTCAGAAGTTTTTTTTTTTTTTTTTTTTTTTTACACAACAGGTATTTGTTAAAAAGATGCGTCTTCAGTAGTTTTATAAAACTGCTTAGCGATTCTGCCTTACGGACAGAGTTGGGAAGATTGTTCCACCATTTTGCAGTAATGAACGCCACGGAGTGAGAATTAGCTCCTCTGTGAGGTGGAATCGCCAGGCGGCAATCATCACTGGAGTGAAGTGAACGAGTTGGAGTGTATTTTGAAAAGATAGAGTGAAGGTAGGAGGGGGAAGATCCAGAAATGGTTCTGTAGGCCAGAGTCAGTGACTTGTACTGAATGCGAGTAGCAACAGGAAGCCAATGGAGGGAAATGAGTAATGGAGTGACATGAGTTCGCTTGTGCTGGTTAAACACAAGTCGGGCTGCAGAGTTTTGAATTAGTTGAAGAGGTCTGATTGTGGAAGCTGGGATACGGGCAAGTAGTGCATTACAATAATCAAGCCGGGATAGGACTAGGGCTTGAACTAGCAGTTGGGTTGCATGTTCAGTCAAGAAGGGTCTGATCTTCCTTATGTTGTAAAGAAGGAATCTGCAGGAACGGGCAATTTGAACATGATCAGAGAGTTTAAGGTGGAAGTCTATTGTGAAACCAAGGTTCCGGACTGAATCAGTTGGGGAGATTGTGGAACCGTCAATTTGGAAGCTCAGGTCGTGGTGGATTGAGGGCTTAGCTGGGATAATGACAAGCTCTGTTTTTTCTAAATTTAATTTGAGATGATGGGCCTTCATACAAACTGATATGTCGGTGAGGCAGGCAGATATCCGATTTGAGATCGTGGTGTCGTCAGGGGCAAAAGACAAATGAAGCTGAGTGTCATCAGCATAGCAGTGGTAAGAGACACCATGCACCTGAATGACTGTGATGTCATGAATAGTGAGAAGAGGAGAGGACCAAATACAGAGCCCTGAGGCACACCAGTGAGTACTTGGTGAGAGTAAGAGATCTCCCCATTCCATGACACTTTAAAGGTTCTTCCTGTCAGATAGGATTCAAGTGTCGTATCAGAAAAACCTAATTCAGATAGAGTGGACAGTAGAATCTGATGATTTACTGTATCAAAAGCTGCAGAAAGGTCTAGCAGAATGAGGTCAGAGGATTGAGATTTAGCTTTGGCAGATTTAAGTGAGTCAATCACAGAGAGCACTGCTGTCTCTATGGAGTGACCACACCTAAAACCGGACTGATTGGGATCAAGGAGATTATTCTGATTAAGAAACTTGGAGACCTGTGTAGATACCACCCGTTCAAGTGATTTAGACAGGAATGGTCCTGGTCTGATACAGGTCTGTAGCTCTTGACCAAATTTGGGTTGAGCGTTGGCTTTTTTTTTTCATATCAGGGATATGATTATGCCTGTAACTTCACAGCGCTCCTTGAGATTAGCCACATAGAACCTACTGGCTGTTCCTAGGACTTGTCTAAAATGGAAAGGAGACTGTGCTTTCTCTGTTTATGCTCCAAGGTTATGGAACACGTTACCTCTCGCTATTCGTCAGGCATCTTCAGTTACACTCTTAAAATCTCACCTGAAAACATCCTTTATAGGCAGGATTTGAATAATTGAGCAGCTGTTTTTAGCCTATTTTAAAAAAAATTGTTTTATAGATATGCATATGTTTATGTATATAATGTCATGGTTTGCTAAATCTGTGTGCTTTTATGTTTTATGTTCTTTTATATTTGCTTTTATGTTTTTTTTAAGTTCTTATTAGTTGAAAAATCTCTTTGAAAAATTAGTTGAGTGCTCTATAAATAAAAGTTACTTACTTACTTACTTTTTGAGCAGAGGTTTGACTATGGCCTGTTTGAAACAATTTGGAAAAGTACCAGACGTGAGAGAGGAGTTAATGATGTGTGTGAGTGCTGGTGTGATGGAGGAGGCAGATTCAAGTAAATTATTAAATTATGTAGTTCAGTTTTTATTGCAGGTTTAGAAAGTTGTGACTTCTCTGGAAATGGGTTTGTAACATGTAAACTGATCCATTACTTTGTTTTTAATAGGAGGCAGCGCAAGCTCTTATTTATGCTGGCATGGCTGGATCCAAACTGGAAAACATTCAAGAGAAAGTGAATGAGTACTTGGAGCGTGTACAGACTCTTCTCAGTGTGGGTGAGTTCCTAGGAATATTAGTAATATAACATCTCAAGGGCAGCACGGTGGCTTAGTGGTTAGCACGTTCGCCTCTCAGCACTAGGGATTCCCGGTTCGAATCCCCATCTGGGTGGAGTTTCCATGTTCTCCTCGTGTCTGCGTGGGTTTCCTCCGGGTTCTCCGGTTTCCTCCCACAGTCCAAAAACATGGATCAAGTCAATTGAGTTCTCCAAATTGCCCCATATAGAATGTGTATGTGTGCGTGTCTGTGTGAGTGAGTGTGTGCCCAGCGATAGATTGGCGCCCTGTCCTGGGTGTATCTGCCCAGCGCCCGAAACATTCTCCCCTGGATGGGCATGGGGAACCCCACCGCGACCCTAATATAGGATAAAGCGGAAGATAATGAATGAATGAATGAACATCTGTTAAAGTAGTTGCTTCATTTACTGTCATGGGAGAGTCTTGCCTCTCATATTTTTTAGTTAATGTTATGTGAAAGCTTGTTTTACTACATACTTTATTGTGGAACATGACCTCATGACCTTGCTAAAAAAGAGATATATGTGAATAATCCACATACAGTACTGTGCAAAAGTATTAAGCAGGTGTAAAAAAAATGCTATAAACTAAGAATGCTTTCAAAAATAGAAGTTTTAATAGTCTATTTTCACCAATTAACAAAATGCAGTGATTGGACAGAAGAGAAATGTAAATCAAATCAATATTTGGTGAGACCACCCTTTGCCTCCAAAACAGCATCAATTCTTCTAGGTACACTTACACACAGTTTTTGAAGGACCTCAGCTGGTGGGTTGTTACAAACATCGTGGAGAACAAACAGATCTTCTGTAGCTGTAGGCTTTCTCAAGTATTTCTGTCTCTTCATGTAATCCGACACAGACAATGATGTTGAGATCAGGGCTCTGCGGGGGCCATACCATCACGTCCAGGACTTCTACTTCTTTTTTACGCTGAAGATATTTCTTAATGACATTGGTTATATGCTTGGGATCATCTTGATGCAAAATAAATTTTGGGCCAATCATTTGCCTCCCTGATGGTATTGCATAATGGATAAGTATCTGCCTGTATTTCTCAGCATTGAGGATACCATAAATCCTGACCAAATCTCCAACTCCATCCATCCATTATCTTTCGCTTGTCCAGGGTTCGGGTCACAGGGGCAGCAACCAAATTAGAGAACTCCAACTCCATTTGCAGAAATGCAGCCCCAAACTTTCAAGGAACCTCCAATATGTTTCACTGTTGCCTGTAGACATTCAATTTTGTACCACTCTTCAGCCCTTTTTTTAGTTTGTGACTTTTTTTTTGACCAGGCAGTGTGACCAGGCACACACACACACACACACATAACATTAAATATTAAAATTCAAATTTCAAAATTATATATAAACCATGCTCAAATTATTAGCACACATTTAAAGAGGGATCACATTTTTACCTAAAGAGATCAGGAGTCAAATTTTGTTTAAATTATTAAATTGTTTTAATTGCCTATACTTAATGTACTGTCTCAAAGTTGTATCCTTTTATTTTCCTTAACAGTACAAGCACAAAAGTCTGATCCATTAAAAACTAAGCATCAGCTGGATCTTGAACGAGCATACTTTTTGGTGACCCAGGCCTTTGAGGAGGATGAGAAAGGAAATGGTGACGAAGCAATTGAACTCTATACACAGGCTGTGGAGTTGTGCATACAAGCAGTAAGTCACGATTTCAGATAAGAGTTCGTTATCAGAGACCCAGAGGTATTCATGAAATGTCAGGTCATTGGCCCACAGTTTCTCAGTTTACCCAGGCACACTTACACAAATAGCTGTTACTGTGTTTTTATTTACTTTATTTTTAAAGAGGAAAACTTACTTGACCTAAACTTGTGTTTTAAACATTTGTATATAATTAATTTATATATACAAAGTAAATATTTGCAATAGTTACTATTATGTATAATCTAACTATTAGTAATATTTGTGCTTCAGCTTAGTTAGTTATTAAGTTATTAAATTTTAAAAAGAGATATTTATAGACTTGCGTGCCAACGCAAATTCCAAATGCTAATTATCTAAAGAATCCAGTAACACCTTATAGACTTAAACCAAACCAACACAATAAATTTCATTACAGGTCATAGTGACGTCTGTCTTCTGTCACTAATTCTGCTCACATTAGTCACCATGTCTATATAGTGGCAAGCCAAAGTAAATATGAAAATGCAGTCTTGCATGTTCTACACTTATAGATTCACAAATCTGTTTTGAAGTTAATGGATTAATAGGGCTGTGAGAATCATGCCAAACATGCAGCATATGTCTCCAGGAATTATATTGTGGATTTTAAATGTATCTGGCATCATTATTTTGTTGTAGAAGCCATATGCTTTGCGTCAATTTATTTGTACAGATGGGGTTATGCTTGCTTTCAGAATTTATGTGTAAAATTCACTTGAATCTATTTTCTTCCTGCTTATGGTTAGATTCCGAATACCACTTGTAGAACAACACAGAGCATGAATAATTTACCCATGTGGTTCATATTTGGAGAGGTGTTGATCAATGAAGTATTCTGATTCTGAGACATATTTTTGGCTTTCATTGTTAAAATGTTTGATGTTAACTTCCATCAGTACAGAAGATTTTTCTTCCTAAACAAGTCCAGCTGTTCTTTTTGGTAAACTTTAATGGTGCTGTAAGGGTGCAAGAAATGTTGTCCTCCAATGACAATTCCATTAAGTTTTTTTTTTATTTTGAAGATGATGCTGCATTTCACAGGATTAATAATATTTATTATCAGTAATAAATGCCCTCCAATTTGCTCATGGCACCAATCACCGATGGTGAAATGCTGAACAGATCATATTTCTTTGTTCTTTGTGTTGGCACATTTTGATATTTTAAGTTACATTTTTCACATTAAGTTGATTCAAAAATAATATTTGTAAAACATTTTTAGAAAAAAAAAATATGTTCCCTATAAAATATGTAAAGTTACTGACATATAAATTTACAAAATGTACTTTGCATTACAGTTTATTGATCGACTAGATATTGGAGGAATTTAGGAATACAGAACATTGGTACATGGTTTACAGACTCAGATTTTATTTACAAATTTGTTTGTCTTCCTTGTTGGATACATTAGTGGTTGAAAAAAGGCTGTGTGTTACAGAAACTTCTATTTGTCCTGTTCTCTTTCTCTTCTACAGTCCAATGAGACCTCAGATAAAACTCTACAGGTTAAACTAAAACAGCTAGCACGGCAGGCATTAGACAGGTAAAGTAAATGTTCAACATTGTTAAAACATGTTTAATAAACATTTTATAAACATTCTAAAGGAACTCTTATTAAGCCATCATGTAAGCCTGCTGTTTTCAGTGTCCTAATAATATTGAGTCTTGTTTTATACTTCAGGGCAGAGGGATTGAAAAATTCACTTTCAAAGGGAACACCTCAGGAAAAGAGTACCGCCACCACAGTTAAAACAACAGGTCCGGTAAGACAGTACCTGCCTCTGGGTCCAGATTTCTCCCTCAAGCCACAGTCAGTCCGGCCAGTCCAGTCCAGTGAACCGCAAGGTCAGAGGTACACATCAGAGGAAATAGAGGTGCTTAGGTAAGGGTGTCTGGTATTATAACAAAGTTTTTTTTTTTATCTGATGAATTTTAACTCTGTCGTGCTTTGCTTTCCCATCAAATTTCCTGTTCTCTGTATTAAAGGAAGACTTCCAAGATAAATGGAATTGAGTATGTTCCGTTTATGATTGTTGACCTAAGGGAACGCTTTGCCTTTCCTCTTCCATTTTCGTAAGTACTTCTTTACTGGCTCAGATAACAAAATGAATTAAAGCTTACTTATCATTCTATTGCTTATTTTAATTATGAATTTGCAACGTACAAAGTAAAAAATAATTTTATTTTGATTTAAAGGGATAAATGTGGAAAACTAGCCCTTTCTCCTAAACAGACAGCCATCTTTTCTCGCTGGATCCGGCCAGATGACATTTGCAACAATCCCATCATGATTTTCACAGTGTCCAGCTTTAGCATCAAACAGGTGCTAACATTTTCTGAATTCTAATAATCTCAGTTGTCAATTTTGGATCTTTCAAGAAACAATGTGTAATTTTAGGGTGACTAGTGATCAGGATTTAAATTTCAACTAATTTAATTTCACTTTTTCTGATTAATATTGTTGTATACTAGATGCATTGCTGGTATTACTATCAGTGACCAGCATAGCTACTGTACTAACATGTAGGTATTAAAGGCTTATAACAAACTAACAAAAACACACTAGTTTATAGTTAGACATTTTTTTTATTATACACAATGAACTTTTAAGAAAAACTGTAAATGAACATACATGGTAAAATATAATTTATTTACGGGACAGACGGTGGTGTCAGACTGCTCTTTTGTTGCATCTTTGGCCATCAGTGCAGCATATGAAAGACGCTTTGGCAAAAAATTAATCACCAGGTAATTTATCACTGTGCATTTTTAAAAAATTATTTAAATGATTTTAACATTATCAGTTTTTTTTTCTGGTAGCACAACAAACTGACTGTCATTTATTTTGTGTGATCTACAGCATTATTTACCCTCAGAATAAGAAAGGTGATCCAGAGTATAACCCATGTGGTAAATACATGGTGAAATTACACATTAATGGGGTTCCTAGGAAGGTACAGTCTTTTTTATTTTTATAGAACTATTTGCTTATTATACAGTAAGTACTATGTTTTTGTAAACATAAATTTATTTAATGTTAATGTTTATTTTAAAGATAATCATTGACGATTTTCTCCCAGTGGACCGCAATGGTGAGTTGCTCTGTTCCTACTCAAGTAACAAAAACGAGCTGTGGGTTTCTCTCATAGAGAAGGCGTACATGAAGGTGATGGGTGGATATGATTTTCCTGGCTCCAATTCAGTAAGTGTAAAGAAACACTTTTTAAAAAAATGCATTTTAATACATTTGAAATGTAAAACTGTTTAGTGGGCTGTTTAGAGATGGCATATCCCTAAATACAGTGCTCTGAATAATGTGGCCATTGGATGTACTGTATATACATACACATATGCACTTAATTTCATTGAAGTATAAATGTGAGGCGAAACATAAGTCTCGTTCACATACTGCTCGAACACTGACAAAAATAGAAAAATGTCACTCAGGAGCAGCAAAAAAAAAAATATATCTTCAATAATAATTGATATTGGATCTTGCCACATATATTTTCGTAATTTTTTTTGCGTTGTAGAATATTGACCTGCATGCACTGACTGGCTGGATTCCAGAACGTATTGCTATGCACTCAGACAATCAGTCCTTTAATAAGGAAGACAGCTTTCGTATGCTTTACCAGAGGTGAACAAATCAATACTTTTGCTAAATGCTTAGCTTGATGCCAGTGTTTTTATTTATTTATATTATTACTATGCTTTCTTCATTAACAGGTATCACAAAGGTGATGTCCTCATCACTGTTGCAACTGGAGTGATGACTGAAGAGGAAGGGGAGCGGTGGGGTTTGGTACCAACACATGCTTATGCTGTGCTTGACATCAGGGATTTTAAGGTTAGTGAAATGGGTTAGTGGAGGTATTTTATTTGAGGTAGTGTTTAGTTGTGTTTCTTCTGACTATATGTCATCATTTTGTTTTAATTAACAATTTGTTAGTGCAGGTGTATTAAAAAAAAAACAAGAAATACATAGAAATATTCTCTGGCTCCTGGCCATATTTTTATGAATTAGTTTTGTATGAAAACATGTAATTTTATGGATGCTTTGTATTGGGAAATTCTTATCGATTGCTTAACAGCTCTACTGTAGATGAACAGATATGAACAAAACATAAAATGCTACAATGGTGAAAAAAAAAAAGGTAAAATGGAAAGCCTTAAAAACAAATGTGCGTTTTTTATTTTATTTTGATGGTTCTTCCTTTATCCTACAGTATTCCAATAAAAAAAGGAAATTCAATGGCATGAATTTTAGCATTAATATGATTGTCTTCTGCTCAAGGGAAAGCGGTTCCTGCAGCTCAAGAACCCTTGGAGCCATCTCCGGTGGAAAGGACGCTATTCTGAACGAGATGAGAAGAATTGGACTCCAGATCTACTAAAATACCTTAACTTTGATCCCAAAACTGCACAAAAGTTTGATAATGGTAAATAAAAACATAGTAAATAATTAAATAAAATGACAAGTGCAATTTAACCGTATATGCCTTGGACTCTATTTTAGGTGTGTTTTGGATTATCTGGGAGGACTTGTGTCAATATTATGATGTCATCTACCTAAGCTGGAATCCTGGCCTTTTTAAAGAGTCCTCTTGTATACACAGGTCAGTCCACTTAATTTAGTACTACTACAATATTAAACTTGATTTTTATTGGCTGGTAAACATCTGAACATTTTAAAAGAACAATTTCTATGTGCTTCAGTAAACACAACGGTTTCTTTAAATTCAGAGCACATTCATAGATATTCAAAGTACACAGATGTGATGCCACAGTTTAAGCTGTGTTTAAGTTAAGCTTAGTTTAAGTGTGACCACTTGTGTTATGTTTATATTTTAATGTGGGATGGTTTGGGAATAATTCACGGCCATACCAAATTAAAGCCATTTCCAGAATCTCAAGTAAATCAATCACTTAAATATTTTTGTTTTGAATCTTTTTATCCACAAAACTCAGCAAAAGCAGTCTAAAACACCACATGTAGCTTGTTTCCAAACAATACCGATCTGTTCTGCAGCTTATTTATACATAATTCACACTCACTCACTCACTCACTCACTCACACACACACACTCTCTCTCTTTCTCACTCACTTTTTTACTTGTGCTTGCTCTCGTTCTCACTCTCTCTCTTTTCTTGAATCTGATCAACAAATTTCTGTTGAGGAAAAAAATAAAGACAAATGAAAAAGAAGCGATCACAGTGAATGAAACGATTAATGACAGTTCAGTTAATAAAATTAAACACATATGTGACCAGCATATATTTTGAATTTATACCAAGATCAACTCACAAAAATGCAGTTTCATTTATTGTTTCATGTAAATGATGTGTTTGCACTTGTGATGGGGGGGGTGTGGAAAGATGACTGCTGGCACTGAGGCTAAATATAAAAATTTCAATCTATTGCATTCTGATTTGCGGTTGCAGTAGCTGGGATGGGAAACAGGGGCCTGTTAAAGATGTGTACAGTTTGGCAAATAATCCTCAGTACAAACTAGAGGTGCAAAGTCCACAAGGCGGTGCTGCAGTTTGGGTACTTCTAACAAGACACATCACTGACAAGGTATACTGAATGTTGAATTTATATACTTTTTACACTGATTTGATAGAGTAAACATATTATGTTAACCTTTCTTGCTTTTGTTCTCTTTTAAGGATGATTTTGCACAAAACCGGGAGTTTATCACATTGGTTGTTTACAAGAATGATGGCAGAAAGGTCTATTATCCAAGTATGTAAATAAGCATATTACTGGGTTTTTACATCAACATTGTTTCAATAATGTATTCTGCAACCTTTAAAGTCACAGACTTTATTTAAGTTTAAGATATTATTAAGCAAGTCGTTTGTGCCGTTAAACTGACTTTTAGAACAAACTGGTCTGTGTGTGTGCGCGTGTGTGTGTGTATGTGTGTGAGAGTAAATTTGTTAGCATCTGAATCCTTACAGGTTGCATACATTTTTTCCCTTACTTTGTTTTCAGCTGAACCTCCACCTTACATCGATGGCATAAGGATTAACAGTCCCCACTACCTGACCAAGATCAAACTGACCAGTGCAGGAACTCACACATTTACCTTGGTGGTGTCTCAATATGAAAAGCAAAACACCATCAACTACACTCTAAGAGTAAATTTTCATTGTCTTTGTTCGTAAAATGTATACTTTTAGAGGTGAATTTAAATGAATATAAGTACTTGAGTATATGAGAATATTTTAAATGGAAGAAATAATTTCTGATGTTTTTATTTGTATATGTTGTATTATATATATATTTGTAATCTGAATTGTTTTGATTTTATTAGGTCTACTCGGCTTGCAAGTTTAGCTTTTCCAAAATTCTCTCACCTTTCACTCATACTAAAAGGGTAAGCAAGTCTGACAAAATGTAGTTTTGTCGTTAAAAAATTACAGTGGCCTTATCATTTGGTGTCTTAACTGATTTGTGATATCTCCTCAACATTTATAGATTAATGGCCAATGGAAGGGAATCAGTGCAGGAGGATGTGGGAACTATAAAGACACCTACAAGAATAACCCCATCTATCAGTTCAACCTAGAAAAGTCAGGACCGATACTCATTGAGCTTCGTGGTTCCAGGTAAGAGTAGCTTTCCCCTGCCAATAAACGATGCATGAGATCGTTATAACACAATTGATTTTAATGTTGAATCTTTGATTGCACTAAAAATAGTGTAGTTCCAAACATTGCTGTGTAAAGCTCATGGTCATGTTTGGTTAAAAGGGGTTTTAACATCCATCCTGAAGACTAGCCAAGGTTCACTCCAGAGTTTACTTCACACATCTGGTTGTTATTTTCTGTGTAGGCGGGAGTCTAATTTCCAAAGAAAGCTGTTGGTTGCAGAACTCGTGAGACTTTAATATTCTTAGTATATTGTATTATGCAACTATTTCGAAATTAGCAGTTTAAAAATACAGACTGTAGCCCATCTGTTTTTGTGTACTTTGTTATAGTCCTCCTTTTTCTGTTCTTGAATGGTCAGGGGACCACTACAGAGAGGGAATTGCTTGAGGAGTGAATGACTCTCAGCAGCACAGTAACACTGATATGGTGGTGTGTTATGTTGTGTTGGTCTGAATTCATAAGGCACAACAGTTTATAAACAGCTGCTGACATTTTTAAATGCCTCACTGACACTGCAGGACTAATCTACCAACCCCAGCCACTAGCATCCAATAGGCTGTGTCCTTCGAGCACTAACTGATTAGATGATGTATAATGCAAACTGTAATAAGCTAATTACTCTTAAATTATATTTACAAGGTGAAGAAGTAAGGTAGATAATGTAATGTTATTACATGTACAATGTGCATGTCAAATCTCCAGCAACACTGCTTTGTCTGATCTATTAGTGTCAGTGAAATAAGGGTGTGCATTATTGTCAACAAACTGTCCTGTGATTTGTGCACAATAATGCACAACTTCGAACATCTTATTGCTTTTATAAAACGGTAACCAACACACTATCATGAGAAAAAATGGATTCGTAAATGTGTTTATTGAAAGCAAATTTGTTAATAAACTTGTCTTCCGTGACATAATCTAGTCCAGTTTTTAAAGTGAATGATGAATATTACAGAAACCTGTTACTCCGCAATCAATCTAGTGGCCAAATTACAGATACATTTACATTACATTTAGCCATTTAGCAGACACTTTTGTCTGAAAAAAAACCAGCTACACTATAGAATTATCAAACCTGTTTGTGATCCTGCCCCCCCCCCTTTTTTTGAAGATACGTCTTTAGTAGTTTCTTAAAAATGCCAAGTGACTGCCTTACGGACAGAGTTGGGAAGTTGGTTCCACCATTTTGCAGTGGTGAACGCCACAGAGTGAGAATTAGCTCCTCTGTGAGGTGGAATCACCAGGCAGCAATCATCACTGGAGCGAAGTGAATGAGCTGGAGTGTATTTTGAGCAGATAGAGTGAAGGTAAGAGGGGGTAGATCCAGAAATGGTCCTGTAGGCCAGAGTCAGTGACTTGTACTGAATGCGAGTAGCATCAGGGAGCCAATGGAGAGAAATGAGTAGTGGAATGACATGAGTTCACTTGGGCTGGTTGAATACAAGTCAGGCTGCAGAGTTTTGATTAGTTGTAGAGGCCTGATTGTGGCAGCTGGGAGCCCGGCAAGCAACGTGTTACAATAATCAAGCCGGGAGAGGACTAGGGCTTGAACTAACAGCTGGGTAGCATGTTCAGTCAAGAAAGGTCTGATCTTCCTTATGTTCTACAGAAACAGGCAGTTTTTATAACATGAACAGAGAGTTTAAGGTGGAAGTCTATTGTGAAACCAAGGCTGCAGCCGGAAATGGTTGGAGAGATTGTGGAGCCATCAATTTAGAAGCTCAGGTCATGCTGGATTGAGGGTTTAGCTGGGAATATGAGAAGACCTGTTTTTGCTAAATATAATTTGAGATGACAGGCCTTCATCCAAACATTTGTCAGTGAGACAAGGCAGATATATATCCAATTTGAGATTGTGGTGTCGTCAGGGGCAAAAGACAAATGAAGCTGAGCGTCATTAGCATAGCAGTGGTAAGAGATTGCACCTGAATAACTGTGCTCAGTGATGTCATGTATAGTGAAAAGAGGAGAGGACCAAGTACAGAGCCCTGAGGAACACCAGTGAGTACTTGGTGAGAGTTAGAGATCTCCCCATTCCATGACACTTTGAAGGTTCTTCCTGTTAGATCGGATGAAAACCATTCAAGTGTCATTCCAGAAAAACCTAATTCAGATAGAGTGGGACTGTAGAATCTGATGATTTACTGTATCAAAAGCTGCCAAAAGGTCTGTCAGAATGAGGACTGAGGATTAAGAGTGAGCTTTGGCAGATTTAATTGAGTCAATCACAGAAAGCAATGCTGTCTCAGTGGAGTGACCACACCTAAAACCAGACTGATTGGGATCAAAGAGTTTGTTCTAATTAAGAAACCTGGAGACCTGTCTAGATACCACCCGTTCAAGTGTTTTAGACAGAAAAGGTAAAAGTTATACAGGTCTGTAGCTCTCGACCTAATTTGGGTTGAGCGTTGGCTTTTTGAGCAGAGGCTTGACTATGGCCCTTTTGAAAGAATTAGGAAATGTACCAGATGTGAGGGAGGAGTTGATGTGTGTAAATGCTGGTGTGATAGAGGAGGCAATGGATTGAAGAAGGTGAGATGGGACGGAATCAAGGGGGCAAGTATTCGGGTTGCTGGCAAGAAGAATTTTGCAGATGTCAGATTCTGAGACAGGGGAGAAGGAGGAGAAGGTTGGTTGGCTGGATGTGTGAGATGTACTGTTGTGGAAATGGGGGGTATGAAAGAGTTTGCTGATGCCCTCAATCCTTTCTGCGAAGAAGGTTGCAAAGACATCAGATGACAGAGAGGTGCTGGGAGGGGGAGAAGGAGGAGTGAGTAGAGAGTTAAAGGTACTTAATAAAGTGCGGGCATCTGAGATGCATGTTACCTTGGACTGGAAGAACAAGGACTTAGCAGGGGCCTTATTCCAGTTACTGATGCAAGAAAATGCATCTTTAACCAAGTTAGCAAAAACTGTATTAGAGAGAGAGCTAAGATTACGACGTACCTGAGTGGTTTTACTGATGATCAATGGAGGTGGAGGAAGAGAAACAGAGAACTGGGGGGGGTAGACAGAACAAATTTTTATAAAATTTGATAAAAAATCATGTATTGTACGTCATGCATTGACAAGAATGTGAAGCGGTTACAAGTATGCATTATTGTCAATAATGTCACGGCTGGACAAAGTGTTCAGCCAATGAAATTTATGGCCCAGAATTACTCGCTTTATAATACCTATTAACACACCACTTATACCAACCAACAATTACAAAAAAAAAAAGTTTTCAGTTTACTGCAACAGGAAGTTGTGTTTATTATGTAAAAAAAAAAAATAAAAAATATAATATATATATATATATATATATATATATATATATATATATATATATATATATATATATATATGTGTATGTGTGTGTGTGTATGTGTATGTATGTGTATGTGTATATATATATATATATATATATATATATATATATATATATATATATATATATATATATATATATATAGTGTGTCTATGTGTATATTTGTGTGTGTGCATATAAAAAAAAAGGTAAGTAGAATGTTTTAATAACCGATCCACATTTTCCTTTGTTTAAGCTTGATGTGTTTTCTTTGGCAGGCAGTACAGCGTTGGTTTTGAGGTTCAAACTGTGTCCACTGTTGGTGATGTTGGAAATTCTGGCTTTCAGAAGAAGAACAGTGGTGATTATAGGTAATGGACAAATTACATTAGCACAGTGTGTGATTATTATTCTTAGTTGGGTATATGGCTATCCACTTCATTACAACTAGAATAACTGAGCCAATCATTAGATGGTTTCTGCCTCTATATATGCATTCATCATGCAGTCATCAGCTCCGATAACCTCTTATACACGTTTTATAAATGATGTCAACTTTACATAAATGCAGCAGATAAATACCTTTTGTTTACCAATCAACTTTTCCAGTAAAGGATTAATCGAAAATGATTGTTAGTAATTTCACAACCTGTAACTAAAATAAACAGAAATACAAATTATCTATAAAGTACTTTTTACATGATGACATGCTGGATTGTTAAAGAAAAACCCACAACCTTACCATTCATGCATTTTTAAAAATAGACCGTTGTAAACTAAAAGTTTAAAAAACAATGTAGATAGTCACCTTAAGAATCTGCTGATTAAAAAAAAAAAAGTCCACTTTTTTATGCATTTCCACAATACACTAAAACTTTTTGGTATTATATTATTTTACTTGTATAAACTGAATACACTGTGAGTTTAAATGTAGCTGTCATTTTGTTGATGGCCTTTTTATGGGGGGGGGAGGGGTAAAGCACATCTATATTAGATTAACAAAAAGCAATGTGAAAACACATTTATTCTTTAACATGTCTAATTGTATTTTTAAAATAAACTTCTGTCAATGGCAGTTATTTATTTAGTATTATGTGTAGGCTGTATATAACTGAAATGTACCTTTGTGTTCTCATTTTGGAATATGTTTGGGATCCCCTGCATACTGCTCTGATTAATTATCTCCGCACAGATGTCAGTTCAGGAAATCTGCAAGAACTATAGACACTTGTGTCTTTCACATCATTGGAATTAAATTACCAAGAGAATTTTTTGATGCTATGACATAAATACATTTGCACTCCCTGCAGTATCCAGGCTTGCCAACTTGTAAGACAAAAGAAGTTCAGTTTTACTTGAAAACAACAAAAAAGCAAAGAAGCCTAAAATTAGATTCTGAGATTCCTACATAACTTGGTTTCACTGTAAGTTGTTCCAGATGAAGGATCTCTAAAACAGGAAAAATGTATTACCATTTTTCTTTCTTATAATAAATGAACAAATCCATACAATAAATATGAATTTAATGCCAGTATTTTACTCAACTATGTTAGCTTCAAAACCAAAGTAAGGGTACTACAGTCTGTAAATGTACTGCCTATCCACTTGCTGTATTTTTACAGTAAGTGGAACTGAAAATATGGAAAATGAGTAGAGCATAAAGGAGGTGTGTTTAAACATTTAACTGCTGCTATATGTAAAAGTGACATCACTTGAAATATTTGTAATGAGTTTATTTTATAGAGATGTTTTAGAACAGTGTTTACTACTCTTTGCACATCTAAATAACTACCATATATTCAATACAGTTCATTTACTTCTATACCTTGAACAGCTTTGGGTTTATTACAATCTAATTTACCTTGTGAATTTTATTTATTTTTTTATAATTCAAATGCATCTGCAATTACTGTTACTAAACTTTTTGCAAACAAGTTGGTTTTGATATTCTAAGATCATAAAGCTGGTCTTAGCGTTTACCAACAAAATTTTAAATTCAATATCAGCTACATTGCTGTACATTAAGCACATTTTTATTATTATTATTATTATTATTATTATTATTATTATTATTATTGTTGTTGTTGTTTAAATAATTTGCTAACAATTTAAGATAACATCATAATGTTTCTTTATGTTAGGTGTGGTTTCTGTTACTTGGAGATGGATCATGTTCCAGCAGGCATCTATAATGTCACACCCACTACTTTTTTGCCCAATCAGGAGGGACCATTTTTTCTGGATTTCAGCAGTGTCATTCCCCTTAAAGTGTCTCACCTTCAATGAAATTGAAATGTGGTATCACAGAATGAACATGACTCCAGTAACTAGCATGACTGTTGCTCATATCTCCTCTTTGTATGTGATTGTGGCCTGATGCACTGACTCACAGAGTAACACCTTAATCTACAATCAGACTAATAATTCTATTTGGTTTGAACTCAGGTGTCTGCAATAACTTATTGGATAATAAAGATTTTGTTTAATACTTTGGGCTGTTTGGTAGCTTGAAGCATTGTCGCACAAGAGTACTTTAAAAATATTTTTTATTGGAAGGTTGTTATTCTTTAACTTACTGATTAATGTTCTTGTACATCCACTGTTATGATTTATATCCATCAGTTGTATTTTTGGACTGGAAAACATGGAAATTTTCATACAGAAATATTAACAACCTATAGTGATGGATACAGATTGTCCTCTTTTCATTTTAAATTACGGGTGCAGGCAGCACTGTAATGTTGCATTCAAATAAAAAAAAAAAATTATCCAAAATATTTCTTTCTGGTTTTTAGACTTTTTTTTTTTACTTTTCATAATGCTGAATTGTAGATGCTAAATACTGTATGTACTGTTATCTTATTATTGTAAATTTCTTTTTTTTTTTTTTTGTCTTAACATTGTTTACATATTGTTTTGCTGCAAAACTTTTGGTGCATTTAAAGCAATGAGGATAATCACGGGTCAGGTCCATGTATTATTTATTAATACGGTACGTATATACCCATGTAAATGCTTTAAACAGGTTTCCTACATAAATATTTTTAAGGGATGTCAGTTGTCTTTATTGAAGACTGAAGCCGGGCAACATGATCTTATGATTATGGTAAAGTACACATTTTCTTAAGCTATCCTATTTTTATTGGTTTAAAGATTGAGTTCATGCTCCCAATAAGTAATTCATTCATTCATTACCTTCCGCTTTATCCTCTATTAGGGTCGCGGTGGGGTTCCCCATGCCCGTCCAGGGGAGAACGTTTCGGGCGCTGGGCAGATACACCCAGGACAGGGCACCAATCTATCGCTGGGCACACACTCACTCACACAGACACACTCTATATACACACTCTATATGGGGCAATTTGGAGAACTCAGCTGACTTGATCCATGTTTTTGGACTGTGGAAGGAAACCGGAGACACGGGGAGAACGTGGAAACTCCACCCAGACGGGGATTCGAACCGGGAATCCCTAGTGCTGAGAGGCGAACGTGCTAACCACTAAGCCACCGTGCCACCCCCAATAAGTAACTTTAAATTAATTTCTAAAAAAGAAAAGAGTAAGAAATAATAGCCATGTTTAAACATACCATTTAATGCCAAATGTATTTAGAGTTAAAAAAATACAATTAAAAGTTAGTTTATTGAAAAATTAGATCACAATCTTTGATGGGTTGAAAGGTCTACTCTGGTGTCTCATTTGGTCCTATTTCCACAGATGGATTAATTCAAGTACCTAACCAATTGGGATACTTCCAAAGTTCTTCCACACACCTGATATATATATATATATATATATAGTACTAGTGTATATATATATATATATATATATATATATATACACTAGTTTACTTCCCAGTTGGTCTGAAGTTTGTGGTAGGGACATTTCTGCTCAGATGGGGATTCGAACCGGGAATCCCTAGTGCTGAGAGGCGAACGTGCTAACCACTAATCCACCATGCCGCCCTCATTAGTACATGCTTGCCTTATATAAGGTCCTTGTGGTACAGTCATGGCCACAAGTTTTGAGAATGATACAAATATTAATTTTTACAAAGTCTACTGCTTAAGTTTTTATAATGGCAATTTGCATGTACTCCAGAATGTTATAAAGAGTGATCAGCTAAACAGCAATTAATTGCAAAGTCAATATTTACCTAGAAAATGAACTTTATCCCCCAAAACACAACTTCATTGCAGCCCTGCCTTAAAAGGACCAGCTAACATCGTTTCAGTGATTGCTCCCTTAACACAGGTGTGGGTGTTAATGAGGACAGGGCTGGAGATCGATCTGTCATGATTAAGTAAGAATGACACCACTGGACACTTTAAAAGGAGGCTGGTGCTTGGCATCATTGTTTCACTTCTGTTAACCATGGTTATCTCTAAAGAAACATGTGCAGTGAAGAGTATCGCAACTAGAAAGATTGCACCTCAGTCAACAATCTATCACATCATCAAGAACTTCAAGGAGAGAGGTTCCATTGTTGCCAAAAAGGCTCCAGGGTGCACAAGAAAGACCAGCAAGCGCCAGGACCGTCTCTTAAAAGTGTTTTAGCTGCGGGATCGGGCTACCAGCAGTGCAGAGCTTGCTCAGGAATGGCAGCAGGCACGTGTGAGTGCATCTGCACGCACTGTGAGGTGGAGACTCTTGGAGCAAGGCCTGGTCTCAAGGAGGGCAGCAAAGAAGCCACTTCTCTCCAGAAAAAAAACATCAGGGACAGACTGATATTCTGCAAAAGGTACAGGGAGTGGACTGCTGAGGACTGGGGTAAAGTCATTTTCTCTGATGAATCCCCTTTCCGATTGTTTGGGACATCTGTAAAACAGCTTATTCGGAGAAGATGAGGTGAGCGCTACCACCAATCTTGTCTCATGCCAACTGTAAAGCATCCTGAAACCATTCATGTGTGGGGTTGCTTCTCAGCCAAGGGAATCAGCTATCTCACAGTCTTGCCTAAAAACACAGCCATGAATAAAGAATGGTACCAGAATGTCCTCCGAGAGCATCTTCTCCCCACAATTCAAGAGCAGTTTGGTGATTAACAATGCCTTTTTCAGCATGATGGAGCACCTTGCCATAAAGCAAACTACATGGCTCAGTGAACAAAACATAGAGATTTTGGGTCCATGGCCTGGAAACTCCCCAGATCTTAATCCCATTGAGAACTTGTGGTCAATCATCAAGAGACGGGTGGACAAACAAAAACCTACACATTCTGTCAAATGGCAAGCATTGATTGTGCAAGAATGGACTGCTATCAGTCAGCATTTGGTGTCAACACTGCAAATATTGACTTGCTGTCAATAAAAGCTTTTGTTACTCATAATATGATTGCAATTATATTTCTGTATGTGATAAATACATCTGAAAATCACACATAAAAACCAGAGGGCAGCAGATCATGTGAAAATATATTTGTGTCATTCTCAAAACTTTTGGCCATGACTGTACTAATCTCATAATGAATTCAGGCAGTTAGAGGAAATCTCTGAAATCTTACTTCCAGGAACAACTTCTTGATATACAGTCAAGCTTTAAGGCAGTTTTTTTTTTTTTTTTGTAAAACTGTTATGCTGCTATGATGGACACAGCCAACTGGGCTTGGAAATATGCTGGGAATCACTTAACACATTCCACTGCTTCATCATATGCAAAACAGGAGCCATATATTATTTTTGAACAGGAACACTTGCACTTTTCTGGACACAAAATCATCTGAGACAGTGATGGTGAAGTTGTGTTCTGTGGTCAGATGAATGCACATTTCTATCTCCTTTTGAAACTGTATGATGTTACAAAAGACAAGTCACTATGTTAGGTTGAGCGGCTTAATTCTTGCAATAATATAAAGCAAAAATTCCATTAAAAAAAAATTAGTATCTTCTATTCCCAAACAATTAAAATACATTAAACATAGTGGCCTGTTGACCGTGCCTTTTTCCACAACTTTTTTATTGTATTGCAGACATTCATTTCTAAATGTTTTTATACTTAACAAATATATTTAGTTGTCATTAAAAACAGTTTCAAGTAAATTATTAAATTACATAGTTCAGTTTTTATTGCAGTTTTAGAAAGTTGTGACTTCTCTGGAAATGGGTTTGTAACATGTAAACTGATCCATTATTTTGTTTTTAATAGGAGGCAGCCCAAGCTCTTATTTATGCTGGCATGGCTGGATACAAACTGGAAAACATTCAAGAGAATGAGTATTTGGAGCGTGTACAGACCCTTCTCAGTGTGGGTGAGTTCCTAGGAATATAACTAATATAACATCTATTAAAGTAGTTGCTTCATTTACTATCATGGGAGGAAGAGTCTTGCCTCTCTCATATTTTGTAGTCCATGTTATGTGAAAGCATATTTTACTACATACCTCATTTCTTGCTAAAGAGGAAATGATAAAAGTTTTAAGCAGGTGTAAAAAAATGCTATAAACTAAGAATGCTTTCAAAAATGGAAGTGTTAATAGTCTATTTTCACCAATTAACAATATATTCATCATATATATATATATTCCATTTGATTCATCAGTCCAGATGCCATTTTTCTGCACCCTGGTTCCTATGTTTTCTTGCATAGTTGAGTGTTTTGGCCTTGTTTCCATGTCGGAAGAATGCCTTTTTGGCTGCAAAACTTCCATGAAGACCACTTCAGGACAGAATTCTCTGGACAGCAGATGGGTGTACCAGGGTCCCACTGGTAGTTCTGAGGTGATGGCACAGCTGGACATCCTCTGATTTTGAAGGGAAATGAGCTTTATGTTTCCTTCATCTGCTACTTCCATAACCTCAAACTGGTAGCAGAGTTTGGCTGTTCCTCACCCAGTTTTAAGCCTCCTACACAGCTGTATCTGTTTTACTTAATGATTGTGTTTTAACCTACTTGTTAAATTGATGATCATTAGCACCTGTTTGGTATAATTGGTTGATCATACATCTCACTATAATTCTACAAAATCACTGACTGTGTACCTATAAGAATTGATGCTGGTTTGAAGGCAAAGGGTAATAACAACAAATACTGGTTTGATTTTTTTTGTTTTTTTCGTTCACTTTGCGTTTTGTAAATTGATAAAAAAGTATTGTATATCAAATTGGCATTACAAAATGTAGAATATTTAAGCATTGGGGGCAAAAAAAAGAAAAAAACACACACACACTGCCTGGCAAAAAACAAACAAAAAAAAAAAAGTCACCACATGGATGTAACTTAGCAAACATGGTTATCCTTCAGCTGTTTAACTGTCAACATCGTCAACAAACTTTGCTGTGATTTGTGCAGAATAATGCACAACTTCGAACGTCTTATTGCTTTTATAAAACGGTAACCAACACACTATCATTAAAAAAATGGATTCAAATGTGTTTATTGAAAGCAAATTTGTTAATAAACTTGTCTCCCGTAACATAATCTAGTCCATCTAGTCCAAATGAATGCTGAATATTACAGAAACCTGTAACTCGGCGATCAAATACTGCTATCTAGTGGCCAAATTTACATTACATTTAGTCATTTGGCAGACGCTTTTGTCTAAAGCAGGGGTGCCCACACTTTTCTGGCCCGAGATCTACTTTTCCATTGGACCATGGTTAATCTTTTTTTTTTAGGCCTTTATATTAAAACCTGTTTACACACATCACGTTAGTATTGTCGAATCAACATAGAAAAGATGGCTTCAAATTGCCATTTTCACAGAAATTGCTCTTTTATTAAACACATTCCAGCAAATATCATGCCGTAAACTTGGTTTTAGTACGACCAAACACAATGGAAGTGCAATGGCTACTTGGCGAATCAAGCATTTTGAGTTTGACATTGTAAAATAATATTCATCCTCCCACTTAAATGGAAGTGGAACATTTTAGTTCTTTCTTAAAAATGCCAAGTGACCCTGCCTTACGGACAGAGTTGGAAAGTTGGTTCCACCATTTTTCAGTGGTGAACGCCACGGAGTGAGAATTAGCTCCTCTGTGAGGTGGAATCACCAGGCGGCAATCATCACTGGAGCAAAGTGAATAAGCTGGAGTGTATTTTGAACAGATACAGTGAAGGTAAGAGGG
This sequence comes from Corydoras sp. C115, assembly GCA_019802505.1. Taxonomy (NCBI): domain Eukaryota; kingdom Metazoa; phylum Chordata; class Actinopteri; order Siluriformes; family Callichthyidae; genus Corydoras; species Corydoras sp. C115. The sequence continues at coordinate 481,031 of JAFMOC010000028.1, forward strand.
GGTAGATCCAGAAATGGTCCTGTAGGTCAGAGTCAGTGACTTGTACTGAATGCAAGTAGCAACAGGGAGCCAATGGAGAGAAATGAGCAGTGGAGTGACATGAGTTCGCTTGGGCTGGTTGAATACAAGTCAGGCTGCAGAGTTTTGATAAGTTGTAGAGGCCTGATTGTGGCAGCTGGGAGACCGGCAAGCAATGCATTACAATAATCAAGCCGGGATAGGATGAGGGCTTGAACTAACAGCATGTTCAGCCAAGAAAGGTCTGATCTTCCTTATGTTGTAAAGAAGGAATCTGCAGAAACGGGCAGTTTTTAACATGAACAGAGAGTTTAAGGTGGGAGTCTATTGTGAAACCAAGGCTGCGGCTGTTCTTGGAGAGATTGTGGAGCCGTCAATTTGGAAGCTCAGGTCATGCTGGATTGAGGGTTTAGCTGGGATTATGAGAAGCTCTGTTTTTGCTAAATTTAATTTGAGATGACAGGCCTTCATCCAAACATTTGTCAGTGAGACAAGGCAGATATATATCCAATTTGAGATTGTGGTGTCAGGGGCAAAAGACAAATAAAGCTGAGTGTCATCAGCATAGCAGTGTTAAGAGAATGCGCCTCAGAATGCTCCACAGAATGACTGTGCTCAGTGATGTCATGTATAGTGAGAAGAGGAGAGGACCAAGTACAGAGCCCAGAGATCTCTCAGAGTACAGAGATCTCTCCATTCCATGACACTTTGAAGGTCCTTCCTGTTAGATAGGATCAAATCATTCAAGTGTCATTCCAGAAAAACCTAATTCAAATAGAGTGGGACTGTAGAATCTGATGATTTACTGTATCAAAAGCTGCCAAAAGGTCTATCAGGATTTAATTGAGTGAAATAACAGAAAACAATGCTGTCGCAATGGAGTGACCACACCTAAAACCAGACTGATTGAGATCAAAGAGTTTGTTCTAATTAAGAAACCTGGAGACCTGTCTAGATACCACCCGTTCAAGTGTTTTAGACAGGAAAGGTAAAAGTTATACAGGTCTGTAGCTCTCGACCTAATTTGGGTTGAACGTTGGCTTTTTGAGCAGAGGCTTGACTATGGCCCTTTTGAAAGAATCAGGAAATGTACCAGATGTGAGGGAGTTGATGTGTGTAAGTGCTGGTGTGATGGAGAAGGCAATGGATTGAAGGTGAGAGGGGATGGAATCAAGGGGGAAAGTATTCGGGTTGCTGGCAAGAAGAATTTTGCAGATGTCAGATTCTGAGACAGGGGAGAAGGAGAAGGTTGGTTGGCTGGATGTGTGAGATGTACTGTTGTGGAAATGGGGCATATAAAAGTTTGCTGATGCCCTCAATCTTTTCTACGAAGAAGGTTGCAAAGACATCAGCTGACAGAGAGGTGCTGGGAGGGGGAGAAGGAGGAGTGAGTAGAGGTACTTAATAAAGTGCGGGCATCTGAGATGCATGTTACCTGCATGGATCACCTGACCCTGGGCGTTGAGCTGTTGGAGCAGCCGCTGGATCAGTTGTTCCGCCATCTCCATGGAGGCGAAGTATTCTGTCAAGAGTCTGGCTCAGAGAGAACAGAGGAGACGTTGATGCAGAACAACTATGGTTTATTAAACCAATCAAACAGCGGCGACCGAGCAACACGTGACTGAGTAGGTGATCGGCAGCAGGATCACTGGAGCACTCAATGGATGTCACATGCGTAGCTTGAGTACCAGGACTGGCAGCGAACAGAAGAAAGCAGAAGAACACAAACCAACACCAAACACAAAATATAAACACCGGGGAATAGAATAAACAAAGAGAATGGAAACTAGTGTGAAAAGAGGAGCTAAATAGAATAGGAACAGGATAGAGGAGGTGAAGTGCTGGACAAGGCGGTAACCAGGGAGGACCGAGGGTGGATGACGTGGAAGGAAACACACAGACGGGAACCTGGAACCAGGAGACAGAGAAGTGGTTAATGTTGTGTGGTTAAAGTTGTGTTAAATGTGTTATATACACAGATATTGGAGAGCTTAGTAAATAAAAGTGAGAAGGTATTAGGGAGTCTATACATAAATGACGGACACAGACTTTCCTTCCACACACCACACAGGATCCTAAATTAAGGGAAAGAGGGAAAGGACGGGGATGAGGGAAAGGAAGAGAGGGAGGACGAGAGGTTGGTAGAAGCGGGAACAGAGAGAGAGGAACACGCTACTACTAAACACACTCGAAATCTCACTCATCCAACGGAGACCAAAACACGGAAGTACACAGAGAAAGAGTGTAGGATGACATGGAATGACAATACTTCGCACCCGGCCAGCGAAACGGAAAGCCTTATAAAGGAAAGAAAGAACCCGGAAACAATTAACCTCACCTGGTGCACGGAGAATGCGCGCTGATTAGTAGGCAGGGCTAGGGGATCGCGCCGCAGCGCTGCGGTCTCTGACAAAAATAAGTTCGTTTATTGAAATATTAGATCACAAGCCTTGATGGGTTGAAAGGTCTACTCTGGTGTCTCATTTGGTCCTATTTCCACAGGTGGATTAATTTAAGTACCTAACCAATTGGGATACTTCCAACTCTGTCTGTAAGGCGGAGTCGCTTAGACTCTTCAAGAAACAACTTAAGTTCTTCCACACACCTAATATATATATATATATATATATATATATATATATATATATATATATATATATATATATATAGATAGATATTACTTTACTTCCCAGTTTGTCCGATGTTTACGGTAGGGCCTTTTTTGCTGATTTCTGCTTCACCATGACTGTGACCAAATGCTCAAAGCAAGGTCTATAACGTCTTGATTGGATGAGTTTAATTATGTTTAAAATCTTATTCACAGCAGACAATTCTTTTTAGTTTGTAGTTATAATGTAATCTTATTAGATTTTAACCTATACATTCACTTTTAAAAGGTACATATAAAATAAGATACAAGCAATTTTATATGAAGTAGTTGTCCTTAATATAATTATCTAATATTCAAAGTCCAGATTGGCACATATATTTTGATGTGAAAGTTGCATAAACCATATTTAAAATTTTTAAAGCAACAACATTATCATTTGTTCATGGATTATCAGGGTTTCTAAACTTTCATAATTAACATTACTTTCTTGCATAAAAAGAATTTCATTTTCAATATTTAATGTTTTTTATTTATTTTTTTTTTAAAGTAACAATTTTTCTACATATATGTCTCACTACATTTAAGTTATTTGAGGAACATAACACGCAAGGACCCTCTGAGCTGGTACAAGGGCAATCAGGTTTGGAATTTATACAAAGTAGAGCAGCATGACAGCCAAGGTTGTCACGTTTTCAACTAATACAATTTCAACTAATACTGTAGGCTTATAAATGTGTGGGGAGCTATAGCAACAGCCTATGTCAGTCATTAGTACATGCTTGCCTTATATAACACTAGCAATGTGGTAAGTCCTTGTAAGGATTACAATGGAACACTTTATTATTATTTTATTTAAATAAGAAAACTACTACATTTTCTGAACACAAAATCTGTAAAGACAACATTTTATTTTTACCATTTCTACACCACTAGTTTTAAGCTAACAAAAACTACTAAACAAACAAAAATTGAAAGGCTTTGTATTACTCCCTATATTCCACTAATTAAAATAGATCTGTGCTTTGTAACCCCACTTTTAGTGACATAACTTTTATACACAGTCTTAATGTTAGCATGTTTTTTTTAGCAGATTTCTAAACCCTTGCAGTGTTGCCAGTGAGTTTAAAACAGCACAAATACAACTACCAGATATGGGATGCCTCTGTGAGCCATCCTGCAAGTAATAAATAGCTGGCATTTTTATATATTGATAATCTCATCAAGATCTAAAAATGTGCCGGAGTCCATTTACAAAAATATGGCAATGGCAGCATGCGCCCTGTGCTGGTGTATGAGTTATGATGCTACTGGAGTGCATTTGTTAAAGTGTCTAGTGAAAGATCATGAAGAAAATAGCAGTGTAAGACAGTAAAAGTATAAATGAGACCATGGCATGTACCTCAACCTGGGCATGAGATATGAATGTATATCCGAACAATTAATCTGGAAAGTTTGTTTAATATTTTGTTAGTACTGTATCCTACTCTTTTATTAACAAGTGATGAAGTCTATAATAGTTTACTAAATGCAGATATAAAGCTAAAATAACCCATAAATTATCACTGTTTGGTGAAACACTGCACCCTCCAGAACAGTCTAATCTTGCCAAAGATGTAAAATTTACAACATAATCAGCCCTTGCAGAATTGATGCTGCTAAACAGGAACCGTTGCTCTTTATGGAGGGGGATCTGAAAACAGTGGTGCTGTTGAGGTTCTAGTTTATAGTAAGTGGGTTAGGATCTGTGTGTCCACGCTTCAGAGAGAGCAGATTAAAGCGATTTCTAATGCTGGTGATGCTGCTGTTGTTATTGAGAGCGTTGTTTAGTTTATCCTCAGCTCCCTCTGCTCTGTCACCTACACAAAAGACAACAAATTAAACCAAAGAAAGACAATGATTACAACAAAATCAGTTCAATTGTGTGCTGGTGAATATTAGGGGTGTAATGGTACTCAAAAGCAAATTTTTATATAAAATTTTAAGTTTAGAAAAACTGTTAGAAGCACTGTTATATTATTTAAATAATATATTAGTGACATTCGACTTATATTTTTTGTCATACCACAAAGGCTGGAATATTTAATAATCAAAATAACAGTTCTAACACATACACACCCTGATATTCACAAAATAAAAAAAAACATCTCACCTCTCTCCTCACACTCTGGTGAGGAGGCACCACTGCACTCACTGCGAGGGCCAAGGACGGGCGATATCAGGCCAAAGTCCGACAGAGACAAAGTGGTAGGTAATTCTAGGCTGCATGGCCGAGAGGAAGGAGATGGACTGGAAAGTGAAGACGATGCAATGGAGGATGGGAAGGTGTAGGAGCATTCAAGCTGTACTGGGCTGTTGCCTCCACAGCTCAGGCTGCGTGATGACTGGGTCTCTGAATCTTCCTCAGACATGGTGTTGCTTCCAATGCTGTTTTCCTCCTCAAATGTCTCAGACATCACTGAAGACAGAAAAGAGTCCTTAATATACAGTCCTAACGTACAACCTATTTAATCAATATTGGGCATTATTTGTTTACTTGCTGTGGTTTAAACCATCTTATAAAACAGGTAGTTCCGATGCTTAAATTTGATTTGCTGAGCCGTTTGTCCAGCTGTGACATTATTGACAATAATGCACACCTCTGACTGCTTCACATTTGTATCAATGCATGATATACACTATTTTAAATGATAAAATACAGATTAATATAAACAGCAAGCTGATTTCCAATGAGCATTAAGCCTGTTACAGCAGTTTTTTAAACTGTGTTCTGTAATTTGGCCACTAGATGGCAGTTTTTGACTGTTTGAGAAACCGGATTCCTGTTGCTCAGCGATCAGTGTTCGGAATAGATTATGTCGCGGAAGATCAGTTTATCAAGAATTTAGCATTCAGTAAAAAAATTATATCATGGCCATGCTGCATTATTAACCAGAATTTATCCATGCAATTTCATCATCATTATCACCATTATTAAGTAATTTACAGCAGCAAAATATCATTCTGTCATGTTCATGATGCCTGTTGTGTGTGAACTTACTGGATATTCCATCTGACTCTATTTTGAAGTTTGTGATATCATCTCCAGTGACCAAATCACCTTCTGAGCCTACTCCTCTCTCTCTGAGACCAATAGACGAGGTTCGTCGGCGCTCATGAATCTCGTCAGAGATCATTTCAAGACTTTTTAGAGTAGTCTTATATTCTGCTTTAGCATTGGTTAGCTTGGTCTGTAGATCATCCACGTTTTTTTTCAATTGCTATAAAGATAGATTAACAAGAATAGTATTAAAAGAAGAAATAAAACGATCAAAAACATAGAAGCCTACATTTCATGTTACATCATGTACTAATGCATCCTTTATTAAATGGTTTACCACAGCCAGAAATTAATAGCAGAAGATTTACATTATTTCACTTTAGGTTAAGCATCCTAAGTATTTTGGGGCATAAGGATCTATGCATTTAGAGCTGCTCAATTTTGCTCACTACAGTAAAGATTGTCTATAGTTTCTATAATCTTTCTGTCAGCTTATAGTAATTAGGTGATTCTCATTTGGCTCTTCTTGTTAAAACAGTTTCTGTCCATAGAGTACTTTATCTGGGAAAAATCATTCCTCAGTTAAAAATCACCAAAATTGGAAGGTCAGGCATTATTGCGAAAGTAAAAATTTAAATGCAAAAGTGTTTTGGTAAATTTGAGTTTTGTGACTGAACGCCATAAACAATTGTAAAATATTGCAATAGTTTTAAAAAAGAGATGATTTGATGCCTTAATGGAAATAACTCTATTCTTGAATTTCATTCTAGAATCAACAGACATCACAGAGAACGCAAGTATTAACATTCAACTTACCTCAAGCTGAAAGTAGTATTTTGCCTTAAGTTCAAAATAAGGTCTGAAGGAGAGAAATATATTTCAAAAAATGTAAAATGGTCTAATGTCCTGCAGTACTAACCATACACATACCACAATTTCTATGTTTTGTAGGTGACTTGTTTGTCTTTATAAGATCACTATATTACTGGAAAGGCCCCATGCACAGTATAACATTTGAAGCATAAAGCACTTATGTATGGCAGCATACACTGCATATGTAAACTATACATAAGTTGCACTAGGACAAGGCATTTTAAAATAGAACAGTAGAACACAAATCAGAATAATTTAAGTTCAGAATAAAACTCTTCTAAATTAGACCTTGCAAATAAAAAGAAATACCAAGCTCATATTAAACATTTACACAATGTAATGGCTAATTTTAAATTCAGTGTATGGAAATTCTCACTTGGATTTGCCGATGGTACGTTTGAGCTTTTTCTCAAGCTGCTTCATGCGGCTCATGGCTGCATTATATTTGGCAGCTGTTTCTTTATGCAGCAGCTCGCTGCGGCTCTTTGTCTGCTCTGCTTCCATCACCTTTACACATAGAACAGGTGGACCATGCATTATAAGTTATAAAAAAAAATAAATAAAAAAAAATATATATATATATATACACACATATATATATATATATATATATATATATATATATATATATATATTTTTTTATATACATACATATATATATATAAAATAATTGTTATTCCTCCGAATATTCATCAATAGACCAAAAGAATGCAGTCAACTACACGTCACATCTTGATGTTTGCATATAGCTGGTCATCCTTGGCCAAGTTCACTCTTCTAGGAAGGCTTTTAACTAGATTTTAGCACATGCCAGCAAGTATTCATTGTTCAACCATAAAAGCATTACTGAGGTCAGGCAGTGATGTTTTGCATTAAGAAGAGGCTCAGATGTGATGTGTGTATAAAGTGCATGGATTCCCGAGTACAGCATCTTTTCTAATAAACAAGCTAAACTAAATGGCTCATCCGACCCATAGAACATTGTGTTTTATTAGATACTTTATTAAGGTTAACTTGAAATAACCAGCACATGCAGAACAGCTTTAAAATGCAATGTCTTATAATAAAAAAAGAATACATATTTGTAAAAAAATAATACATATTAAAAAATATATAATAAAAAAAATATATAATTTTATTATTTATTTATTTTATGTTTTGCTTACTTGGAGACAGACCTTTTGATAAATGTCTGTGTAAGGTTTTCAAAAGAATCCTTACATTTGACATACTGTTGTGTACTGTTTACATTCAATAATCTTTATTTCTACTGGAACACAAAGATTAAGAAAATCCACAGACTACATATTTTCATGCTGGGTTATAATAAGAACTACAGGCTTAGAAATAAGCTTAAAATAAGTAAGCAGCTGCATTACTGAGTTCCTTAAACAGCTATTGTTGTTATTCGTCTGTCCCGCCAGGAGCGGCAACGTCACGTCAGGTCACGCCTTTGCCTGTACCGCGGTGGAGCTTCACACCTGATATGGGACTGCCCTGCACGTCTGTCGGACAAGACCCGCCAACCCTTACCAGAACCTCCCCGAGCGGTGAGATGTCCCGACGCTCCACAATACCACCAGTTCCACGTAGGCATTGGGAGCTTGGGAGAACATACCTCTCCGTCCGCATGACTCTCCCATGAAGGTCTGCGCCGTGGACTGGAAGCCACTGTCTCTAGGGACCATCACCCACAGTACTGTCCCCTTGGCCATGTACACCAGTACTGGTCATTTCAAGTCAATTTCATTTTTTGTAACCTCCCTTCCTGCTTATCATTCTAGATTTACCTTGGCCACGTCGGCACGATCCTGTCATTTTGTGGACTACCTCCCGGATCCTGGCCTGGTCACCCCATTGTCAACAGGAGTGCCTGCGTCTTCCCCAAAGGCCTCGACTGCTGTCCAGTGTGTCCTCCACGGCAGCTTCTCTCAGTCAGGTGCCCCCGTCTATGCGGATTTATCTGAGGTTTTCAGTAAGGATTGAGCTAACATGTTGCTGCCTAACCGTCTGTACGTGCTCTCGGTAAATGAGACGCGGGCAATGAGGGAGTTTGTTGCAGAGGCTCTCAGAAAAGGGTTTATCCGCCCCAAATCGCCCACTGAGTCTGGGTTCTTTTTCGTCCCTGAGCCGGGAGGTGAGCTTTGCCCTTGTATTGACTACCGTGAGCTTAACAAGGTCACTAAACGCTACCTGTAATCGTTCCCGCTAATACCGTCCAACCTGGAACGGCTTCACAGGGTTCACGTATTCACTAAGTTGGATCTAAGAAACGCATACAACCTCGGGAGGTAGATGCCTCGTATAGCGGGGTAGGTGCCATTCTGTCCCAGAGGGGGCAGACAGTCTAGGAGATTGTCCCATAACCTATTTCTCCTGCATGTTTAGTGCCGCCAAATACAACTATGGGATTGGCAATCGTGAGCTCCTTGAGCTGGACAACACTGTTATTCCACCTCACCATTTCATCTGCGAGTTCTCCAACACGCCAAATGACAGACCGATCGGTCGCGGGGGGGGGAGACCCCCCCCCCCAACACCAGGTAGGGGACATGGTATGGTTTAGCACCAGGAATATTTGGTGTCGTAGAGGGACTCGCAAGCCGTTGCTAAGTTTTTAGGTCCAGGAGGACATCCTGGACAAGGAGTTGATACGAGAATTTCACCACAATTTTCCAGAGAGGCCAGCCCCACGCCTCAGAGGATGCCCTTGTCGCCAAAGCAACCCTTGATGTCTACGACCCGGTCTTAGGACCCCCATCCATGAGGGATAATGTCAGAGATCCCACAGCTCCCACGTCTCCTCGCCTATCATTAATTTCAGGTGGTTCGACTGTCTCCGACCCCATCCGACAACGTCCTAGCAGAAGTCTGCTAAATGACTAAATGTAACTTAATAAATAAATTGTTCAATAAAGATATTTTCTAACATTTCCAGTCAAATGTCTATATAACTCACCCTCTGGGTGGCATGGTTAAGCATTTCCTGCCAGGCTGAATCAAAATGACGCTTGTCCTCCTCTAGCAATCTCTGCTCAGCCAGAGCAATGGTCTCTTTGGCAGCACACAGCACCTCAGTAGCCCTTTGAAAATCCTGCGTGGCTCTTTGGGCCTCCAGCTGAGCCTGGTAAAAAAAGATGGCAATACGGTCAGGTAAGCAGAAACTAAGACATTCACACAATAAGACAAATAAAATTCATTACAATAGGTTTCCAGTTGCAGTGGTGATCATTCTGAGCATCACCAGAATGAATCACCATAATATGCAAATGTTTTTCAGCACAGTAATCATTTAACTCATGTCCCTAATGTTTATCGTAAAATTAAATCAAGTATCAAAAGTGTTGACAATTGGAAATGATTGAACTGTGTGCAAATTTTCAAAATAATCATTAGACTATCATTTTACCATTTTTGGAAGTTTTACAGTAAATTTTGTTGCAGTTCTGATAACCTTGTAGTGCTTAATTCATGATAACAGGACAATTAGCTTTTACAAGGAGTCTATCACTTGGTCTATTGAATCATGTATATCAACATTTCTGATGTTAATGATTTATTCATAATTACCCATGGAAGAAGGCAAACCATCAACCATAGACTGTGCCCAAATGCAAAATCGTTATTGTAATTGTAGTGGAAATTCATCACGCATTATATTTCATTAATTCATTTTGGTGTTAGTGTAACATTTACAAATTTGGTGTTAGTGTAACATAACATTTACTTCTCTACTTAACCTTGGAGGAAATGAGAGAAGTGATATGATGGGATGGAATGTGTTGGGAGGATGTTATTTCACAAAGCAGGTGCATTAGAAGCGGGGTAAGCAGGTTCAGGGTCGAAGCCTCATACCTCCCCTATCCAGATGCAAACAGGTTGTGAAGGGTTGGTATTAGCCCCATATATGGTATTAGCTTCATCTACCTTCATTTTTTCATCTTCAGTATCTGTTCTTCTTACATTATTATTGGAAAGAAACTGTCCTTTCCATTGGCTGTGTTTTTCGTATAAATACTGAGGCTGAGCAGTCGTGAGCTTAGAAGCTTGCAACAACCTCCATTAGGTTTGTCTGGTTTCTTGATTTGCAAATCTTAATTAATATTTTTTTACTTTAACTGTTCCTCTGTCATCTGACAGAGTAATATTGTCCGGTGAGAACATTTTTGGCAAATTATGTATTTAAAGTCTTTTAGAGGTCAACTCTAAATTCATGGTGCAGTAATGACAATGACCTTAAGCACACAATCAAATTTATAAAAATGTAATTACTTTGAGCTTAAAGTTGAAGCTCTGATCCACACAAAGTCAGTCTAGGTTCACAGGAAAAAGAACATACAAGTGATCACAAATGTTTAATAATAATAATAATAATAATAATAATAATAATAATAATAATAATAAGATGCCTTGGAATATCCACAATATACAGTGGAATGTGACAGGCTGTTTCAAAATGATGATAAGATTGATTAATAAGTCCTGATATCATATAAATAATAATAATTATGCAGCTTGATGTTTGAGGAATTCATCCTTTAATACTGTGTTAAACTATACAAAACACAATATAGAAAATGATTTAAAAAAAACCTTCACATACACTATTGGTATCTTTGCTGTTATGAAAATTTAAGTAATTGAAATGACCCAATAATAACTATAGTAACTATAATGCTGATTAAATTATGAAAATCGTATACTTCAAAAATGTGACACCTATGAAAGAACAAAAAATAAATAAAATTGCTAACTCATTAAAATTTAATATTTGTTCTGGCCACCCCTGCTTAATTTTCCAAATCTCTAAAAAAAGTGATACTTGTTTGGAAATATTTTAAAATATTTTTTCTTGCTAAAGAAACGAGAATTTAACAGCAGGAATACAATTTATTGGTAATTGCAGTACAATTGAGATCAAGTACAATGAGATCAATTATCCAGAAATGCCCTAAACTTGTTTACCACATAGTTATGGGTACATAGTCCGACCTTTTTTAAAGGAGTCATTCACATTCACGTATTAGCCTTTATTTCAATCACAATACTTAGGTCTCACAGTTGTACAACAGTGAGTGTGTTATACATTTAGACACATGGCAGTAAACAAAATAATTCAGACATGGAAGAAATAGGTGAATCTCACATGTATCAATTTTACCTATTCACACTGATCCAAAGCTGCAGTAGAACATTTATTGTCTCTGTATTATATACACGGTTGATAGTGAGTTCTAACTTTTACTTAGAAATTGAATTTATTTTTTTACCATGGGCCAAAGGGCACTTTAACTTTTTAACTTTCTTGTTAAATGATAACAGCAACAATGAATGTAACTGTTAAGGTTTTTAAATACCTTTAAACTAGATTTAATTTAAACAATATTGCAAAGCTAAAATGACTGTGTTGTATAAGTATTCACATCATTAAATATTTTCACCTCATTCAGAGTTACAATGTGGGTCTTAATTAGAATCTTGATTAATTTGAATCTAAAGATTATTTGTAAGCTCACAATCCATGTGGTGCCCATTTCCCCCCTCATTCAATCAAAAACACAGTTTAAAATGATAAAAATAATGTTCTGTATTTGTTTTATGGATCAGTTAACCTTCAGGTTTTGTTATTCACAGTAACAGAGATTTAGATGGGGTGACCAAATTTCACAATCTTAATATGTATGCAAAACCTTCAATAAAAATAAATCCATTGAAAAGATTCATTAATGAATAATTTGAAGAATGTGGAAGGCATGTGCTGTATCAGCACAAAAGATGCCAAAAGTAACTCTGAAGAAGGAAAGATCCACAGCTCAGATAGGACATACTGTTCCCGGTAGCCTATGCACTGAACCAAAATGGGCAAGCAGTTATAAAAAATACTTTGCTAAAAAAAAGCAATTAAAATTAAACAAACAAAATTAGGGAAAATGTGGAAAAAGATTGCCTGTTCAGATTGCGTTTTTTTTAACCATCACACACTGGGTAACATTTTTCAATCCATGCTTTTCTCAGGCATTTATTTTTTCAAAAGTTCCTCTTCTCTATTCAGTGTATAATGCTCTTAATTTTAATTAATGAATTTTAAACATGACTAACTTTTTTTTCTGTAGCTAAATATGATGCTCCATCAATTTTTAATTCAATTTTTTTTAATGAATTATAAATAATACCTTTTAAAAGTTGCAGTTCAACTAGATCTGTATTTTTTTATCCTTATGTAATGCAGCAATATGTTAATTTAAGCATTAAAAAAACATAGTAAACATAGTACACAAAGTAAAGTCTTTATGGACACTAAACAGACCAAAAAAAAAGTTAGGCCATGGAACTAATCTGATCATCTGATCACAACCATTTACAGCAGAACAACATGCACAAAGTCAAAACATCTGACTTTATTCAGATAAAAAGGAAAACATGACCTTCAGCTTCCCACAAATGCTCATGAATTTCACAAAACAATGGCATTAAAAAAGAGACAATAGGTAAAAAAGTAGAGAACTCTGTGTATCTGTGTGTAATGTACAGTGGGGAAAAAAGAGTATTTAGTCAGTCACCAATTGTGCAAGTTCTCCCACTTTAAAAGATAGGTAGACCTCAACTATGAGAAAACAAAATGAGAAGAAAAAAAAATCACATTGTCTGATTTTTAAATAATTTAATTGCCAATAATGGTGGAAAATAAGTATTTGGTCACCTACAAACAAGCAGGATTTCTGGCTGTCACAGACCTATAACTTTTTCTTTAAGAGGTTCCTCTATCCTCTATTCATTAATTGTATTATTGGCACCTGTTTGAACACATTAACAGTATAAAAGACACCTGCCCACAACCTCAAACAGTCACACTCCAAACTCCACTATGGTGAAGACCAAAGAGCTGTCGAAGGACACCAGAAACAAAATTGTAGACCTGCACCAGGCTGGGAAGACTGAATCTGCAATAGGTAAGCAGCTTAGTATGAAGAAATGTACTGTGGGAGCAATAATCAGAAAATGGACGACCTACAAGACCACTGTTAAACTCTCTCGATCGTGGGCTGCATGCAAGATCTCTGCCTGTGGTGTCAAAATGATCACAAGAACGCTGAGCAAAAACCACACTGTGGGACCAAGTGAATGACCTGCAGAAAGCTGGGACCAACGTTACAAAGGCTACCATCAGTAACACACTATGCCGCCAGGGACTCAGATCTTGCAGTGACAGACTTGTTCCTCTGCTTAAACCAGTACATATCTGGGCACGTCAGCAGTTCGCTAGAGCGCATTGGATGTTCCAGAAGAGTATTGGGAGAATGTCTTATGGTCAGATGAAACCAAAGTAGAATTGTTTAGTACAAACACAACTCATCATGTTTGGAGGAGAGTGAATGCTGAGTTGCATCCAAAGAACACAATACCAACTGTGAAGCATGGAGGTGGGAACATCATGCTTTGGGGCTGTTTCTCTGCAAAGGGACCAGGACGACTGGTCCGTGTACATGAAAGAATGGATGTGGCCATTGTGGATGTGGCCATCGTGAGATTTTGAGCACAAACCTCCTTCCATCAGCAAGGGCAATGAAGATGAAATTGTCCAAACGTGGCTGGGTCTTTCAGCATGACAATGATCCCAAATACACTGTCAGTGCAACAAACTGTCGCTTCTGCTTGCTTTTTGGGGGTTTAAAGGCTTTTAACTATGTATAGCTGCTTTGTGACAATGTACTGTTGTAAAAAGCACTATATAAATAAATCACTTGAACTTGAACTCAAAGGAGTGGCTTCATAAGATGCATTTCAAGGTCTTGGAGTGGCCTAGCCAGTCTCCAGATCTCAACCCCATAGAAAACCATGGGAGTTGAAAGTTTGTGTTGCCCGCCGACAGCCCTAAAACATCACTTCTCTAGAGGAGATCTGCATGAAGGAATGGGCCAACATACCAGCAACGGTGTGTGCCAACCTTGTTAAGACTTATAGAAAATGTTTGACCTCTGTCATACAAAGTAAGTATTGAGACCAAATACTTTTGACCAAATACTTATTTTCCACCATTATTTGTAAAACAATTCTTTAAAAATCAGACAATGTGATTTTCAGATTTTTCCCATTTTGTTGAGGTATACCTATGATGTCAATTACAGGCCTCCATCTTTTTAAGTGGGAGAACTTGCACAACTGGTGACGGATTAAATCCTTTTTTTCTCCCACTGTATATGGTACAACCCACATAATTAACTTAAAATTCGGTAACCACTCGATCTTATTACAGGGAAACATGCGATTTTCGTAACGTTTTAGGTTATAATGTTTACTAAGCACAAAAACTATTCAAATTAATAAAGTATTAAGTTAATACACAAAATCTAGACACTGCTAAATAACTGCAATATAATCATTTATTACAATCAAAAACATTTTTTGTCTGACTGTGTAAGTGTCTGAAAACGTGTCTGAGTCTTTTCAGATATAGGTCTGTGCACATGAATCTGAATCAATGTATTTGTTGTTTAATAAAACACACTTGGCTTTCAAATCGACACTTGATATATTATTATTGCTTTCCACCATTAGTCCCCCATAGCCACTCATGGAGGATGAGTTCTCTGCTAAGCCTTGGTCCCTACAAAGGAAGTATCCTTTTTAAAAATTTTTAAAGTTTGCCATGGTTAACTCATCTTGCTCTTTGGGCATTTAGGCAATATATTATTACCTGAACAAATCATGATGTTACTTCTCTTTTCCATGTCTGAGATGCAGCAGCTTATTTATTTTGTTAGTCAACTGTTAATGTGCATCTGTGGTCCAAAGATTTCCATGCACTTTTTATTGTTTGAGTGTATCAGAGGCCAAAGCTAAGGTCTTCTCTTTCACAGGAATGATAATCTAAAGTCATGATCCAAAAGAGATAAATACATTAAAAATATAATAAAAAAATGCAAAGTTGCTCTTTAAGTGTTGCCTCCCAAAAATCATTTTTAAATTCCACAGGCACTCTTGTTAAACACCCATGAAACTAATTTGTCACACAGACCCACACATTAGAAACCCGTCTACCAGTCTGTCTGAGAAAGATGAAGCACATGATACACTCCTGTAGCAGATCATACACCCAGTGAAGAAAAATTATATGTCCCTGGAAATGGGCTGCACCAACGTTAACTGCACCAATTTGTTAACGCTTTTTAGGGTTGCTAAAAAAATCGATTCTTCAAAGGATTGCGATTTCTCGTCCTGGCGATTCTTAATCGATTCAAAATGCCCAAAAATCGATTTTAAAATGCGTTTAAGTTAAATTTTTTGCTGCTCCAACTTCCAACCGTACTGCATATCGCATTACATATCCACTTGGCCACCATACAGCAAGCTTGTTAGCCAGCTCCCGTTGTCTGAATGGAGTCCCCTAGCATGGAGCAGGAAGCATGGAGCAGGGTCTCTCAGGGATTCAACCCGGCCAGTCATCGTTAAATGCCGGTGAAAGAGAGAGCTCAACATGAGCACAACTTTTTGCAAGGAGTGTAAAATGAAATTGACGTACTTTGGAAATATGACAAATGTGCGAGCCCATTTGGCGCGACATCACCCTGAGTTAAAAGAAGTTGAGAAATATATTTAATATTTAAGGTTAAGTTTTGAAAATGTAGCAAATGTTGGTGTATAGTTAAAAAGACTGTATTTTAGTTTTAAGGTTAAGTTTTAAAGATTTGCAAAATATAAATGCACTATGACTGTAAAATCCGTATTTTAGCTTCAATTAAAGGCAAATGCACTATATTAAACTTTTGTATTAATATATTTTTAAATATTTGTTCATTGATAGTTTTTTTTTATGTAAGAAAATGCCATGCAGCTAAGCTAACCTAATCCTATTTTTTTGTATAAATATAAAATTATGTAAAAAGATTTGATACAGGAAGGAATCTAAAAGTATTGTTTTAAATAAATGTTCTATTTGTTTACATTGTTGTTTCATCTTGTCAATCACATAATTTAAACAAAATTTAAACTCCATTTGAACTGAAAAATCGTTTCTGAATCGAAAATCGTTTCGGAATCGAAAATCGATTCTGAATTGCATCATGACCTCAAAAATCGGAATCAAATCGAAAGACACCGAGAGATTCGCACCCCTAATGCTTTTGACAAAGACATAATTCTAAAAATATATATATAATTTAGTTATCTGTGACAATTTTCTGTGTAAAACATTAATAGTCATTCTACTAACAACTTTGGAAATATTTTTAATTTAATGGTGTTTTATTTTGGAATCCTAAAAAGGTTAGCTATTATAGAGAGCAAAGGTCAACTGGACTTGGGATTGTAATAATGCACTTGTGTTAATCTGAAAATAAGTCACACACCTGCCGTGCCACACGTCGTGCCTCCCAGTATGGCTTGGAGTCCTCAACTGCTTTACCAGTCTTCTTCAAAAGTTCTTCAAGTTTTACCGTGGCCTCAACCAAAACAGAGCGAAAACTCTGCCGTGCATCCTAAGAACAAAAGCAATACTTTATATAGTTTTTGTACATAATTTATAAAAATACAATATTAATACAGTTATATTAATCATAGAGAGTTGTGGTTAAATGAACTTGCACAACATTATAATATTGGCTTTAATTTATTTTAGTTATTCTATGTGGTAGAAGAATTTATAAATTTGATGCACAACTTTTATAATATTGTGTTTTTTTTTATTTAAAGGTCATTTCTATCCAAAGCAACACGTATCCCATCTTGATGGCTGGTGTCAGAACATAGACTTGACCATACAGCACTCATGAAGCAATGAGGGTTAAGGGCTTTGCTTAAAGACCCACATTGAGAACTTCAGTACATCTGGGATTTGAACCCACAGCCTTCAGATTGTTAGCCTAACATCCACTGAGCTTTCACATACTAAGAAATTTACTACTGGTCTAAAACAGTTCAGGTAATTATTAAAAAAAAAAAAAAAAAACTTCAAAAAGGCCATTCTTGTATGTACAGCTTCATGCCGTTTACTTACATCACAGTTATAATTTTCAGGAGCAGATTACTTTTACTTTTGAGAATGAAATAAAACACCCCATCCAGTAAAATAAAAACATTTTTTCAAACATATCTGAATAACAGAACCTTATGTTACCTTGTTGACATTAAAAGACCAAATTCAATTTATGTAGAAGTAGAAAGCTGTTCTGTTATGGTCACTTTGATGATGAGAGAACAGGAGACTTCAAAATGAAATCAGTCATGGTTTTTTTATAATTCATTTAATTTGAACTTGCTGGAAGCATAATCATTATTTGCTTGCGTCAAATAAGTCTTTGAAGCTGAGGCTTATGTAACAGACATTAGCACACATGCCAAAGCTGTGATAGGCATGAAATAGTATTAAACTACAGACTACAGATGTAAGCATAATGCTATTATAGTTGAAACCCCAAATTTAGGGACTAAAGACAAAAGTATGAATGCACCAATTCATTTGTAATCTAATTATTATAATAAGTATAATGATCAAATAATTTATACTAAACCATGACGTGTTTTAATGACGCTGTATTTTTTTGAGGTTGATTTTAACACTGCAGTGTTTATTCAAGGTTGATTATTCTGCAGTAATTTAAAAATAAATTACAGTCTCAATTATTTGAGCCAAAGAAACTCCAAAAAGAGCAAAGAACAGTCACTGAGCGTGCGCGCAAACAAAAACACACACATTCATGTTTTCTGTCTCATTTCATCTCTTAGTGTACACATTACATCTCTTAGTGTACACACTCTCCTTAAAATATACAAACATTAGTTACATAGCAGGTGACACAGTGGCTTATTAGCATGTTCGCACTTCAGCACTGGGGATCCAGGTGATAAAGTGATTTATTTTGCCTGCTGTGCATACACACTGAGGAATATGTCCTCCACATTGAAACACACATATAAACACACACACACACACTGGTGAAATGGGCACACATGCTGGGAGCAGTGGGAAGCTTTGAATACGGTGCACGGGGAGCAAATGCGGTCAGGTACCTTGCCCAAGGGCACTTCAGCCATGGTACATGGTGGGACCGGGAATCGAACCGTGGACCTTCAGGTCACAATGCTGGTTCCTTAACCACAAGCCCATGGCTGATTTTCCATGTTCTCCCCATGTCCACGTGGGTTTCCTCCGGATTCTCTGGTTTCATCCCACAGTCCAAAAACATAGATTTAAGCTAAACTGAATGTTCTAAATTGCCCTATTGTGTGTGTGTGTCTGTGTGAGTGAGTGTGCTCAGTGATGGGCACCCAAAACATTTTCCCCTTTATTGCCATGGGGAACCCCCCCCCCACGGCCCTAGTAGAGGATTAAGCGTAAGGTAACGAATAAATGTTACATAGCCTAACATGGCTATCTATCTGAAACCAGACTATGTGAAACTGTCTGAAAATATCGAAAAACTGATTAAGGATAAAAGTCTTCACCAACAAGGTAAGGAAGTAATCATTAACAAATTATTCAGAAATTAGTAGGTAAAAAAATTATTATTCTTAATTCCACAATCATGATGTATAATTAGCAGCCAAGTGATGATCATCAAATACACAAAATTAGTTTATAAAGTAAGTCGCTTTTGATAAAAGCATCTGCTGTATGACCAAAAGTATATGTTGGTTAAGCTCATGCATAATATATAGAATGTGTGATGTTACCTCAAGTTCAGTCTCGCATCTATTTATGTCATCCGTAGACTGATTCAGCTTCTCCAGCTCCCCCTATCACCAAAGCATTAACAATAAGATGATCAAAGAGTACTTAATATATACAGTATTCACAAACAAAGATTTCACAATCTCGATTCAGAGACAATTAACAAAATTGTAATGAAGCAATAAACAACAAAATATATGGAAATACAGTCATTAAAAAAAAACTAAATATACCCTCCTATGATGTTATATTAAACGTCATCACCAGCAGTGAATACCCACCTGTTATATTTATGTTATAATTACCTGTAATACTTACAGTCATCATTTGTAAGTATAAGGGTGTGGGGGATTATTCACTCTCTTTGGGGTAGGCTGTTGTGCCCACAGCTTATTCTGGTGGAGCGGGGTCAGATCAGTCCCAGAGAATAATTGTTTATTAATAATGTATAAAATTAAATTATTGGTATTTTGGCAAAGACCAGTCAGCCGATTTTAAATGTCTATTTTTACCAACCGGTATGGGGATAGCTCACCCGGGGAGAATGGACTATGGTTTGAGCCAGGTTAAGAGGGTGGGGCTAGATCTATAAGAAGGGTGGGAAAAAAGGCTGGGAGAACTCACCTGTTACAGCGAGGGGGGCAGATAATAGAGTTAGAGCTCAGTCACCGGTACTTTTATTAGTCTAGTAAAATTCTTGTGATCCATTTTTGTTCCTTTGTTTCCCAGTCTATTGTTTGTGTTTCTTTCACTGTGTTCAATAAATTTCACTTCTTGAATGAACCATGGTGGCATGGACATGGTACCACTATTTACTACAGCACCGCTTGGCAAATCTACCCGGTGACTTCGTGCCCCCCTACATGGGTGTCCAGCGAAGCATAGTCACAAGGCACATAAGCTCTAAATGGTGGTATTATTTGGTTGTTGGATAAGTTTTAGCACTGCTGGTGGTGAGTTTTGGCATGATTGGAACAGATGCAGCTCTGCAGCTGAATTTTAAAACACCTCAGTGACAGGCTGAAGGAGAATAATCCACCAATCAAATATGTCCAACCACCAGGATGACTAACACGAACTGTATAGCAGCAAACGATCTGCTGTCTTCAATTTTACTTTTATAAGATGAAATAATTTAATATATATATTAGGGGTGAGCTGCAATATTCGCTGATTCGACGATTCGATTCGGAGAACCGTAGTCGACTATGAACCTCATAGTCGAATGTACCATTTTGACCACATGGGGGTGTCCATGGCTGCTGCTAAGCATTAGTTTTTACATGAAATGTCTTTGTTTTCGTTATATATATAGCCTTTTGTCAAATAAAATCATCCTAATTTCTAGAGAAAAAAAAAGAAAAACAAAAAAAAAAGATTTTCTTTTGTTAGAAAAACAAGTAAAATATATATTTAAAAAAATCTTTTTTAAAAACTATGCTTATAGCGCCATCTTGTGGTGAAATTTTAACTGATTCGACTATCAGTCGACTATAGGGAAAATCTGACGAATCAGATTCGACTACGAAAATCCGTAGTTCAATACAGCCCTATATATATATATATATATATATATATATATATATATATATATATAATATATATATATTTATATAAAAATTATATACTATAAAATTATAAACTACTAGAGTGTTTAAAAACTCTAGTAGCACTGATGTGTATAATTTATTCATACCAATGCAACAAATAAAACATTAGTATCAGCTCAGAGCTAAGAATCATCTGCCAGGACAATCAAAGCTTTGTGGTGGGCCTACAAAGTAAAAAAAAATGTTAAAATTTGGTTATAATCTTGAGAATTTTGAACGAGATATTTTGAAAATACTGACCCTCTAGCAATGATGAACTTGTAGGGTAGTGAGCTAAATAATGTTAAATCAGACTCAAACTAAACCAGAGAAAACATGATTTCATGCTACATTCCAGGGTCACTTGTCTAATTGTTTAAACAACTTGACCTGCATTTGTAAACTCAGTCAATATTTTTGTTTATGACCACCATACCATCAAAACTTCAAGCCTGGTCAAGATGGCTCATCAGCGCACTTTATTCAGAGGACTCTAAAGAGACATCACCTGTCCACAACGATATTATTAAACTTCTATCGCTGTGTGATTGAACCATTGAGTGGTGAAACCAACCGAGTGGTGAAAACGGCCCAAGAGACCACAGAGTTTGTACTTTCATCACTTCAGGATGTCTAAAAGAACAGCTGTCTTAGTAATGCTTGCAGCATTTTTAATGACTCTGACCACCTTGCTCACAGTCTATTTACCCTCTTGCTAGGAGCTTCAGGACATGGACTAGTAGACCAAGAAGCAGCTGTTAGCTTATTTAACTCTGCATATCATTAAACATTTCTGATCTATACTCCATTCCTGACAACAGCAAACTAAATTGCTTTGAATTATTAACAACACTAAAGATTATACTATGTTGTATATAATTCTCAACTGTACATCATGTTAATAGTCCCTCCTCCATTTAACGCATTTATATACACATACATACATACACACACATGCAAACACATACACCATGTATGTGTGTGTGTAATGACAATAAAGTTGATTCTAATCTAATATTTTGCAAAACCTTCTTGCATCACCTCAAACACATCTGTCTAAGCCTGTATGTTAAAGAGTGATCTTTTCTTTTGAGTGAGGTTTGGTCTGAAGCCATAAGAACTGATAAACTTGTAGTCATTAAACAAACCTAATAATTTTTTTTTTTTACATAAATGATTTTGTAGCGGCCCGGTGGCTTAGTGGTTAGCACATTCGCCTCTCAGCGCTAGGGATTCCCAGTTCGAATCCCCATCTGGGTGGAGTTTCCATGTTCTCCCCGTGTCTGCGTGGGTTTCCTCCGGGTTCTCCGGTTTCCTCCCACAGTCCAAAAACATGGATCAAGTCAATTGAATTCTCAAAATTGCCCCATATAGAGTGTGTGTGTGTGTGAGTGAGTGTGTGCCCAGCGATGGATTGGCGCCCTGTCCTGGGTCTGTCTGCCCGGCGCCCGGGACGTTCTCCCCTGGATGGGCATGGGGAACCCCACCGCGACCCTAATAGAGTATAAAGCGGGAGATAATGAATGAATGAATGAATGAATGATTTTGTAATAATAATTTCCATACTTATATTGAACTACAATTGGATCATGCAACAGGACAATGATCCCAAACAGTCGAATAAACTATGGAAAACACAAAGATCACATCATTGAGCTAAGGTTTAATTTAGTAAATGCATATGTACATAGCAATGCTTTTTTAAATTTCTGTATCACTTTTAAGACAAGTTTAATGCTTTTATTGTACTCCATTTTTATATGCAACTCTTTCACTTTAATGTACACCCACAGGGGAAAAAAAAAAAAAATAAAAAAAAAAAAAAAATAAAATATATATATATATATATATATATATATATATATATATATATATATATATATACACACAGAATAATATATTAATATATAATTGTGCTTTGCAGTCGGGGGTTCCAGTTTTGTAGTTCCTCAAAAATGTTTGTTCAAATGCTAGGCTTGCATAATATGCTTTGCAGGTCGACTGTTATTTGTATTTTCAGTCTTTTGGAATTGTTTGCATGCTAAAATGTTTGGTATATAAGTTGCATGCAGCCATGGACGCATTTTGTATTGGTTTTATTTTCAGAAGTAGTTTCATTAAAAGCATATCTCTCATTTCAGTGTACACAGGGGTGAATTTTTTCGTTATGGCCATATTACGTCAGTGCGTAAATAATAATTACTGGGGTTGTGGGTTAATAAAGTAAGACGAGTCGACTGCGGCACATGAGTTTATTACCTGAATACGGGGATCTACATCCTCTTCTTCAACCGAATCCCAATCTGCATCCGACCTGCTTTCTTTCTCTGTAAGCTCCATCGCGCGGATAGCTGCAGGTTTGTTAGCGGTTCGCTGGAGGTTTGTTAGCGTGTCTCCTGATGTTTTGCTCGTAAACAATGCTCTCTCTGGCTTCAGAAAAAGGAGCTCATCCTTCTAAAGCTTGCGGCTTTTCATTTTATGTGGACGAATTCATCCACAAACAGAGCCGTTTCCAGCACTCTGAAACCACAGAATAAATTTAATTAAAAGATCGCCAACGGCTAATCTATCCTTACTATATCTGTGGCCGCAATTCAAGGCAGTATTTTTCTAATTCAGTACTCGAAAGTGGACAATTAGTGGCGCATACTTTAGTATACTGTGTAGTAGAGAAGTATGTGTTTTCGCCACAATACATTGTGAAGGCATCTACCCGCCCCCTTCCTCCACAGTACGGGGGGCCAACGGTGTCAAAAAAGGCCAGACGGTCATTCCCCCCCTCCATTTTCCCACAAAACATAGTAAAGATTTATTGCACTTGTGTTCTTCTTACAGAACATCTTGCTAAGCTGTTTCATCATACAGAATTTTAAACTTTTGTAAATGAGTATGCTATGAGAGAAACAATAACGAAGCATCCTGTGTTCCCACAGGATGAGTATTTCTTCTGAGAAAATGTATTTTTGCACATTTGTATTTTTTTCTTTTCATAAATTACATTTTAAACTCTAAAAAGTCATCCCCAATATTTTTAAAACATACAGTATATTTATGGGAGCGGCGTCTCAGCACTAGGGATCCAGGTTCGAAAGCTGGAGTTCCAATGCTTTCCCCATGTTTGTGTGGGTGTTCTCCAAGATCTCCGGTCACATCCCACAGTCCAAAAACATGGATTGAAGTCTGCTTCAAATAGCCCCTATCTAAATTGTCCCTATAAATGGTACGTGTATGTCTGTGTGCAAATATGTGCTCAGCAATGGATTGGAACCTTGTCCTGGGAGCATCTGCCTAGCACCTGAAACGTTCCCACCTGGATAAGCGTGTGGAACTCTCCTCCACCCTCAATGACCCTAGAAGAGGATTAAGTGGAATATAATGTGATGACAGGATCTTCATGTGTTCTAAAACAATGTTCAAATACTTAATTGAATCAACATTTATAAAATCATTCTTGCATTAATATACATTCAGCTCCAGTTCCCTTCTACAGTGCAGAAAAATGGTAAATTAGGTGATCCTAATATCAGATGAATAAAGATAGTTTTGGCAGTTGAAAAAACAGACATTTACCAAAGTGTTTAGACATTATTTATTTTCTATTATTTTGTTCTGTTTAAGTAAAAAAATAGTGCCCTAGGCTCATGTCTAGCTTTAGGTGCCACCTTGATTTGAACAAATTATTTGTGGCTTGCATGAAACTAAGCTTGTTGTAACAGGTGGACTTTTAACTAGAACCACATTTTGTGATCACGTAAAATTATTTTAATAATACCTGGTTTGATATAAAAATAAGGTTAACTATGCTGAAAAGAACTCCATTGTTAAGAATGGTGGAAAGTCTGATGTTTCGGGATGACTTTATTGTTACAGTATGGGTCATAACAGACTATGAATTGTTTGAAAATAAATATATAAAATTTATTACCATTAGACTTTAAATGTATCCAGATTAACACAAAAATGTTTTACCAAGCACAAACTCAAAAATCTACATTGGTATTTTAATCTAATTTCAACAAAAACCTATGTATAGTAAAAGCACACAGGACATTGGATGAATTGGAAGGATTCTGTGATGAGTATTGGTCTCGAATGATATACACTGCATTCTTCACACTAAACATGAATCTTAGTGTGAAACTGTAAAAGTTCTCATTCATTTATTCTGATAAATTTCTAATATCCAATATAATTTATCTTGAATGCCCTCATGAAAGTGGTTTCACTAATTGTAGATGGTACTGATGAAGTTATCAATAATAAAATAGCCATATAAAGGAAATACAAAGACCAACAGGTTTTATGTTACATTTTTATTTTGAACGAACTCGATGTTTTATGATTTTAAAAAAATCATAAAATCAATAAAAATGTCTTATAAAGAAACTAAATTTAAGTATTTAAGGTTGTAATGGAATTAAAAAAAAACAATCAAGTCTACAAAGTTAGAAAATGACTTGCTAATTAGTTTAATTGATTAATTAGGATCCAATCTTCCAGGCTTATGAAATTTACTCTGGAGAAATACTCTGGGAACACAGAGTCCTTCTTTTTTGTTTACGGTTTCTCTCATAACATACTCATTCGCAAGCGTTTGAAATCCTGCCTGATGAAACAGCTTAGCAAGATGTTCTGTAAGAAGAACACAAGTACATTAAATTATTATTGTTATTAAAGAGTAAACATTTGCTAAAATTAAATTTTACTGACAGTCACAAACCTTTGGAGAAGAAAAATGAGCGAGTACCATCCTGTCTCACATAGAAATTCTCTCCGAGCTTACTCCCAGACTTAAACCTCAACATAGCATGATCATAGAGCCCATAATCCCGGAAGAGAACAACACCTCCTGGTTTTAATACCTGCATAAAATAATGACCATTTATATAAAACAAAACTATATTAATTAACACTGATGTAGAACTGCACTGCAACTCTAATCACTGGTGCCAGTGGTATCAGTTCCATACTCAAAGATTCCTGTTCTACTTCAGTATTTTGATGAAAATACAAATCTAGATAACCCTCTTTTCAAAATTACAAACAAGGCTCACTACCTTTTGCATTTACTCATGAGTGCAGGATCTCTATCAAATCCATAACATTACCTTGCTACAATAGTTCACATAATAGTAGCTCAGTGGTTAGGATATTACTGAAGGCTCTTCATCTCTTGGGGTTTAAATCCCATGTCCACTAGAATATATAAGTAATAGAAGTCTATTAAGATCTACTTTGCCTACACACTTTGTCCACATTTAACCCATCTCTGCAGTGAAACACACTCATATACACAACTTATAGAAGTGAGTACACATGCCAGGAGCGGAGCGCAGCCTTGTGTATGGCGCACGGAGAGCAATTGGGGTGAGGAGCTCTGCCCAAATGCACTTCAGCCATAGTACTTGGTGAGACAGGAAATTTGAACTGGGGACCTTCAGGTAGCAAGGCTGGTTCCGTAACCACAAGCCTATGACTGCACCATTGCCTTTGTGGGTAAGCAAGGCCCTTAACATTCATTGATCCATGGGTACTGTATTATTGTTGACCCTGTACATTATAGGTAAACTTACCTATAATGATATGCAAAAAGTAACAAAACAGCAACAATTTTAGTACATTGGCCATCCAGAGGAGAAAATTTTGGGGGCTTGGCAGTTACACCCAGACAATACATTCCTGGGCACTCACTCACACAGACAGGCACACATGTACTATAAGGGGACAATTTAGATTTACCTTGAATCCATGTTTTTGGACTGTGAGAGAAAACAGGAGAACCCGGGGTAAATCCAAGCATACACGGAGAGAACATGGAAACTGGAAAATGTTTTATCATTTACGTCCTTCTTAAATTTAGTCAGTTAATTGCTTTTTATTTTTTTACCAATACTGTTTCCTTTTCTGGTTAGACTCAGGAAATAATGATTACTGTATTTGTTGTACTGCCAATTCAATTGCTAGTATGTTTTTCTGATTGA
This sequence comes from Corydoras sp. C115, assembly GCA_019802505.1. NCBI lineage: Eukaryota > Metazoa > Chordata > Actinopteri > Siluriformes > Callichthyidae > Corydoras > Corydoras sp. C115. The sequence continues at coordinate 507,807 of JAFMOC010000028.1, forward strand.
ATGATTTAAAATATACTGAAAGAAACTTGGGCAAACAGAAATAGAACATGCAAGCTACAGACAGAAAAAAAAACCTTGTCCATCCTACTTGGGAATCAAACTCATTACCTTATTTGTGAGATTAACAATCAGTGCTCCATTGAATCTCCTGAGTTATCTTCCCAAAAGTAATGTTATATCAATAATATTTAGGTTTATATTTTCTTAAATCCACATCGAAAAAAAAAAAAAAAAAAAAAAAAAAAAGCAAAACTCTTATCAGATCAATTTACCTTGTAAATGTTTTCCAGCACTTGCTGCATTTTATCAGGGTGAATAGCTGACAAGACAAATATCAGTGTGGCAACATCCAGCCTCTCTTCCTTAATTGTGGTACACAGGTCATCTGTTGTCAGGTCACACTGAAATGCCAGACAGCGTTCAGGGCAATAGAGAGAATTTTCCTTAAAAAAAAAAAAAGAATTGCACTAAATGTTCATTAAACTAAGTTCTACAATTCATTATACACTTTTAGCAAACTCAAATCGAATTAAATACAAAACAAAGGTGCAAAAAAGAATTAGCAGATATATGCAAATAACACTGCATCAGAAAATTATAAGTTTGCACATAGTTATACTTTTTATTACAAAAAGTGATTTTTAAAAAATATAAATTTTTTCATAAGTTTTTAATCTAATGACAGTGTGATGGCTAAGACGAAAACTCCTGTGCAGAAACTCACAGTAAACAGTGGCAGTAGCCTTACTCTTCTGTGTAATTTATACAACCAAGTACTGTGCAAAACATCACACACTTACAATATGTAAAATGCCTGAGCATGAGTTGATGTAGTGTCATTATTGTGGTGGTCCTGATGAGATAGAAAAATGCAAGCTTCTTTTAGTTATGGCTGTAAATCGTGTACGGTGTACAGTAAGTCTAACTATTAGTGGACAATTTATTTTACGGCTCTACATTGTCTGAAACTGTATAGGATTTTTTCCTTAGTCACTATTTGCACATTAGGATTAGTTTTGTGACATTAAATAAATAATCATACCATTCTCAGTATTCCCATGTGTATAATAAAAGGGTACAATCACAAGAAATGTTTCAATGAGCCCTATTGCTCATTGTCATTCAATGTGAAGCACTGATCAGTTCTACTGTTGTAAGGTTCATGCTCAGTCATTTTTCTCATGTTTGAAAGGTAATCCATATTTACGGAGTAATTCTTCACCACACTTACTAATCTCATTCTCTCCAGAGTCCATCCAGTTGATACATTGTGCCACTGAACCCACTGGTGTACTATTAGTACTGTTTTGGGGAATTGGCAGCCACAATAAATTATGTTCCTTTAACACAATGACCTCTTCCTATGCAGACAATGGTCACACCTCTCAGCAAATAAAGCACCCTATTTGTTGCCACTTAAAAACTAATTTAGGGTACTGTACCTCAGGAGAACAAATAAAATATGCAGAGAAATGATGGACTACAGTTTGTTATTGTAGAAATGAATTAAAAGTGAAATGCATGCAGGCCAGGAACTGCTGGAAGATGAAATCTGCATCTCCATTCAGATCCTCATCTGAAGGAATCATGAAGTCCTCTAAAACATTCTGGTAGACTGTTGCGGTGATCATGGATTTAAGAAAGTTGATTTTACCAACAACTGCACCGGACGTTGAAAGTTTGTGAACCACCCAAACATAGTCATTGTTTTTTTTAGTCATTATAATAATCATACAACATGAATATACAAATTTAAAATTGTTAAGCAGACCTTCCAAATATGGGACACAAAAGAAAATAAATATATACATATTATAAATATTTATTTAACAAAAGTATTGAATCCTTTTCGCAAGTGTCAGAAATTTTTTATTTCTTATTATACATAATGAGAGTCTCAATATGGCCGAAAGACTTTTGAGATTCCCGCCACTAGGAAAATACTGGGCTGGGATTGGCTGATTTAAAACCTAGGGCGGTAATTTGTGATTAGCTTAAAGCAGTTAAGGGCGGGAACTAGACATAACAGATATATACCCAGGTAAACAGAAGGGAGGTGCACTTTCACTCAGACCCAGAGGCAAACATCATCGGAACGCTGAGGATGGTAGACCCGCTGGCCAGCGTGAGTTACTGAAGGTGTCCATGAAGTATTCCTTTGTCCTCAATAAATCAGTTGAGGCGACCATCTTTGCATAGGCTCGTTCTTTCTGCCTTTTTCAAAATCAAAAGATCCTAACACAAGGATGTCTCATTTGATTTGTCTGCTTAATTGATTACTCGAGCACTCATGTGTTTCACTTGAGTCTTTTATCAGTGCGGCTGTGGTTCATTTACTTTTGCAGGTGCTCTGATTCCATGTTGCATGAAGTCTGCTTGCTACTCACACATTTCCCTCCAAGCAAATAAATGGAATCAATGAACACAAGCCTGAATTTCATATACATGTATGTGCATGCATTTCACTTGCAGAAACAAGAAGGTGTATATAAAAATTGGTGTTTAAATAAATCAACTAACTGTATATATGTATAATCTTTATTACATTCTGAGTTTTCAGTCCTTTATAAAATCTTGTCATCCATTATGGCATTCTTGGATATTAGTTGCACATGAAATTAATTCCATATAAAAAAAAGCTTAAGAAATGTAAAAAGAAATGAAAAAACTTAATACTTAAACAGCCAGAGCTTACCTTAACAAACTGAACAGCTCGTGGAGAGAAATCACATGCATAGATGAAGAGGTTTAGATCCTCCTCTAACAAAGGAAAAATGCTATTTCCGACTCCACATCCTGCCTCCAGCATCACCAACTTCTGTGATTTAAACTAAAGGATGACCAAGAAACATAAACAACCAGTTACATACAGCACCCCTATGCAAAAATGGTCGAGGGCCTTGCTCACAGTGGTAACATGAGTTAAACCCACAATTTTATTGATGGCCCAACAACCTAACCAATAAGATACCAAACTGTTAATCTAATAATCCACACAGAAAGAAAATCCTGGGTTGGATTGGATTTTCTCTGAGAAACTTGTAGATTCTCTCCACATCTGTGATATTTTCTTTCAGGAGCTAATGTATCTTCCAAAATCCAAAGATAAAGTCAGGTGAATCTAGTGGCAAATCTCGTGTGTAAATGTGCTTGTACATCTTAATGTTTTCTTTTTTTTGCAAAATAAGCACAATTTTACTCCAATCTAAATCCAAGGAAAACACAGAATATCTTAAACTAGTATATTAGTTCTATTCTAATGAATAAATAAATATTAAAAAGTATTGTATATTGAGATAATCAAATGTAGAACATCTTAATCAAGAGTATAATCACATAACAATGAAAAGATTTTATTATGACACCGATATTGGACAGTTTAAATGGAATCACCTACAACAATAAAATTAATGTATTTTCTAAGCATTTTAATGTCATGGAGGGGCTGGAGCCTTTTCTAGTCATTGTGTAAAATGCCGGACAACACCCTGGAGAGGTCATCGATCACAGATGCAGAGATAAATAAATTTCTACAAACTTATACATACCTATGGGTTGTTTGATATCTCCTTTTGACATTTATTGAAATATCTTTGAACTGTGGAAAGCAACAAGGGCTTTTAAAGCAAACAAGTGCCAGTATGGAGAGAACATGCAAAACCCACAGTAACTTGGTCCTGATTATGCTGCCGGAGCTAAACCCAGAAGCTTCTGGATGTTTGAAAACAGTACCACCCATTAAATTTAGGTCACACCAGTGTATGTAAATGAAATACACCTAAATCACCTTAAATTGGTTTTAGAACAATATTTAAGTTGCACAATAAAGAAGCCGAGTTGTCAGAAGCTTACCTGTCTGCAAGCTTTAAGTTCCTCAAATTCTCTTGTGGTCCAGTGTCTGTCCTTAAAGAAGTTTGTTGAATTCCGTTTATAAAACAAGTCCCAGTTTTTCTTCGCCTCTATCTCCAGTTTGTGTTGCTTAAAATCTGTGACCAGAACTCGGTCGTTTTTTAGCTTTTCCAGCTCTTCTGGTGACAGAGTCCTTTCACCTTCCTGACAATCTGATGATGCTTTTGCTGCATCGGTCTCATGCTGTTGAACCAAACTAAAGCCTCCAGAAGATCCGCATAAATCCTCAGCTGTATTCACCTGCGACATACTGAGCTTCTCAAACTATATACACCTGCTGAACCAGGTTCATTTATCCAAACCACACTTCATTCGTTTCGAACCTAAACATGCTCGCACTTCATATCTCGACTCCTCACAAGTTTCTGCACTTTAAGCATTATATTATACTATAATAGCACGAATAGCGACAACAAGCGGCAGGTAAAATGATCAGCAATATAATGTATAAATCGTATACATAAGAACAGTGACTTAGTAATTAGTAAGTATTTAAAGTGAAATTAGTAAAAATAAATCTACAAACACGCTTTCGAAATCTAGCTCGCCATGATTTCTTCTCTTGCAGAAGATTGTTGAACTAATGCGTGCAGGGTGACACCATATGGCCACTTTAGTAAATGGTTTTATGGAAACTACTGGCTACAGCTAAAGACCCTTTTCAAAAAATTATATCATGGAAAAGTTGATCAATTTCCAAAATCCCATTCAAAAATTTAAACGTATAGATAGATTTTAGATTCAGGGCCACAAATTTATATGATTTCAAGTATTTATTTATTTATATATTTTATAATATTTTTAATAATATTTATAATAATTTCGGTTTCGAGTTTATAAAATCCACAAAAACAGGAATTAAAAAAAATTAGAATACTGTGGAGAAATTAGCCCAATTTTTGCGTGGCATGAATGTTCTAACACAGAGTGTGATGCAGTAATCATATACGAAAAATTTGAGGTGAGGAACAGAATCCAAACTGCTTGAGGTTCAGTGTGAAATATCCAGAGTCAGTCATGATTTGGGGTGTAATGTCTGGGGCAGCTGTTGGTAAACTCTGCTTTCTTAAATCCATGATCACTGCAACAGAATGTTTAAGAGGACTTCATAATTCCATCTGCCGAGGATCTGTATGGAGAGATTCCATCTTCCAGCATAATCTGGCTCCTGCCCATGCTGCCAGAAGCACCAAAAACTGGGATGATTTCTCCACAGTATTCCTTTTTTTTTAAATCATGTTTTTGTGGGTTCAATGAGGAAACACAATGGGAAGGTGAATAAATAAAATTTAACTTGACTTAAAGCACCACAGAGATTTAAAGTTTTACAGAATTATGTACCACCCATACAAAAACAGCTTGTTAATTATAAAAAAAGTAAAAATTAGTTTACTTAAGACATTTATAGGTCATAATGCGTAATTTTAATTGACCTTTGATAGTTTTTATCAACTGATACCACTGATTTTTTTCATAAATAGGTTAATAACTGAGATAATCCAAGCCATCTTTTGCAGCATTTGTTAAAGCTGCATGGGTACAGAGATTGCATATGAAACAAATCAACAAGCAGCAGGATCTGATATGACTAAATTAATCAGGATCTCTGAAAGTGAGATTCTGTAAACAAAAGCCACATGTTGTAGATATATTATGCAATTTTGCCTTTCTCTGTCTGTGTGCGATAGAAACGATAGAGATATTGATGTCATAAATGTAATAAGCACTTCATACTTAGAGTTCTCACATCAAGAGTTCTCAAGAGTTCCTTCACTTTAAGCCTCACTTAATAGCATACTGAGAACTATTACTGATTCCAATCATTCTATTAGGCATAGGTAAAAGGAAGCCTAAAAGGAAGCCTTTGAGAGGAATAAACCCTTAGTCACAAATGTCATTATATATGTATATATATGTCTTACTATTTTATATTCCTACATGTAACAATTATTATTCCTTTAACTGCTGAAAATTTTTGCATAAATATTGCAGTTATAAATCCACATATAAAAATAACACTTAATAAATATTAAGAAATACAAGAATGCAATATAAGTGTTTATCCACCAGAGGGTAGTACAATCCAGCTTTTCTAAAGATATTACATCACCATCAATTGGTCTTTTTTTGGTCTTACTGCTAGAGTTTCAGTAGACTATTTACTGTATTTGAACTAGTTTAACTTTAACCCAACCAAGTGCGTAAACTTGACATTTATGATTTTAGTTTTAAGAACTTAAACGTGTCACGTGATAACAAAATCTGTTTAGAATACTAAATCTCATTCTAGAGCTTCAATGAATTACTGACTTACTGTACAGTTTAAATATGCTTAAAACATTTTTTTTCTTTTTTAATCATTGTAAAAACGATGCCTTCATAAAGATTAATCAGTATTCCAAATGTATTTGCCTATTACAAATTAAATAAGTTTTAATGTTTCAGTATCACGGCTCAGCCTGTTGCCATATTAACATCCAGTGATGATGCCATTCTATCTTTCTACTCACACCTGTGGAGGCAAATTGAGGTGAAGCCTACTGGCTAAAAGAAGGACTAGCAACATCTGCATCAATTGCACCTGCATTCATGGGAGCAGAGGATAATTGGAACATAATTATGAGCATGTGTAAGCAATTGTTTTTTCCTAATTGAAAAAGATTCCATACATAATAAGTTTTATGGAGACTGATTTAAACCACCCTCACCTATTTCTAAAGTGAGAATTAAATGATGCATTTAATGATGCATTTTTATGATGTATTAAATTTCAGTTTAAGCAAGCTGCTGAAAGATTACATGACAAATTGCATGAAAAGTAAGATTCACATTTACTAATTATGCTATCACATTAGCAATTACAAAAAAATACAATCATTTAATATATAAAATATGTACAGAACACATATAATTTCACATTTTTTATTTCCTGTTTTATTTTGTTTTCTGTTTGTTTTCATTATCTTCCGCTCTATTCTCTATTAGGGTCGCGGTGGGGTTCCCCATGCCCATCCAGGGGAGAGCGTCTCGGGCGCTGGGCAGATACACCCAGGACAGGGCGCCAATCCATCGCTGGGTACACACTCACTCACACACACACTCTATATGGGGCAATTTAGAGAACTCAATTAACTTGATCCATGTTTTTGGACTGTGGGAGGAAACCGGAGAATCCGGAGGAAACCCACGCAGACACGGGGAGAACATGGAAACTCCACCCAGATGGGGATTTGAACCGGGAATCCCTAGCGCTGAGAGGCGAACGTGCTAACCACTAAGCCACCGTGCCACCCTTAAAAGTAAAACACCTCAAGGCTAAATATAATGGATTTTCAGTTCGCAAATGTGGTAGTGACATCATTAGAATGCATACAACAGATGTGGGAATAATTTTGTTATTGTGCATTTAAAAAAATAAAATGAATAATGAATTGCAGACTGTGAAACTAAAAATAGTAGCTTAGATTAATATTACAATTTCTTATGGCTATTAGGCTAAAATTCTAAAATAGGATTTCACAAGTGAACAAGTTTTCAGATCTTTTTAATCTGTAATTTTGCTCAAATGTGTGATTGGTTTGTAGAACATGTTTTCCCTAACTAAACATTTTAAAGTCATCGGTCCAAACATTTTCATTTTGTAAGTAGTCCAATAGTTTGTTCTATCTAATAGGATGAGTTTTAAATAATTATTTTCTTTATTTTTTTAGTGTTCTAGGTAAATTAGTTTATATGTAGTATTCCATTCAAAACCTAAATACTTAAGTATTATTATGTATTTGTTTTTTTGTCACGAACTGTATCGATTTCATTTCTGTTTTTAGTACTAGTGCAGACTCAATAAAGTTCCTTAAATGTAATGCAATGAATAAACTTGAAGACAGATGGTTATGTTAACACTTACAAAAGATTCATTAATTGCAGTTAGCATTAGTTTGAGTAACTGTGGCTAGGTTATTAGCCATGTGGCTAGGCCATTTTGAACATTAGGAATGCCTTGGCCGTATTTTAAAACCAATTACACCATATGATTAAATGAATGGAATTTTATAAATTCATAGTATTATATGTGATTTATACTTACACAGTATCACATTCAGCAGTTGTGCCTATAATGGAGCACTACTACCAAAAGTAACACTTGTTTAATGTCTGATCTAAAGTGCTAGCAATAATGGTACCACCAGTCATGCAAAATCTGTTTTGTGGTTTGATTGTTCCGTTCTTCTTTTGACCCCTAAGTTCTTCATTTTTTGTTCCCTTAGCAACACACATTTTCAGTGGTCTTTTATCAAAAGGCAATCAAGTTTGTCAGGAAAGAAAAGAAGCAATTTTCTCAGGCTAGATATGGTAGACAGATATCAGTGAATGAAAGTGGCTGAAGCAGAAAATATTTGTGATAATAAAGCTATGTACCACTCTGAAATGCTTAAACCTCACTTGATTCTGTCTCTTATACTTACCCTTCAGTGTCCACCATTTCTTATGCCCTTTTCTTGCACTAAATTAAATCAGCAAATGCAGATCTCTATGTTCATATTTATTCGAGATTAAGGACATTTTGCTACATAAGCCAATTTATTTATTTTTGCAGTGCATTGCAGTAATTACTAACTATATAATGCTTGTAAAATAATATATATTCACACCGAACAATATTCAGATATGCTCAATAAGATGAACGCTTGTGTATTACTTGTACTCAGGTGTTCAGCTTGATTAATGCTTAGTGCTGTGCGAAACGAACACAGGGCTTATAGCATACTAAGCACCAGAACTATTAGTGTGCAGTTCACGTGGCTCAAAACTCTCAAGCACACTGCCTCTCCCTCACATTCACCCCATCACCCCCCACTGTCTCTTTCCTGTTTCTTCTATCCTCTTTCGTTGCCTGTGTCTCCTCTGGCTCAGTGGTGTGTTTCTAAGAGATAAGACCCTTGCTCATTTCACATCAGCAGAATGAAAGAGGGAGGGTGGTGGTAGTTGTTGGGGGTTGGGGGTGGTACGGGGTGAACTAAACTCTAATGGCAGAGAAACATCCTTGCCCATTTCTCCATTCTCACATGTGCTGTCAACTTCAGGCTAAAGATGATGATTTATCCTTGTTTCAGCTGGGTGTATTCACTTTACCCAAGTGTTCAGATGGGCTCCTGGGAAGATAAAAACTGCTTCCACAACTTCAAAGTAACTAATGATTTATATGTCTTGCTAAACATACAAGGGCATGAAAAAGAAAATTCTTACAAAACAAACACAGGTTTAAGTTAAGTTATGTCCAGCTATGTGTAGCAGTGATGTACAGTAATGGGGAAAAAGTAAGTACTCAATTTTACACTATTAGTTAGTTGTCTTAAACTTGAATGACTAGACATTCCAGAGAAAATCTAGATTGTGATGAAGAATGTGCTTTTAGCCATAAAAATAAACAACTATGCACATTCTGTGGAAGCCATTAACAACCATGTTACTTAATAAGTCATTCTCATCTCAAAGCTTGCAAAACAAGAGTGGTGCATTTGAATGTAATGAATCTATTAAATCGGTAGTCCAAGCCTAAATGTTTTGCCAGTTAGAGAAAAGCTTTTCTCTACACTACGCACATAAATTACAGTATATTAAATGTTGGTTCTTGATATAAACTATGTGATTGCTGGAAGTATTAAATTGATTAACTGCAGATCAATTATTTAACTTATTTTTTTTAACCAAAACATTGAACTACTAAAATTGACCTCCTCACCTACTATTGAGCATCCATTATATTAGTAAAATATAATAGTCTTAGGGCAGCATGGTGGCTTAGTGGTTAGCATGTTTGTCTCTCAGCACTAGGGATTCCCGGTTCTAACCCCCATCTTGGTGGAGAACGCCCAAAACATTCTCCCCTGGATGGGCTTGGGGAACCCCCCCGTGACCCTAATATAGGATAAAGTGGAAGATAATGGATGGATGGATAATAGTCTTAGAGCAGGTGTAAAAACAACACAACCTGTATTTGACACATCATTGTGTTAGAAAGTGGCCTATTAACCTATAAATGTATCTACAAAACAGAACAACAATAAATATTTTTTAGTTTGGTTACCTTGATTTAGACATAGACATTCAGACACATCAGTGCATGCATCATTAATGTAGATGTTTTAATAAGAGTTTTGCATATGACATATGACAACAAAATGATCAGATCTTTAAAAAGTATTTGCAAATAATGTCAATTAAACATTTCTCCTAACTGTGGTTGCTGATGATTTAGAGAAATGAACCCAGTTTAGCAGATAAAAAAGCAGGGATAAAGCCACTATAACAGAAAATACAACTACTTGCTTTTCTAGGACTATTGGGCTAATTATATGGGCTAAAATATTTTTATTTGTCAGCTTATAAAAACTATTAGAATCAGGCAAAATGGAAGAATAATTCAGCCATGTTCTCAATCTCTGGACCATAAAAAGTTTAAATATTGGAAGGCTAAATCCCAACAGGAATGCACTGGCACAGTAGAGCCATTTGAAAACTTCTGAGTGGGCTCTTTTTTTAAACTTTTTTTTAACTACATTTAAAAAAATGTAAAACGTAATGGTCAAAACCATTACAGGACAGGTATAATTTGGGTGGGTTTATTGTCAGGTCTGCAGTGACACTGCTGGAATGAGAATAATGCACTAACCAAATACAGTAATACCTGCTCTGTGGTGCTTCTATTGGGGTCCTGACCATTAAAGAACAGAATAAATGGGACTAATTCAGTATGTACTGTAGTACATTTACATTTACATTTAGTCATTTATCCAAAGTGACTTACAAATGAGAACACCACAAGTCAGTAGTTATGGAGAAAAAACTGATCGTTATCTGATCCTGACAGACAGAGTTGGGAAGATCGTTCAACCATTTTGCAGTGAGCCACGGAGTGAGAATTAGCTTCTCGGTGAGGTGGAATCACCAGTCAACAATCAGCACTAGAGCGAAGTGAACGGGTCAGAGTGTATTTTGAAAATATAGAGTGAAGGTAAGAGGGGGCAGATCCAGAAATGTTCCTGTAGGCCAGAGTCAGTGACTTGTACTGAATGCGAACAGCAACAGAGAGCCAATGGAGTGACATGAGTTCGCTTGGGCTGGTTGAATACACGTCGGGCAGCAGAGTTCTGAATTAGTTGTAGAAGCCTGATTTTGTAAGATGGGAGACCAGCAAGCAATGCATTACAATAATCAAGCCGGGATAGGATGAGGGCTTGAACTAACAGATGAGTATCATGTTCAGTCAAGAAAGGTCTGATCTTCCTCATGTTGTAAAGAAGGAATCTGCAAGAATGGGCAATTTGAACATGATCAGACAGTTTAAGATGGGAGTTAATTGTGAAACCAAGGTTACGGACCGAATCGGTTAGAGAGATTGTGGAACCGTCAGCTTGGAAGGTCAGGTCATGATGGATTGGGTAAATAATAGCTGGGATTATTTTTTTGCTAAATTTTATTTGAGATGACAGGCCTTAATCCAAACAGATATGTCGGTTCGGCAGGAAGATATCCGATTTGAGATTGTGGTGTCATCGGGGCAAGCTCAGTGTCATCAGTATAGCATTGGTAAGAGAAACTATGTGCCTGAATAACTGTGCCCAGTGATGTCATGTATAATAAAAAGAGAAGAGGACCAAGTACATAGCCCTGATGAACACCAGTGAGTACTTTGTGAGAGTTGGAAATCTCTCCATTCCATGACACTTTGAAGGTTCTTCCTGTTAGATAGGATCGAAACCATTCAAGTGTTGTACCAGAAAAGCCTAATTCTAATAGAGTGGACAGTGAAATCTAATGATTTACTGTATCAAAAGCTGCTGAAAGGTCTAGCAGAATGAGAACAGAGGATTGAGAGTTAGCGTTGGCAGATTTAAGTGAGTCAATCACAGAAGACAATGCTGTCTCATTGGATTGACCACACCTAAAACCAGACTAACTGGGATCAACCAGCCAAACTGAACCGATATAGAGTTTGTTCTGAGTAAGAAACATGGAGACCTGTGTAGATACCACCCATTCAAGTGTTTTAGAAAGGTAAAGGTTATACAAGTCTGTAGCTCTTGATCAAATTTGGGTTGAATGCTTTTTGAGCAGTGGTTTGACTATGGCCTGTTTGAAAGAATCAGGAAAAGTACCAGACGTGAAGGAGGAGTTGATGATATGAGTAAGTGCTGGTGTGATAGAGGAGGCAATGGATTGAAGAGGATGAGATTGGACAGAATCAAGGGGCAAGTAGTCGGGTTGCTGGCAAGAAGAATATTGCTGACATCAGATTCTGAGACAGGGGAGAAGGAGGAGAAGGTTAGTTGGCTGGATGTGTGAGATGTAGTATTGTGGAAATGGGGCTATGCTATGGTTTGCTGTTACCCTCAATCTTTTATGTGAAGAAGGTTGCAAAGAGGTCAAGCTGGTTACCAGCCCGTACTGTAGTCCACAAACGGATGAACTACTGTCTGTAATTGTAGAACTACAACGTCCATCTTTGAATGGTACTGTACGTGTAGCATACTCAGACACAGAATTTGTCAGACCCAAATATAGCTTCTATTATTTTCTTGTACTTTTACTACACAGAGGCTTGGGATAATGAGGTTGGTGTGTTACATTCAGCTCCATATCTTCCTTTTTAGGAACAATCATCACCAATTTCATTAGAGAACACTTTTTTTCCAGCGCTTTGGCAGATCGAGGTGGTATACCTGCCCCTTTGCATCATTTCATATTTGACCTTCCTCACCCAATGTGTGAAAAGCCCTTGCCAACTGGGACACAAGAAAGAGAGTGTGGGCAGAAAGAGAGAAAACACAGTTGATGTTGGCTCATCTGTCTACTGGGAGGATCACATAACATACATGCTATACATGCACACATCTTTACTGTGTCTTTCGCTGTCGCTAGTATCTACTCCTTTTAGCTCTTCTGCTCGAGGAAACAGAGAACATCAGGTAGAATCCTTTACCAAAATGATCTCGGATCTTCCTCCTATTCACAAAAGTGTGTGTCATGACATCCATGCCACCAGTAGGCCCAGTGAATTTTTTTGTTGTAATTTTAATATATGAATTTTTTAGTGTAAAATTGTATTAATAAATTACCAAAATAAAGTATTTTTACAACTATATAGCCATTTTTATCATCTTTGCCATGGGCAATTGTAATTATACTGATTGCATTTTTTTTGTGTACATTCACAAATGACTCAAATACTATGGCATGCTAAAAAAATAAAAAAATACTTTTGGACTACTGGACTTATTTAAAAAAAAAAAAATTAACCAAAACAAAAACCCACTAATACAGTGGCACTGAATACAGGGTATTATCTGAAGCTGCACAGACAGATGGAAAGGTCAATGACAGCGCTTTGGGATAGCTCCTTGATGGTAGACAGAGTATGATGGGAAACAGTCAATAATGAGGCACACAGTCAGAATGAAGGAAAGCAGGGACAATATGGCGGACAACCAGCCAAACTAAACCGAACTGTGCAAGCTGTAGAGTGGACTCCAAAGATGTGTGAAATGCAAGTAAGTGCAGGGAGTTAAAACGATGCAGACATTTGAATATTTATTAAGATAGCCCTGTGAAACTTCCTTGGGTGAATTTACCCAAAAATGACCATGCATAAATGAATAAAATGCCCCAAGGTAGTAGTAAAAGCCATATTTCACCGATCTACCTTCCAAATACGCACTACGTTATGCAAATCAAAATAGTAAACCAAGGAGACTCTCTTAAATCTTATTTAATGGATCAAATAGTAGTGGGAAAATTTGTTTTTTATCTCTTTACAGTAATACAAAATCTTGTGATAATCTCATCTCATAATTCTCATGACTAAAAAGGTGGGGTAAGTCAATCTGCATAGATTAATCTGTAAGCAGGTAATTGAATATTGAATAAGACCAATGGGCTTGAAATTGGCAGGTTAAATGCATAAGTGGACACTAGAAGTATGAACAAAGATAAAGATTCGCAAAGGGAAACAGAAGTATGAGTGGGGCCTTATTCCACCCATTACCTGCTCCCTTAATATTCAGATTAATTTAGCAGAATACCCTTGTAACCGAAGAAAATATTAACATAATATGTGTTTATTATGGAAATATGGTTGGTTTACGAAATATAAATTGCACAATAGGAGGTACTGTCACCTTTATAATGCTTTGGTTCAGGCATCAACTGGGGTGGAATAAATCAGAACAAAGGTTATATTTATATGGTCAGGTGCAGCAACAATTTAAAGTGAGGCAGAGATTTTGGTGGTAAGTCGGTAAGTCTAAGGACAATACCCACACTAAAATAAACAAGGAGGTGTGGGACTGCTAAAATTGGTGGAATTGTGGTAAGTGCATGGCAGAGGAACAGTGTGGCAACCAAAACTGTGCCAGCTAAACGAGAATACAAATAAAGAAAGAGTGAAATGTAAAACAATAGAACCCAGACCAGTATGAATGTGCTAAGGGTGGCTGTTTCAATCCTAAACACAGAAGCTAAGAAGAGAGCAAATAAAGAATAGGAGAAAGAAGAGTCTCAAAAAGCAGAGTAACAAAACAATGAGTGGAAGCAGGTGAGACTAATATTATGGAAAAACCAACAGTGGTGATAGAAATACTGTAGGAATGGGACTTAAGATTGGAACCATAACTCAATGGTGAAATAATTAAACAGCAGATACAATATTTATCATGGGCATGAATGTTTGACAGAATTTGTTTACATGTTTGTTTACAATGACCTGCCCAGACTTTCTCTGCCTTTTACTCAATGAGTGCCATGTGGCCTCCTGTAAAAGGCCATAATTAGAAGAAGCAGCTTAAAATGAATGAACATTATGCTATGTAGCATTAGTCATCCTGCTGTTCTCAATTCATTCACATCATTCTCATACATACTCATTTTATACTTAATTTGCTTGTACTGATTAATTGTTTCATATATTTCTTTTTGTTAAGAAAGCCTGTATGGTGTTTGTTCTTTTTACATCATAAAAGCTTTTCATAAGTACATATCACACTAGACATCCGCCTGTGTTGTGGATGAGCTGTACTCTGAGGACACATGTTAATATAACAAGCAGCAGATAACAGTAATTACTACTTAGTGGCTCTTGCCTTTCACTTGGGGCACACAGAGAGACTGACTGTGTGCAGTCATGCCCCCATGTCAGTAGGATTAATTTTGCTTTTAATTAGACTACACTCTCACTTTTACTGCTTCCAATCCTGCCACCCAGCTTTGCTATGCACTGGCTCAGCACTCTTGTCAAAAAATCCTCTAGCTTCACCCGCTCACTGTAACGCTATTAGCATAAGTAATTACAAATTCCTGTGTGCCTGTATAAGTTTCTAATTTAAAATAAATGCATCGATCGCTTTGATTCACTTTAGGTTGGAACAGCCTGTCTTGTACAATTATTATAACAGGAGTTTGTAAGGGGAACTGCTGTGGGAATAATTGGAGCCCCACCTCCCACATTTGCTGTTAGTTCTTTTTTTACTTTAAACTCTGTCAAGCTTTTAACATTGGAGATGCAGAACTGACAGTGGTGCATATTAAAAGCTTTGGGGCAATCATAGGCTAAAAACCCAATTTATGTTCATTTGTATCGATTTTTCTTCAAAAGAAATTTGTGCAAACCACGGAAATCTGTATCCACATATACTTACAAATTATACTTGGCCTAAAATTTTAGCATGCTGACAAAATAGATTTGCCAAGAATTTCCCAATTTTCTTTTTTTTTTTTTTTTTTACAAACATATGCTCCTAAATAGTGACTACACAGAACAATGATGGTATTTATACAGACAGGATTTTGGTTCTTTTTTTCTATCATAATAAATATATTTTATATATTTATACAAGTTTTTCTTTTCTTTAATTGTGTATTCATTTTTTGGCTGACTCTATATGAAAAATTAATTAATATGAATATAAACATTTGCCTTACAGTGGTTAAGGTACCAGACAATTTCACAAGGTGAAACCCAATACTTTGAGATTTTTAAACAATGTCTTTAAACTTTATTTAGATCTTATTAATACATTCATTTTATTAAGTATCTTTGTGTGATGGTGCATGCTAAATCATAAGAATCTGAACTTGTTTGTATGTTGTTTGTCACCCCTCTGTATGTGTAAATATCTTCTGCTAGAATAGTTTTCAGTAGACTTTTAAAAAATTAGCCACATTCGAACATAAGTGCAGTTAGTGTTCCAATGATTTCCAACAACTCAATGTGGTTTAGGCTAGTGACAGTGAATTAAAATATTGTGACGCCTTCTTCAGGTCATGTAGCTAAAAAAATATGTTGTTTGCCACATATTCTGCAAATTCATATTTGATTATTCTAGCTTTACTGTCAGTTTGTGTTTTTCTTATGTGATAATTAACCCCCACACTCACAATAATTTTTCACGGAATCACACTAACATTTAGGCATGAACAAAAATTTGCTAAAACAGTGATGTCCTGTGAAAGACTGACAAAATAATTGTAGTGTTGTCCTATTTACAAACTACAATAACAACTGATTAAAAAATATCTCAATATATATCAATATATCTCAATAATGGCAAGGCCATTTTTAGCAGAATAGAATAAATCTATCAATATATCACATTTATATTTGGTCATTTAGCCGACACTTTTATCCAGATTTTTAAACAAATCCTGAAAGTAGATTAAGAGAAAGAAATTAAATGAGACAAAATATTAGACTTTATTGAGGATACAATATTGATACAATATTACAGATCCATAAGAAGCAAACATGTGGACAGTTAGAATTAGCAGATTATTTGGAAGGTAACTCGGAGTCAATCAAAAGGATGACAATAATATTTTATTTATAATCAACAACTCTTCTTCTGATGTCAGAAAACTGCTTTGATCATGTCATGATCAACAAATAAGTGTTGTGAAGATCTACTTACCTATCTTACTCAAAATTTCACTTTTAAATGATCTGATAATTGTGATGATTCATATACATTTCCATTAGCAAATATGTTATATTAAATATTTTTTTTTTTTTTACAATAAATTACTACAAATAGTCATTTCTATAATTTTCTGTAATAACTGTTGAAACTTGTTCTATGATTTTTTATGTCAAATTTCTTTAGAAATAGAAAAAAATTCCAATGGAAAGTTCACAAACTTTCAAGAACTAATACACACAGTCTTGTGTTATGATTTTATTGCTTAAAGCAACTAGATTTACATAACTATTACTTTAATAACTTAAAAAAATATTTGAACATATTTTATTTTTTAGCATATCCCATTATCCACAGCCCCCAATCAATAAACGTAAGTTCTGCTTTTAAGTATGATCAAGCGAAAACATTGCTCTACATATACAAACAGGATTGTCCTGTGCTCATGGCTTTTTTGTAGCCCTCTATTTTACATGAATTGAGCCGTCAAGGCCTGGAGGATGTGAGACGATTCTGTTCATCATTCTGAGATTATTTCTTATGCTGTATAAAAACCCTGGCAGGCATGTTGATAGAGATGCTTATTAAACTTGCACTAAAGGGAGGAGCAGAAATGCAGGAGACACTTTTTTGAATGGCTCTTCTGACAACATAATTTGCATTCTGTAATTAACTGTCTCTTCTGCTCATTTCCTCCCCAATTTTCCCCCTGCCTCTCACATCCACACCCTTACTTTTCTTCAGGGGTTACAGCCTAACAATTCCCAGTCTGTGAATTAGCTCCTTGTTGCCCCGGTAACACTTTATCACAATCCAGCACACTATGGTAGGATGGATGTGAGAATTGTGTTGTGGTTTGTGTGTGTGTTTATGTATGTGTGTGTGTGAGATAGAGAAAATGAGAGTGAGCGAAATCTATACATGTTTGCATGTGTGGGCTGCTGCATATCTTTTCAAAGAGCCCAGTTTTATTTTTTTTACAAAAATGGATTTGAATAGTTAGTGTAAACGATTTTTCCACATTGTGATAAACAGACTGCAGGTTCTGTATCAGGTGGAAGGACCTTTCTTACAAAAATTTATTTAGAAAACCTTAAGTTCAAATTACCACTTTTGTGCATTTTTATATGTTAGGTGTTGTGGCACAAGGGTCTGATCAGACTTTGTGAATGGAAGGTAGATATAGGAAATCAGATCAGGAAAAAAGATGCAACTGCAGGTTGTCTTTGTGATTAATTGTTTCATCCATCTGGTGGTAGTGAGCGGTGAAGATAAAAGGAGCATGAGCCCGTGAGTGAGAAAGAAAGATTGACTGACTGATGATCTGTGTCTGTGAGTTTGTGCATACAAAAGGCTGGAACGCATGTGCAGTTGTTTGTTGTGGCAAATGCAGCCATTCTGTCTGTCCACAGTTTTTAACTTCGTTAGATCTGTTACAGGCTTTAATTAAACAAATTATCAAAAATATATTGAAAAGAAGACAAAAACTATTTAAATTATTATTGTTTTGTCTGGGTTTTAACATTAGCAATTAACTTACAAACTGACTGTAACCTGATTTTATAGTTTGGAAAATATAGTAATGAAAAAATACATTTTATCTTTTTGGTATTTAATTTTACATTTAGTCATTTATCAGACTCTTTTATTCAAAGCGACTTACAAATGAGAACACCACAAGTCAGTAGTTAAGGAAGAACCAGCTACATACAGAATTTTCAGACCTGAGCATTATCCTATCCTGCACCCCTACCCCCCTTTTGTTTTCTTTTACATCAGGTGTCTGTGAAAGATATTTCAGTTGTTTCTTAAAGATGCCAAGTGACTCCGCCTTACGGATATAGTTGGGAAGATCATTCCACCATTTTGCAGTGGTGAGCGCAACAGAATAAGAATTAGCCAAAATGTAAAAGTTATGGGTAAAAATACAAAGCAAAACTATACTTAACGGAATTAAATGCGTAAGACTGCAGTCTGGTAATGCTAATCACATGGCCTTAATTTACACTCCTTTGGTTAAAGCTGCTTATTTATAAGATAGACAATCTCTATAAAAGCAGATTTTTAATCAGCTTGTTGATCTGGAGCATTCAGCTATGAGTTAACTCAAGGCCAAAAAGAAAAGACATGGGCAATGATTTAGCAATGACACTTGTTGCTGCCTATTAATCTGGAAAGTGCTCAGAGTAAATTTTTAAACACTTAAACACCAAGCAGAAACTACAGACCTCAACAAGTAAAATATTTGCGAACCCTTTTAAGAAATGCTGGTGTTACAGTGCTAGGCCCAGTATCTTCTCATTTCTTTTAGGTTTTCACCCAAAACGGCCTTATAGCACGGCCTTGAGCTCAGCCAGGTTGCCTCTGCACTTGGTGAGGGAAGTAATACTCTCAGTACTAGTAGTACTCTCAGTCAGCTCCGTCTAGAGCCAGGCAAAATTTTGCCGCTGCTTTCTCCACTGTCCATCGGGTGTGCTTTGCCACAATCTCAAATTGCGCCTTGTATGCCTTCCAGTCCACTTCGCCATCGGAGCTGAGGGGTCGTAGCTGTGTTGTTTCAGACACCATTCTAGTGCTCCCAGGCGGTAGCTTGCATGCTCCATCCACTTCACTGCTCCACTTGCTGGCATTTCATCGTGCAGAAAGTCAATTTCTTCCTCGATCGCTGCCATCTTGTGACTGCAGGCATCTTTAAATCTAGCTTCCAAAGGTGCTGCTTTGAACAGCTTAGGTCCGGATCGATAGGCACCCTTTGTATTTAGTTTTTTTTTTTGTAGGGTGTGCACACTTTATGAGCAAACATTATTGGGATTGCGCAATGTGCCCCTTGCTTTATATTGCGCTATGCACAATATGTAAGATGTGAAGCATCATTTATTTGATGATGATAAAATAAACCTTTTAAACTTTCATTTGTCTCTTGTGGTTATGTCTAAGGTCAATGAGATGACATGTTCACATATTTTAACAGCATGACATACCCCATAACAGTAATTGCTAATTGCTAAGTTTATTATTGAATTTCACACACATGCTCAGAAAGCATATCCAAGATAGGCAATCAGTAGAGCATTGCTATCTATGCAATAACATCATGTCTCAATGCTCCAGCAATAATTAAATTGGTACGTAGTGCTGAATGTAGCAGGAAATCAGTGAGCATTATTAAAACTGTCTATTTATTTTGAGGCTTTGTACAGGCTTTTGTTGCCTTATTTAGATTTACTGCTTGTTATTGTTTTGGATATCTGTAAAGCTGCTTTGTGACAATTTCAATTTGTAAAAAGAATTAAGGGTGTGGCACAGTGGCTTGGTGGTTAGCACGTTTGCCTCTCAGTGCTAGGGATTCCTGGTTTGAATCCCAATCTGGGTGGAGTTTCCATGTTCTCCCCGTGTCTGCGTGGGTTTCCTCCGGGTTCTCCGGTTTCCTCCCACAGTCCAAAAACATGGGTTAAGGTCAATTGAATACTCCAAATTACTCCAAATTTATTAAAATGTTTAACCAAAAAAACTAAATAAAAGCAAAGTTAGTGCCATTTGTTATAGCACTATTTGTATGTTTGTAGAATGTCCATAATAAGCTTTAAAATATACTAAATCTTCAGGGAACTAAAGTTTGCAGCTTAGGTTCATTCAGCTCTGTCATGATCAATGAATTTTAAATAAAAGAGCAGACAGAGAAAACTACAGCTATTGTCCTTTATAATCCTTCCTTTTACTGTGAACAAAACTGGAGCCATCACAAGGGTGTGCAAAGTAATAGATATTGACCCGACAGCCCAAATGTTTCAAACGAAAGGTAATCAAAGCAGCTGGTAATTACAGTGTCTTTTCAAGTCCCCCAAACCATGGCCATTATGTTCTTAGCTAGCAAAAAAAGGAGATGGAGGCTTTTGCTGTGGAGCTGTTGTTAAGTCAGGAGCACATAATTATGTGGCAATTGTGAAGAAAGTCTTGCAATTTGCTTTTACTAAAGAGTGTAACTTAATGAAGAAAAATATTTCAGCATATGCAAGGAGACTAGATAGATATTTTAAAAAGTGTATTCTGTAAGGCAAATGCTCTTTTATATTTTACACAAAAACTTTAAAAAATGTAATTAATTTTGTATTTGTAGACTTATTTCTAATTAAGTTATGCAAAAATATTAATATTAACAAACCCAATACTTTGAATAGCAACATAAAACATAAAATAAATGTTTTATCCTAATAGCTTAGCTACTGTTGTATTGTGGCTTTGAATTTGTATTCTGCTCATGCCTCGACTAGTGTCTGACAGTCATTTATAGTGTGAATGTCTCCAATTAGTGTCCAGCTCAAAGCCAGACATCCCTTTAAGCTATATGCAGTTGGTGCTCTTTCCTTTGTTGTGTTAGCACCTGTTGTGTAGGGGGCTAAACAGATGCCTCCATTAATTGCTTTACATAAATATATATATATATATATATATATATATATATATATATATATATATATATATATATATATATATATATATATATATATATATATATGTGTGTGTGTGTGTGTGTGTGTGTGTGTGTGTGTGTGTGTGTGTGTGTAAATTATGTGTAGCTCTTTGAGAAGTGAACCTGAAAGTCAGAGGGTTTTTGAGAATCTGGAAATTCGGCAATCAGAAAGAACATAGTAAAATGTGTTCTTCTTCTTATTATTATTATTTTTGTGAATTTTGTGACATTAGTGTAGTGTTTAACATGTTCACCTCTCTGAGCTGGGGATCTAGGTTTGAGTCCCAATCTTCCCAATCAGCTTATTTTATATAACATAAGTCCTTATGTTTACCTGTTCATAGCTTATATTTAACACATACTGTATTCTCAGGAATGTATTAATGGTCTCTTCTCAGTTCTCAGGTTTCCATTTAGTAGTAGCTATAAGTGGTTTAATATAGGTGTAGTTTCATGAATTACAGTGCACACATGGGATTCATTAAAATTTCCCTGCAATAACCTTTTTGGGTTAGTAAGAATAATGTAATTGCAATTGTCCTGGCCATTTTTCCCAACAATCTTGAAAGAAAATAAGTTTTTCTATTATGTTAATGCCATCTCCAATAATGATAATACTATAGCATTTGGGTTTGGGCAAAGTTGTGTAAGTTAGATTGAGAGGCTGTACTGAGGACATAAAATGCTGTTAGAAGTGATCAGTGGTTGTGGATAAAGAGAGCATAGGTTTTGTAGAGAAATGTAGGGGATAACTAAATGTGCAAGTGTAACAACATAGAACTTGTGGCAGAAAGCATGCTTTAACATTGCCACTTCATAGCTTTATCCAGTGGGGAGCACATTGTGGGCCTACAGTTAAGAGGTTAGTAGGATGAAGGTATGTAATACAAGCTTCTAGGGGGTGGGTCAAGGAGACCATGCCCGACTGTTGAGTCTCCTAGAGTTGTTGTGTGCTTACTTAATTAAAACACCAGTGAAGGAAGGTGCTAACCTGATGACCTATGTGGAGTACGTGCAAAGTGGAAGATTTAAGTATGAAAAAAGAAAGAATAGTTATGATAAAATTATGAATAATTTAGAAAAGTGTCAGTAGCAGCAATGAAACTCCACGTAATGGGTTACATATAACTTTTGTAGCTTTGAAGACTTAATTAATAAGTAAAATCAAATTTTATTGAAAATTAAATACTGAAAATTTACAAGCATATCTGAATTTATCTAAATTTAAAGATTGATATTTCATTTTAGTGTAAACATTCTTTCACAGTTTACATACTGATAATATCTGTTTAAAACTTTTTATAAGGCTTTAGAAAAATGGCTAAACAGCAAAATGGCTTAATTAAAAGTACACCATAATGGACAGTTAAAAATGTGACATTCTGTTATTAAATAGCACTTCCATGGCTAGGAAGGACTGAATCCATGGCTGCAATTAATATGAATATAGTTTTTAATGCAGAAGTTACTGAGGTAACCAACAACGACAATAACGTAACATAACTAAAATCAATGTTCCACCCTCCAACATGAGAAAAGGCATGGCTTAAAAACACACTACATTGATTTACCATAAATTAAGACTAATTAATCAATTAATTAACTGAACAGTAACACAGATGCACCGAACACAGATGCACAGAAAAACACACCGAACACAGATGCACAGGAAAACAAATTCCAGTAGGGGGAAGTTGGGTAGAACATGACACACTCTAAAAATGCAATAAAAACTTAAATACTGTAACTTGTTAAATCACTTGATGCTGGATTTGTTAATTATAAACAAATGTAAAAAAAAAATGCCTACTACACCCAAAACAAAACTTTTCAGGAACACTGCACAAGGATTTCTCACAATTAATTGAGACAGCCGAGGTCATTAAATAACAGCTGAGGTTATTCACATTTAACATTCACAGAAGGCTCAATCTTTGAGGTACACCATTTTGTGCTAGTTTGTGATGATACTGTCAGTCAATTCAAGGACACCGTCAGTCAATGAAATAATGTTGGCCTTTTAACTGTCTGTGCAATATATCAAATACCTAAGCATGCACAGTGAGGTAAGTAAAAAAAATGTGTAAGACATATCAAAAGCAATAGCCAATTCATTCATTCATTATCTCCCGCTTTATCCTCTATTAGGGTTGCGGTGGGATTCCCCATGCCCATCCAGGGGAGAACGTCTCGGGCGCTGGGCAGATAGACCCAGGACAGGGCGCCAATCCATCGCTGGGCACACACTCACTCACA
Source organism: Corydoras sp. C115 (assembly GCA_019802505.1). NCBI lineage: Eukaryota > Metazoa > Chordata > Actinopteri > Siluriformes > Callichthyidae > Corydoras > Corydoras sp. C115. Next base: position 531,408 of record JAFMOC010000028.1, read on the forward strand.
CAAACACACTCTATATGGGGCAATTTGGAGAATTCAATTGACTTGATCCAAGTTTTAGGACTGTGGGAGGAAACCGGAGAACCCGGAGGAAACCCACACAGACACGGGGAGAACATGGAAACTCCACCCAGATGGGGATTCGAACCGGGAATCCCTAGCTCTGAGAGGCGAACGTGCTAACCACTAAGCCACCGTGCCGCAGCAATAGCCAATTAATATGCTTAAACCAAAACTGTAACTTACTCAGTGAGTGGTCAGTTTCCTCTGTTAGCTACTTACTGCTAAACACGATATTTCATGCATCCCAGTTCATAATAGGCCCATGAAATGACAAACAAACTGACTAATCATTTGCTTGCCTTAGCAGAAAAAAAGGCACCATGCAGCATGCCCTTTACAAAGCACATGTATTTCATTTCACACAGCAGGTCATACTTTAAACCTTGCATCAGACTGTAATGCCTAAACCTTTTCTGTGCTACACACTCCACATCACCCCATCTTCAAAGCTACCCTTTAAGCTACTGCTTGATATAAAAATAAATTGAAAGCAGAAAACGTCCACCAGCAAAGAAAGCAATTTTCAAAATTTGTGTATTTTTAGGAGCATACATTCCTGTGGTGAACTTATCTGCAGGCAGCCCAGTGGGAAGTAAAATCTGAAACACTTCATTCTAAACTGAATAGCAATGCTAATCTGAAATGAAATAGAGATTTTAGAGATCTAGAAAACAAAACAAAACTTTTGCAAAATATTTACTGTATGAAGTAGTTATTAGATACATTCTATTATGAATACTCTATACTCAATATAAGTGGCTGCTTATATAGTTTAAGGTTTATAGATCAATTTAATTATAACCCATTGTCATTTCAGTTTTTTTTGTCAAGTATATGAAAAGCAAGCTCACAGATCCCCATAATTGAGTGATGTCTGATTGACAGTGGCATTAATTTTACCCAGAGTAAAGCCCAAATCGTAAATCACAGTGGTAGATGACTTTAAATATACACATATATATATATATATATATATATATATATATATATATATATATATATATATATATATATATATACACGGGGCAAATATATATAAATTGCCCCATATAGAGTGTGTCTGTGTGAGTGAGTGTGTGTCCAGTGACAGACTGGCGCCCTGTCCTGGGTGTATCTGCCCAGCGCCCGAAACGTTCTCCCCTGGATGGGCATAGGGAACCCCTCGCGACCCTAATAGAGGATAAAGCGGAAGATAATGGATGGATGGATATATATATATATATATATATATATATATATATATATATATATATATATAGGGCGGCACGGTGGCTTAGTGGTTAGCACGTTCGCCTCTCAGCGCTAGGGATTCCCGGGTCTGGGTGGAGTTTCCATGTTCTCCCCGTGTCTGCGTGGGTTTCCTCCGGGTGCTCCGGTTTCCTCCCACAGTCCAAAAACATGGATCAAGTCAATTGAATTCTCAAAATTGCCCCATATACCGTGTGTTTGTGTGAGTGAGTGTGTGCCCAGCGATGGATTGGCTGTCCTGGGTCTATCTGCCCAGCGCCCGAGACGTTCTCCCCTGGATGGGCATGGGGAACCCCACCGCGACCCTAATAGAGGATAAAGCGGAAGATAATGAATGAATGAATGAATATGGAACAGTAAGTGAGACAAAAGCTCACTGATGATGAGTGAGATGTGCTGATTTCACTTTGCTATCTATGTGTTTTACCTCTAGCCCAAGCGGGACAGAGTATGAATAAAAAGTTGGCATGCTCCAAGCTTGGCTGGGGATCAGTAGAAGTGTGAAGAGGCAGTCACCAGATCAAGGGAAGTAAGGAGAAAAAGAAGGAGGGCGAGCCACACAGAAAGCACACAAGAAGCTTTTTAAATGGCTTATCAAAGGCTGAACTTCCACTGTGTGAGCTTGCTTTGATGAAAGTACCAGGTTAAGAGCTTAATCATCCCTAAAGACGACAAAGGCACAAAGTTGTCATGTTTTTCAGGGCGCTTTAAGGGGTTAAAACAAACAAGTCAAAGGGTTACAATAAACTCAAAGCCATATAGTTTTTCTATTCGCCATTTAGATTTGTAGATATCCAATCAGTAGCATCTAGCCACTGTTTTTTTTAAGGTACCTTTAAACACACTATGCACTTATTAATACTGCAATTGTTGTATTTCTGCAATCATAGCTTGAGGCTGGACTAAATTTCTTCCAGCAACAACCCATTTACTTTAAATTTTTTTTTTTTTTTTTTTTTTACAAATGAAACAAATTAATATTTTATGTGGGAGACATAATGGCTTAGTGGTTAGCACGTTTGCCTCACAGCACTGGGGATTTCAGGTTAGCGATAGATTGGGACCCTGTCCTGGGTTATCTGCCCAGTGCCCAAAATGCACCCCCCCCACCGCGACCTATTGTTGATAGGTTGCCACCTGTACCTTACTCCAAATACATAATTTCCAGTTTTGGATGAACTAATGCTGTATGAAGTGGCAAGTTAATGAGAAAGGTAATTTGTTCAATTTTTTTATACGTTGCATTATGTACACAGTATTTGGACTGCACTATATGCTCCTTTATTGACTGCTCTTTTGTCCTCAGTCTTGTCACTTTGAATTGGTTTATTATTTTTTTGTCTTTAGTCATTATTTTATTCTTTACACCTGATCACCTTTTGTTTATATATAATATTTGAAACAATGCACTATTGTAAAAATATAAATAAACTTGACATTAAATTGATAAAAATAAGTTTGAACTATAACAATAAATCATATAATGTATATTATATATAGATAAAACCATCCATATCTCAATTGAGAAAAACTCAATGGTCACTGAAATAACTTTAAATTGACAAAGGTAATAATAATAATAATAATAATAAATAATAATAATAATAATAATAATAATATATATATATATATATATATATATATATATATATATATATATATATATATATATATATATATATATATATATTTTTTTTTTTTTTTTTTTTTTTTAAATGACTCTTCATTACTTACTTTATTACTAAAAAAAGTGTGTAGTTTTTTGGGGCTTTGTGTTACAAAAAAAGTCATGTTAATAATAATACATTTGGTTCAATTTACACATTTGACATATTAGTCTACTAATGAGTTTAAACTGTATTTTTGTTAAAAATTACAACCTCATTATGTGTAAACTAACTAAAGACTAAAAAGTCAATACTATCCCCAACACCTCAATAAGGACAATAACTCCCACAACTCTTACTTTAATTGTCATCCATCAGCTTTAACCTTAATATTGTCAAAAATAGTCACAAATATTCAAGTAGTAGTTCAAGTCAGTTAGGTTTGTTATCAAAATTGTGCTTCAGATTATGGAACAATAGCTATAAGAGAATGAAGAGTGGAAAGGCTGTTGAGATACCAGATTTCAAATATAATTACACATATAATTACACAGATAATTACACAGATAATTACACAGACACATATTTACAGCTACTGTATAAACATTTTAGTTCACCTGACCAACTTATTATAGGTATTTTAGGCATAAATGCTCAAATTATATGTGTATTTTTAAAATAAAAATCTTTAATAAAGTCTCTACTTAAAAACAAAGAGAAACAACAAATTATGTAACACAAACCATGTCCATTTTGATACTTTAACTGTCTTGTTTCCATTTAAACTTTAGAGACACAAAATAAAATTAAGCATCTATGTTTGTATTCATGTAATTCACTCAAGTGTAAAATTAGGCAGCTTTAGTGTTGTGCTGAACATGCTACACATTTTTTATATCTAATATATTGCCCTTCTTTCTGTCCCTTAAAACACTTAATTGGGATATATATATATATATATATATATATATATATATATATATATATATATATATATATATATATATATATATATATATATATATATGTGTGTGTGTGTACTGTAAGTTGTGTAATAAGTTTAGAAAATTGTCTAAATGTCTGACCCTTAAGAACCAAAAACCTAACCTTCCTCTGGGCTGTTTATTTTATATACGAGAGCCACACATAATGCAAGCACCAGGGGGCACCAACGCTCTTCATTAAACAGACAGAGGCAACATTACAGTGCCACTACATCAGCGCCATATACAGACCAATTATGTGTGTGTATGTGTGTGTGTGTGTGTGTGTGTGTGTGTGTGTGTGTGTGTGTGTGTGTGTGTGTGTGTGTGTGTGTGTGTGTGTTTGTTGTTGTATGTTTCACAGCGGCCCTAGGCGTCAGTGTTTGCCAGTTTGCCTGTGTGATATTCTCTGTCAATATTGGCAGAATACATTTGCATATCTACCTGTGTACAAATGGAAATTCCACATTAAACCTTTCAATCAGCTTATGCTGTGCATTTGCACAAAATACAATCCGCTACAGTCACCAGTTGAAGCAGTCAAGCCTTACTGGAATTTCTGGATATATCTTAAGAAACCTCTTTAGCCTTTCTAAAAACTTCCATATCTTGACTTACCTTGTTCCCATGTGTCTCTCTTACCTTATCTCACTGCAATACCCTAAATGCCAGATTAATAAGAGACCTTTTACAGTAGCCTAAACCAACTAGGATGGAATTATCAAGGGAATTGCTCACAAAAGAACAAAAGTTGAGGGAAAAAAAGATTTGTATTTTGTAATATATCAGAGTACACAAGTCACACATTTTAAATCTAGAAAATTAGTTTAATGGATGAGAATTCTTACATTTTAAGACATAAAGTATATGTAGCCTATGTGAAAAGTTAGTACAAAAGTGCATCCATTCTTTCATTATCTTCCACTTAATCCGCTACTTGGGTCGCTTGGGTGTGTCAATGCCCATCCAAGGAAGAATGTTTCGGATGCTGGGCATACACACTCATGACAGAACGCCAATCTATCACTGGGCACACACTCACACACACAGACACATGGACAATATAGGGACAATTTAGAGCATTTCGTTAACCTTGAAACCATGTTTTTAGACTGTGGGAGGAAACTGGAGAACACAGAATAAAATCCATGGGTGAATGTGTTAACCACTAAGCCATCAGGCCACCTACCACAAAAGTGCAATTAGGGATATTTACGTATGTTCATGCATTGCCCAAAACACCACGAAATACTCAATACAGACACAATACGAAGAACACAGTTGTTTTATATCTAAAATTACACTGTTATTTTTTGCTCTTTCGGGAGGAGGGTGCTTGACTGCACAATACACTGGCCAGAGTAGTAAAATCATAGGAATCATAGGAAAATCTTTTTTTTTTTAAACCATGACATGAAACCTTGAATTTAAATGGTAAATCCAAATTTCTATCTGATATATGTACAGAATGCAGCAATTGTAAGCATCACATTGCTAAGTACAGTTAATATTTCTTATAGATAATTACATTTGATTAATTATGAAACAAAGATATTATTTTCAGTAATAAAAGCAAATTAAATCTTTTTGAATGTTTCGTGGCTTTCTTACAGTGTGTGCAGCATCTGACAAGTAATGGTTGCCATTATACAACTTAGATAGCTATGCATTTAAATTATCTATTTAAACTTTCAACAATGGCCACAAGGTCTTTATTAAAACCCAGGTGTATTTCAGATTTTAAATATAAAAATATATGGTCAAATCATTTGATATGATATTTATATTGTATATACATTTACCTCCATGTTCAATAGTTTTTTCCCCCTCTAAATTTCCTAAATAAAAAAAAAACTTAAAAAACAATGGCAATGTTAAAGTTTTTCAACTAACAAAATAAGTAAAAAATAACTGTTTATACCTTGAAAAACAATGTGATATTAAAATTAATCATCTAAAGAGAATAGATATATTGATATCACCCTGTCCTTAATCACATGCTATGATTAACATCAGCACACATCTGAGAAATCTTGACGGAAATATTTTAATCTGTGTAAAGTATAAATATAGTAGCAATGAAGATGGCTATACTGATGATAAAAAAAAAAAAAAGATTTAAGCTCAAAAAAGTCTGATTTACAGTTTACCAAATTTGTTTCAAGAGAGTTCTTTTTATATGAACTTTGCATTTAAAACAAAAAATAAAAAAATAAAAATTAAAAATAAATAAAATGATTGCTATATAATAAAATAAACTGAGAAGGATCTGTGTTAAATTTAGGGGAACACTTCCATAAATTAGCTCTTGATATAAATAACAGAGCTTTTAACCTTTTTCTGGTTGGAGAATTTTACACCTTCCCCACTGTAAATTAACAACTACTACATTAATAACTGCAGATGCAACTTGTTAACAAGGGGAATTTACAAGGGGAAATTAACTTAATGTAAATATTTTGGTCCAGCATATACAAGTAGTATCACATGAATAAAAAACAAATATCTGTCTTCTTTTTTGGAAAAATCTGTTTTTGACACAGCAAAGTGTTTTGGAAGTACATTTTACCTTTTTTTTCTCACTCTCTCTTTTCTGCTTCACAGTGGTAGGGTAATTGACTATTGGAAAACCTTGCCTCTCAAAGTCAGAGGATAATATATCAGTCAATAACCCTGAAGAAAACCATTAAAGTGAGAGAATGTTGGCCAATCGCAAGAAAGAAAAACAAAGTTCAGGGCTCTGTAATCTCTTTAAAATGATCAATAAATCAGATTAAAGTTTGGTGGTTTGAGGGCATTAAATAAAGCTCTATATCCACCTGCAGCTTTAGTATTCCTCGTGGGCCATAGTATAGCTGTGTGTCTAATTTGTTTGTATTTTCCTTGCTTATTTATTCATAACTTATTTATTCAGAATTATTATTTAAAATGTATTAAACCAATTGTCTTTAATTGTTTGGTTGTCTCTCTTTTCTTTCTCTCTCACACAAAAACACACACATTGTATATGGTTCTCCACCAAATTCAATTACAATAGCCATGCACTATATTTAGGTTATTTTGAACTATATTATTGAAAGTGCAGGCCAGTAGGAAACCATATTCATAACACTTATGCCATTTTTTAACACAGCTCATGCATTGCTGCATGTGTAGCAACATTGACAGATGTAAATCATCCTCTCCTGTCATTAAATGAGATACTGCTAAGAGATTGTGGCACCCCTCTAATGGATGCGTAATGAATTGCCATTCTGTTACATGGTTGAGTTATAGACATGCATGTTTCAACTTAAATATCTGACTTAAATATCTGATTATCTCACACTCCTGCACTAGTCCATTAAATTTAACACTAGCAGCCCTTGGTGCCCTGTCATAAATTACCCATGAATTACACGTTACACTGAGCATTTGCACATAGAGTAATCTTTCTTGTTCGTGTGGAAGCATATTACTGAAAATTTCATTACATGTTAATTATTCATTGTCAAAGATGAAATAAAACAATAGCATTTTAAAAACTGCAGTTCCTGATATTGTTAAGAAATTAAACTTTCACTGTTAACAATATTTATCAGCAATGATTCCTTGCCCTGTATTTGTCAATCACAAATCAGTGCAAAACGACTGTTTTTTGAGAACCATGATGGGACATTAGGACACATAATACATTTCAAAGAAGAAACATTACAATATTTAAAGACCCCACTACTCTAACGTAGCAGTGAGTCAGAAAATGTTGTGATGTTGCCACATAGTACATGTGAAAGGGTGGGAAAGGGCAGCAATACATTTCTGGGCACGCACACTCACATACACTAAAACAGGATCATTTAGACCAGCCTAATTCACCTTGAATCCGTGTTTCTGACACAGGCTAACTACACTACACACAAGTGATATATATATATATATATATATATATATATATATATATATATATATATATATATATATATATATATATATATATATATATATATATATATATATATATATATATATATCACTTGTGTATTCACTTGTATATATACAAGTATATATTATAGATATATTAATGCATGCATGCATATGTGTGTACGTGAATATTGTATAACTTAATGTATATAGCTTAGCATTGTGTCTTTAGTATTCATAGCACAGTTATGCCCTTGCCACAACAGGATAAAGTTATTGGTTTAGATGAATACACAAGTGACAGATTTTTCATATTGCACCAGTTGATTTGCAGACCATAAAAGCTTCAACATCACACATACTTTGTCACTTGCATGCTTGTTTTGTGCTGTGTGTAGAGTAATAAGGTTTTCACATTATGCAAAGATGTGGGAGGACCTATGCTATGTAATGGGATGAAAGAGGAGGTCATTTTTCCTGCCACTAGCTTCTGCATCAGACACCGGTGCTCTGTCAGCCACCACTCTGATGAAATTAACGGTGCTCTTCACCCATCTTCCAACCTCTAAGTAGATTATGGCACTTCAGGGACATTATTTGGATTGTTTATCACCACACACCAATTGAAATGAAATGGAATTTATGGTGCAGAGGATTTCTCCAAAGAACTGGAGCTAGATCTGTTTAGGGTTCTGTAGCCTAAAATTATTATCTGGGTTTAGTTACATTATTTAATAGTTAAAACCTGACCAAAAAAACCTTAACTCTAAGGGAACAAGACAGTAGGAAAAGATCTTTAAAATTGCTTTGCAAGAAAAACAGAAATCCATTTCTCAGGTCATTGATGACTAAACTAAAAGAGTTTAGTCAAGAACCAAGCAGAAAAAAATCTGCACGTCACATAGAAAGAAATTAACATCTCTCTCTCCCTCTCCATTTTGAAGGTTTCCACTTGTTGAAATTTGATTTAAAGCACATGCATTTGTCAATGTCTCATCTGCCATTTTCCTTTCCCAACTATTCCCTGACTGCACAGTTTGAAAACATGAAAAAGTCATCCCTCCCCATAGACAAAAACAGATGTGACAGTCTGTTTAAAACTACTACACATTGTTCATTTTCAGTGTCAATGTTTTCATTTCCTTTCTACTTAACAAAATATTACTATTATGTTGTTTACCATTTGCCAATTATGAGCTAAGGAATATAAAAGTTTTATAAACTTTTGTAATAGAATTATTCCCTCTTATTGAGTAAATTCCAGCTTAGTATCATGATAAAATGCCATTTGTGCAACAACTCCAGTTGAAACTTGTCCAGTTGAAACTTGTCCAGTTCTGTCAATTTTCAGGGGATTTATGTAAAAGATATGACAATTTGATATGACACCAATCACACAGTGGTAAGCCATGTAAAACAACAGAGTGGGGTCATCCACACACAGAGGTTGCCAGCTGTCTGCAGAAACAATCGCTATAGACATCTAATCGTCATGTGAACTTTAGATGAACTTAGGAACAAAGTATCAAAAGCTTTATGAAATGAGTTTTAATGGCTGAGAAGCTGCATCCAAACCTTACTTAATACAAAGCATTAGACAAAGTGTTGTGGGGCACACTGCCGCTGGACTCTGAAGCATGTTCTTTGGAGTAATGAATGGCTTCTCTGACTGGCATCTAATGGATGATTCTGTGGTTGGCAGTTGCCAGGAGAACAGTAGAGTTTGGTTGAGGGAAGATTATGGTGTGGGGTTGTTTTTGTTGGCCTTTGGACTTTGGACAATTTCATTCTCCAAACTTTGTGTTTGGGGATGGCCCCTTCCTGTTCCCATATAACTAAGCAGGGTCCATAAATACATAGATGGGCGAGTTTGGTGTGGAAGAACTTGACTGGCCTGTATAGAGTCCTGAACTTAACCCAAGAAAACACCTTTGGGATGAATTAGACCGGAGAGTGCAAGCCAGGCCTTCTTGTTCAACAAATATGTTACTAAAAAATAGTCAAAATTTTTGTAAATGCTGCTTAACTTTCTAGAGCATTTACAGCTTTCCCAGAAAAGTTGATACTCTTAGGGCGGTCCGAAAACATATTAAATCAATAGTTTTATTAAACCAATAGTTGAATTAATAGTGGGATGTCACTCATGTTTATATGCGAATAAAGGCAGATGAGCAGATTATTTTGTCAAGAGTCACTTTATAACATTTAAATTCCTTACTATAATTTTTAATTATGATTTACTACAACAGGAAACAGACATGTATTATATTTTTGTGAATATCTTTCCTGATTCCTGATCCTGAATTTCTGCATAAATTAGCACACTCAAAGCATTTTGTTTAAAATCACACCAGTAATATTTTGTATAAATTAATATTATATAAATATTTTGTTATAAATTTTTTATAACATTTTTGTTTTGATTGGAAATACATAACTGTCACATCTTACAAGTGTCTCCATTAAAACTGCAAAAAAAATGTAGCAATGTAGTAAAGATTAAAAATTTATCATGGATCCTCACCTATCATTTTAAATAATAGTAAGCAACGTATATTTCATTTTTTGTCATTTTTTCTTTATTTTCTTTGTCATCTTTGTTTAACAAAATAAACTTTGGTGAAACTGAGTCATGCAACAGGACAATGATCTACAAATAATCTAATCTGATGTAAAAACAGAATGGCTGAAAAGGAAAATAATTATGCAATGGCTTAATACATTTTGAAGTACACTTAATACACTTTCTTTTTTTACATGACTGTATATCTTATACTGATTGGTCTGCATAAAAGCTTACAATGGAGTGTGAGAAGCATAGAGTGTTAATAATGAATCTCTGTGTAACATCTGTCAAGATGTACTCCATACGCAAGCTATTAAAGGAAGTGATGGAAAGCATCTCCTTTGGCAGACATTAATTGCTGCCACCACCAGATGCCACTTCTCCCTCCTGGTAGGTAACAATATGATAGACAGAATAGATTACTCTACTGTCTGAATAACAACATACAGCACAAAGTAAAATGATGCAATTAGAGTTGCCATATTTTTATATCAGTAAATGGGTTTTTGTAGAAAATAATGTTTTTAAATTGTCCATTCTATAATTCTAACCACAGCATGAGGTGCAATTTTGTAATCAGTTTGCTTGATGTTATTTGTCTATATAAGTTAGTGTTACATTTATAATTTTACAGCATTATGCTAATAAAGGTACAGTTTAGATGTCAGTGTACAGTTTTGTCTTGGATCAGGACAAATGATTATTTGTGTGAGAAGTTGTGAAAGGCACTTACTTTTAGTGGGGCTCAAACCTATGAAAAACAAAATATGGCTTGCTCACAATTAACATTACACAAATTAACCTAAAAGACCTAACCTTAGACTTAACCTTAGACTTTTACTACTCAGACTGCCAAAAACAATTAGCTATGGGTTCCTTTAAACATCTTCATAGCATGATAATAAAAAAATGTAATGTCAACATAACAACAATAAGTATTTAGCTCTGAAAATCCATTATATTTCACCATAGAATTGATGGTTCCCCCTAAACCCCTCCCAAATCCCTCTGTGCAAGATCATGATATGGAGGAATACATCAGTTAGGTTCTAGCATAACCCAGGCTCTGTAATGCTTCCCTTTTTCCTTGGGGGCAATGTGACCCATGTGTGTGTGTAGTTTTAAACCACATGCTACAACAATAATTTTAATGCTGAAATTTTAATTTGAATACAATCTTAGAGTCCTTTCTGGGTTATGTTATCAGTCTGACAGGGATTACTATGAAATATCTGAAAGTAGAGGCAGTTTTAAACTAGCTTCATTCTGGTTCAATCATGGAGGAAGAGAGACTTCTGGGGTTTTCAATTTTTCATCAATAGTTTATCAAATGCTACAGCAATTTCATATCTCCCATTACTGCCCTGCTTAAAGAGAAGCCCCGTTCCCTATTCTGGAACCCCAATACTGCCACTGCCAACCCTCAAAGACACTTCCAAGCTAAAGTTTTTGCCCCATTAAACAGAGTTTTACATTTCTGTCAGAGCATATCACCAAAGTTGCAGCCCATTGCATATTTATTTACACAAGCTCACATGACACAAATCACAAAATTTGGAATAGGGCGGTCAGAGGGAGTAGCATATTTTTAAATGTTTTAATCGATCATTTGAAATGTTGAGCCGAATCATTTAGCATTAAAACAGTGTAATGATTGTTAGTCTTCACTCGGACAACTTCAGTATCTATTGCCCTGGCACTTGAAACAGTGGATGCTAACCTATTCTATCTTGCATACACATGTGTATATATTTCACAGTTGTTACAGTAATCTGACAACCAACCATGGTTTTCTGACATTTTTTCTTAATAATTTATTGTAAACAAATTACTGTTTAGGGCGGCACGGTGGCTTAGTCGTTAGCAAGTTTGCCTCTCAGCACTAGGGATTCCCAGTTCGAATCTCCATCTGGGTGGAGTTTCCATGTTCTCCCCGTGTCCGCATGGGTTCAGTCCAAAAACATGAATCAAGTCAATTGAGTTCTCCAAATTTCCCCATATAGAGTGTGTATGCATGCGTGTCTGTGTGAGTGAGTGTGTGCCCAGCGATAGATTGGTGCCCTGTGCTGGGTGTATCTGCCCAGCGCCCGAAATGTTCTCCCCTGGATGGACATGGGAAACCCCCCCGCGACCCTAATATAGGATAAAGCGGAAGATGATGGATGGATGGAAATTACTGTTTATCACTGCACTGCCCAAAAGCATACCATGATGTCACCATTGTCATCATTTTATTTCTGCTGAGATTATACCTGAATAATTTAAATAAACCCAGCACAGAACACCCATATAAAACCTTTTTGTGGCCAGGCAATGTCAAATGCTGTTTTAATTTCTTATTTCAAATGGATCGCAACATATACAGCTTGTTTCTGATAATATAATTTTTATGTGTTTCTTCTGCCCTTTTATTTTTGCTTTTAGTGCAAAAACCAGTGTCTGGCTGTCTTCTCCCATATTTGTTTTAGCATGAAGCCAAATTTAATCCCAAGAAGATTAAGAAGGTTTAGAATATGTTTGAAACTGAAAAATTGTATGTTGTTTTGGTCTGTGCAAACTGTCTATAGTTTTTAAAAAACACTTTATAAGAAAATAATCCTTACCTAAATAAAAAAAAAAAAAATTAATAAAAAATATATAATAATAATAATAATAATAATAATCATCATCATCATCATCATCATCATAATAACAGTAATAATACTAACTAGGAATGCGGCAAAATGGAAATTTTTGGCCAAGGCCAAAATCGGACAAAATAAAAACAATTAAATGTTTTTCACAGCACATTTTTTGCCATTTGGTAAATTAAATAGGCTAAATATTTTTTTTTCTTTTTTATTAAACACTATATGTTTTTGCTATCCAGCAGACATGTCAACAAAACAAAGCATGACTTCATGAAATTTATTCCCCACAGAAAAAGTAAAATTAAAATATGTCAAAATGTGATTTTATTCCATTGTAAAATTAGGTTTTTTGTGTTTTTTTTTAAGAAGCATGCAGGAAAGAAATAGAGAAAGAACACATTTTTATGTGCATTTGTGCATGTGCGCAATTGTAAGGATTTGGGGAAAAAAAAGTTATTTTCACGAGTTACTCAGTTTTTGTAATTTTTGGTTACACAAAATTTGATGCATAATAATAAAAATAAAAACATCAACAACAACAATAATCATATAAATAATTTAAATTCAGTTCAGATTTCCTAGATATATTAATTAGGACACCAATATATAGTCCATCACATGGCAATCAGTTTGGAATGGCAGTGAAGTCTCCTAAGCAATCAGTTTTCTGCAGGAATTAAAATCTGCATGGAGAAATCAATAAAATGCAATCACACTTCATCTGTGAATGCACTGCCCAGTCATTAATGTAGCCATGTGTGCAAATCTATGGTGGTTTTGCAGATACACAATCTAATGATAAACGGTTAATATTACTTATAACAATACATATACAAACAATACAAATACAAACATTTGAACATCAAATGCTTTAATATACCCACTGTACTTAAATAACTGTCCAGTGACCTCTGTCAACTTTTTTTTTTTCAAAGCTTTTATTAATGAGGAGAAAAAAATTGACATTTGTAATACATCATGGCTATTATTGCTTTAATTGGGTTTCCCTATTTCTTGCTTTAAATGTAAGATATTAGGTTAGAACAAATCCTTTATTGTGGTTGGGTGGCGTGCTTGAGCAAGACCAGAAAAGTTAACGTGAATATTTATATGCAGACCTCTTACAACACTAACACACAACATCCTTGGATTTTTAAAGTGTTTTGTTTATTCTCTCTAGCATTTAGCCACTACTTTCATTGGTAAGCAAAGGATTAACTAATTATAAGAAGGTATGAGGATAAAATGTTTGTTGGTTATAATTTACAGAAAACAAATGGGACATCATGCAAATGTTTGTGCATTTAAAATATTTAAAAACTTAGTTAACGTTTACCAAGGTTATAGAACTAAAGGCACTTGTTAGGTCCCTTGCATGTTTACATTCCACATTAGGGAAAGCCAGGTGAGGCAAATTTCAAAGGTTTAAAAAAAACTCTTCTGGAATCCTTTATATCAGCAGCTATGGGCTCCTCACTGTAACCACTTAAATCTAAAAATTAAACTGAAAATAGCTAGTTCATACAAAAATAGAAGTCTACAAGCATACAGTAAAGTGCTTTTTATGTGCCAATTTATTCAGTTTGCTTTTACATTTAACAGGAACTGTGAAAATGTAAATGACCACGAAAAAATAAATTTTTTCAAATTAATTTTGAACAATTTTTGAACAGAGTTTTTTAAGGCAACAATGTACAGTTGAACAACTGTTACAGTTGAAAACTAATAAAAGCAAACTTTTTTGGCTTTGTGCTGCCATGACTCTGCAAGGCAGCTGGCATTGAAAGGTTTACACCTACTACTATGTGGGAAGTTTTGTGATGAAACTTTCCAACACTGACTGGGAGGCAAGGGAAATTATAGCTATGACTGACCACTGAAGTGAATCATATCAACAGTCACAGTGGTGAGATACTGGTGCAATGTTCCTACTCTCACCCCTGTAAAACACAGTTGTTTAAAGGCGAACATATAAACATTTAAAAAATGTTTGGAGGAATACACAAAAAGTAGATTAATGACAAAGTTGCATAAGTAGTACTTAACTAAAAAGTTAGCCAGAAGCTGGAAGTCTAGACACCAAGTGGATTAAATGTTAAGACAAAAAAGAAAAAGATTAGACCAGTGTTTTATTGAACAAATACTATATATATCCTATATATAAAACCTTGTTTTTTTAATCATAGTATGCTTGCAACTGCTTAATAAAAGCAATAAGGCATGTAATGTTGTGCATTATTGTGAATAAATCACAGGAAAGAGGTGAAACGGCACTCTACTTTGTGTCAAAATAATTAAGTCACAATAATGCACACATTCTCGTGCCTTACTGATTTAATAAACTATGGTTGTCACAACTACTATAATCTCTCAAAAGCAGGAATTGCCACAATTTTAATCCCATATAAACAATTGTTGACAACTATTATCTTGTCACTTATTTTCACAGTATTTGTATTATAAGGATTGTACACAATTTTGTTGTACTCTGTGGAATGACAATAAAGAAATCTTGTCTTATCTTATCACTATCAATAGAAAATGATTGTTACAGCTACTATAGTGACTGCTTTGGTTTCAGGCTTCCCATGGTTTTCTTTTCAAAAAACTCTTCTTATTACTTTTATTATCATTATTTTTTATTATTATTATTATTGTTACCAGCATTGTCCATATTTATGGTTTGTAAGAGCCACTTACAGAAAATATATAACCATTTAGTTTATATGTTTGTCTCTAGTCTAACCCTAACCCTTTTAGTTCTAACACTTCACAGGACAGGTTTGACAGACATGTCTAGATGTGCCTGATATGTCTATCAGTGATGGCTATGGGACAGCATAGTAATCCATTGTAGAATCAGTTGATTAATCTTTAGAGAGGTGGTCCCCCCACACACTGGTTCTTTGTGCCTGTGTGCTGTAACAGTTGCAAAAAGCAATAGCACTGCAACTTTTGCGGTTTTGAGTTCATCCTAGTTGTCTTGTATGAAATGTTTTGAAATGGTTAAGTAGTCTGAATGGATGTTTATTAGCTCTGAGGTTGCTCTGCTGAAACTTCTTTCTTCATTTGTTTCTAAAAAATTCTAAAGCAAATTATGACATTTTGATATAAAATCTGCACAAAATTTCTGATGCTATTGAAGGGCTTCCCAATCAACAAGGGCCCGAGACACGCAAGTCCAACATCACTCATTCACAGACCTACAAGAGCTAATGACATATACAAGCACATACAACAAAATCTTGTATATAAATGTATAATTTTAAACAAAATATTGTAATTACATTCTTAGGTAGTTTAAAAATTGTCCAAGTCTAAAAATTGTGTGTCTGTTAAAACATTCATAATTGTAAAATAGGTAAATGTGGTGTGTGTTGCTTAGTGATCACACATGAAAACATACTGTAGCATACACACATATAACTAAGTCATAGTTATGATAAAGCTCCAATTCCCTGTCTAACTTGTTAATGTTAATTAATTTGGCTTGGAAGAAGCCAACTTGCTGTTCTTCATTATCTTCTTATTATTATTCTCGCGTCCTTTTTTTAGCTATTTCTTGTCCCGCATCTTTTGGCGTAGAACGCTGAAATTTGGTAGTGTCGTAGAACCTATAGCCACTTAGGTTGTTTATGCTTTTCGGAACAATTTTGCATACGGTTTTCATGCCACGCCCCGTTTTCAGAGCTTTTTTTTCCCCCAAAAAAAATTGTAATTGTGTCATTGGACTTGCGGCCATGTGTCTTAGACACTTGGGTGAAGAGAGGAGCTGAGCTGTCAACTGATCACCACCTGGTGGTGAGTTGGATCAGATGGCGGGGGAAGATGCCGGTCAGACCAGGCAGACTTAAAAGTATAGTGAGAGTTTGCTGGAAACATCTGGCAGAAGAACCCGTCAGACGGATGTTCAACTCTCACCTCCATCAGATCTTCAACCACATTGCGGGGGAGGAAGGGGACAATGAGGCTGAATGGGCCATATTCTGTTCCTCCATTGTTGAGGCGGCGGACAGGAGCTGTGTAAGGGAAGCCGTCAAGCTGAAGAAGGAGTCGTATCAGGCATGGTTGGCCTGTGGGACTCCAGAAGCAGCTGACCGGTACCGACAGGCCAAGCGATTTACAGCTTCCTGCGTCACGTAGACAAAAACATGGGTGTGGGAGGAGTTCGTTAAGACCTTGGAAACTGACTTTCGGTCGACTCCAAGAAGATTCTGGCAAACTGTTTATGACTCAGGAGGGGAAAGCAGTGTGCCACAAAGACAGTATATAGTGGAGATGGTGCACGGTTGACTTCGACTGGAGACGTCATTAGGCGGTGGAAGGAATACTTCAAGGACCTTCTCAATCCCACCAATATGCCCTCTGGAGAGGAGCCAGAGAGCTCTGACTAAGGTAGTCAGAGAGCTCCTTGGTGGCAGGGCTTCTCCTAAACCTCCCTGGCAAAGTCTATGCAGGGGTACTGGAGAAGAGAGTCCGACTGATAGTCGAACTTCGGATTCAGGATGAGCAGTGTGGTTTTTGTCCTGGTTGTGGAACACTGGACCAGCTCTTTACTCTCTCCAGGATCCTCGAGGGTTCATGGGAGTTTGCCCAACCAGTCTACATGTGTTTTGTGGATCTGGAGAAGGCTTTTGACTGTGTCCCTTGGGGTATTCTGTGGGAGGTGCTTCGTGAGTATGGGGTACATGGCTTCTTACTACGGGAAATTCAGTCCCTGTATTTGTGAAGCAGGAGCTTGGTTCGCATGGCCGGCAGTAAGTCGGACTTGTTTCCAGTGAGGGTTGGGCTCCATCAGGGCTGTCCTTTGTCACCAGTTCTGTTTATAATTTACTGTATATGGACAGAATTTCTAGGCGCAGCCGGGGGATGGAGGGTGTCCAGTTTGGTGATCTGAGGATCACGTCGCTGCTGTTTGCAGACGATGTGGTCCTGTTAGCATCATCAGGCTGCGAACTTCAGCTCTTACTGGATCAGTTTGCAGCCGAGTGTGAAGCGGCTGGGATGAAAATCTGCACCTCCAAATCTGAAGCCATGGATCTCAGTCGGAAAAGGGTAGAGAGTCCACTGTGGGTCAGGGATCAGATCTTGCCTCAAGTGGAGGAGTTTAATGGTAAAATGGAGATTAACAGATGGATCGGCGCGGGGTCAGCAGTGATGCGGACGCTATACCGGTCTGTTGTGGTGAAAAAGGAGCAAAGCCATAAGGCACGGCTCTCGATTTACCAGTCAATCTACGTTCCGACCCTCACCTATGGTCATATCTTTTTTCCGCAGGGTGGCTGGGCTCTCCCTTAGAGATAGGGTGAGGAGCTCGGTCATCCGGGAGAGACTCGGAGTGAAGCTGCTACTCCTCCGCATCGAAAGGAGCCAGTTGAGGTGGTTCAGGCATCTGGTAAGGATGCCTCCTGGGTGCCTCCCTAAGGAGGTGTTTCAGGCAAGTCCAGCTGGGAGAAGACCCCTGGGAAGACCCAGGACACGCTGGAGGGATTATATCTCTCAGCTGGTCTGGGAACGCCTCGGGGTTCCCCCAGTCGAGCTGGTGGAGGTGGCTGGGGCGAGGGAGGTCTGGATCTCCCTACTTCTGTTGCTGCCCCCGCAATCCGAACCCCAGACAAGCGGAAGATAATGGATGGATGGATGGATGGATGGATAATTGTTAATTTTAATAATT
This sequence comes from Corydoras sp. C115, assembly GCA_019802505.1. Taxonomy (NCBI): domain Eukaryota; kingdom Metazoa; phylum Chordata; class Actinopteri; order Siluriformes; family Callichthyidae; genus Corydoras; species Corydoras sp. C115. The sequence continues at coordinate 550,076 of JAFMOC010000028.1, forward strand.
GCGGTCTGTCATCAACCATCATGATAACACCACTGAAAATATGGCATTATCAGTCACATTACTGACAATAAAATTTAATTAATAAATAAAATAATGTGTCTATTAATAATAAATAATACCACTGCCAAGACCACTTCCCAGGATTAGTCAATCAACAAAGATTATGTGAAGAGCAAAGTTTGTAAGAAAACAGTAGGCCAGCTAAAGGCCTTTCTTACATTGGTTAAATGTTAATGTCTGTAAGTCCACCTAGAAAACATTAAACAATTGTGGTGTATTTTTTTTTACCAGCCTAAATTCTTACTGTCCACTTATTCACTCTATGAACTATATGAAAAATATAATTTTATGTTTGTAAGCATGTGTCTGGGTCAATATTGCTTAAGGTAGAAACGTCAAAGCCTTTGAGGTGACGAGACAGATTAGATCTGTTGTAGCTAAGAAAGATTAAAGGTTTATAAGGTGTGGATCTTTTTGATAAGTAGCCACAGCATGTGTTCTTTACTCAAATGTTTAATTTTCCTCACAGCAAGATTTAATATGTTGACTACAAAATGAAGCAAAAGGCGTTGTCCCTGACAACATCTATTACATAGTTCAACATTTGTAACCAATCTTATTTGTCATGGGGATGAGGGTGACTTAAATACAGAAGAGCCATAATAATGATACCTTTCACTATGTGAAGTTTTTTTTAAAGTACTCCATACCGCATATAAGTCTTTAGGTTTATCAAATGTAGAATTTAAACATGTACTTATTAGTAATAAGCTGGTAAATCAAGTAGATCAAGGTAAATTGAATGCTCCAAATTGCCCCATATAGAGTGTGTTTGTGTGTGTCTGGGTGAATGAGTGTGTGCCCAGTGATAGATTGGCACCCCGTCCTGAGTGTATCTGCCCAGCGCCCAAAACATTGTCCCCTGGATGGGCATGAGGAGTACAGGATCCCCCCACAGGAGTACAGGATCATAGATAAGGTGTGAGTGTTAACCCCTTAGCCACTGTGTTACCTTGCTATATGTTTAAATATGTAGATATTAAATCACCTACTCTTCGAAAATTAACTAAAAATAATTTAAGCAGAGGTGTTAAACCTTTAAGTAAGATCATAGATAGTTGTCTGTTGATAGTTGATTGAGTGTGGCAGAATTCATTATTTATGAATGGATGAGGAGTAGGACACCGGAGGTTTACAAGATAATGTTGAGATTTAACCAAATTGTCTCTTTCTTTATCACACTAAAACCTCTTGGACAAAGAGGATTGAGGCAGCCTGATAGAGCAGAATGTGCAACTAAGCTAAAGCAAAGATAATAAAAGCAACTAAGATAAATAACCCCTTGTGGCTTATTCATACTCCTCTGCAGCTGAGTCATGCACGTTTTCCTCTGCCTTCACCCACACACTGAAATAATAAGTGTTGAAAGACCACATGCAGTGGGCATTTCTGAGTAATATATGACAATAAAATGTACATCTAAGGTCAGTTTTAACTGTGGACGATTCAAAGCAGTTGTGAAAAAAGTGAATACATAAATAATATAAATAAATAATTTATCTGACCTTGATAATGTGAATATTTTAACTACATTTTACATTTACATGTATTTTGAACTTTTTTATTTATTCATAGTTTTATTAATTACAATACCCCTCAACGAAAGTTTGTTAATTCTAAGATTACTTTTATATTTCTATATAAATGTTTTTTTACTATTTTATTTAAGAAAACCTACAAGTTAAAAACCTACCTTATCCTAAAGAGCGGCATGGTGGCTTAGTGGTTAGCACGTTTGCCTCTCAGAGCTAGGGATTCCCAGTTCGAATTCCCATCTGGGTGGAGTTTCCTCCCACAGTCCAAAAACATGGATCAAGTCAACTGAGTTCTCCAAATCGCCCCATGTAGAGTGTGTTTGTGTGAGTTGGCGCCCTGTCCTGGGTGTATCTGCCCAGCGCCTGAGACGTTCTCCCCTGGATGGGCATGGGGAACCCACCACAACCCTAATATAGGATAAAGCCGAAGATAATGAATGAATGAATATTATCCTAAAGATTGGAAATCATTTTTTGATTTTACTTTATGTGACTTTGTGTTGCTTCATCTGTGATGAAAAGTTTCTAAGATCTTTTTAAGATATGCACATCATTACCTCAAATAAACTGCACTTTTCAGTTGAAAAATGAAGACCTGAACAATTCTAGAATTTAAATTTGAATTGCTTAATTATTTTTACACAAATATATTTTTGTAACCACTTGTTTGTTTAGGAAAGCAGTGACATTTTGAAAATCTTATTATTGATATGCATGTTACAGTTTTTACATTGGACAGCCTTTCTGGTGCAAATGCACTGATATATACACCCTTAATAGCTTTATCACACACATATTCATTTTACACTTGTTTGCTGGTATGTCTGATTTATCTACAACATGAATTGCTACTGAAAATTCTTAAAGGTAGTGATGTTATTTCTGGTATACTGCTGTTTTCTTGTGAATGCAGTTGAATGCAGTGAATTTACCTCTTTAACAATGTGTCTTTTTGAATCATTGACACACCTAAGCCAAGGGACAAGCAGTAGATTAGAGTTAATTCACTTCATTAAGCCACGGCTTACCCTAAAATCATCCTGAAATTTCAATTTTGCCACAAGAGTTTTTTAAACTCATGACTCACACACACAGACACACTCTATATGGGGCAATTTGGAGAACTCAATTGACTTGATCCATCTTTTTGGACTGTGGGAGGAAACCAGAGAACCCGGGAAACCCACGCGGACATGGGGAGAACATGGAAACTCCACCCAGATGGGGATTCGAACCAGGAATCCCTAGTGCTGAGAGGCGAACGTGTTAACCACTAAGCCGCCACATTAGTTATACAGCCTACAAAAATATAAATTACAGCTGGTAACTGAATTTATATAATGTGAAAACCTCTATCAAACCTATTATTATATTTTGTTAGAAATGTGCTGCGTTAAATAATATTTTTAGAAAATCATTCATTCATGGGTTGTTCAGTTTGCTTAACATTAATTTTCAACTAAAGAACATAAAGAGCTTTCAGTTTATTAGTGCAGCATTAAATTAAAGTTTATGGCAGATGTTTACTGTGCTACAGACTGACTGAAGACCCAACATTCATCTCAAAATGGTCAAAGTCAGAGTCAAAGTCAGAGTCAGAAATAACAATGTGATTAAATAATCTATTTAGATAACTCTGAAAATTATTTTTTTAATTATTAAATGACCACAAGCATTGTAAATTTAAAATCAATTTACATTTACATTACATTCAGTTATTTAGCAGACGCTTTTATTCATAGCGACTTACAAATGAGAACATCACAAGTCAGTAGCTATGAAGAAAACCAGTTACACTGTAGAATAATCAAACCTGATCTTTATCTGATTCTGCACTCCCCCCCTCCCTTTTTCCCCCCAAATACAACAAGTATTTGTTAAAAAGATGTGTCTTCCGTAGTTTCTTAAAAATGGCTAGTGACTCTGCCTACGGACAGAGTTGCGAAGATCATTCCACCATTTTGCAGTGGTTATCACCACGGAGTGAGAATTAGCTCCTCTGTGAGGTGGAATCACCAGGCGGCAATCATCACTGGAGCGAAGTGAATGAGTCGGAGTGAATTTTGAAAAGATAGAGTGAAAGTAAGACAGATCCAGAAATGGTCCTGTAGGCCAGAGTCAGTGACTTGTACTGAATGCGAGCAGCTACAGGCAGCCAATGGAGAGAAATGAGTAGTGGAGTGTCATAAGATCAATTGAAGTTGAATGAGTTGAATACAAGTCAGGCTGCAGAGTTTTTAATTAGTTTTAGAGGTTTGATTGTGGAAGCTGGGAGACCGACAAGCAACGCATTACAATATTCAAGCTGGGATAGGATGAGGGCTTGATCTAACAGCTCGGTAGCATGTTCAGTCAAGAGGTCTGATCATCCTTATGTTGTAAAGAAGGAATCTCCAGGAACAGGCAGTTTTGATAACATGATCAGAGAGTTTAAGGTGGAAGTCTATTGTGCAACCAAGGTTACAGACCGAATCGGTTGAAGAGATTGTTGAGCCGTTAATTTGGAAGCTCTGTTTTTGCTAAATTTAATTTGAGATGATGGGCAGATATCCAATTTGAGATTGTGGTGTTGTCAGGGGCAAAAGACAAATGAAGCGTCATCAGCATAGCAGTGGTAAGCAAAACCATACGCCTGAATGACTGTGTGCTCAGTGATGTCATGTATAGTGAAAAGAGGAGAGGACCAAATACAGAGCCCTGAGGAACACCAGTGAGTACTTGGTGGGAGTTAGAGATCTAGAGAATTTTGCTCAATAATACATATTATAAAATAATACTTTTATAATAATACTTATTATTATTATTATTATTATTATTATTAGTAGTAGTAGTAGTAGTAGTAGTAGTAGTAGTTTTATTATTATTAAACAACAAACAAAAAATGTGTATCCATGGATATAGGTATATATCTAGAGAGCAAAATATACTTAAATTGACAATGGGGAAAGTTTTTTTTTTAAATAGTTTTATTAAAAATCCATTCCTTTTCATTTAAATATTTTGCTATTGCAATGATGTAAATTTCATTCAATCATTCATTCATTATCTTCTGCTTTATCCTATATTAGGGTCGCGGGGGGTTTCCCATGCCAATCCAGTGGAGAACGATTCGGGCGCTGGGCAGATACATCCAGGACAGGGCGCCAATCTATCGCTGGGCACACACTCACACACACAGACACGCACACAAACACACTCTACATGGGGCAATTTGGAGAACTCAATTGACTTGATCCATGTTTTTGAACTGTGGGAGGGAACCGGAGAACCCTGAGGAAACCCACAAAGACATGGGGAGAACATGGAAACTCCACCCAGATGGGGATTCGAATCGGGAATCCCTAGTGTTGAGAGGCGAACGTGCTAACCACTAAGCCACCGTGCCGCCATGATGGAAATTTATTATACATTATATCAGGCAAAATTTTTAAAAGTGAATAAAAAAAGAAATGGTTCATAATGAGAAAATAAATTGTGTGAAATTAAATCTTCAAGGAATGCACTTGTGTTTATTAACAATAAATGACTGACTTGAGGAAGGTTAGAATCAACGTTGGCATAAACAAACATAATTGATTAAAAGTATTAAAAGCAGCAGATGTATAAATTTGTAACATGTGGTTTGAAAATTTAGCTTATAATATTTGGTTACAAATGAAACAAACTTTGGAGACATATGATTTAAACATAGGGCGGCACGGTGGCTTAGTGGTTAGCACGTTCGCCTCTTAGCACTAGGGATTCCCGGTTCGAATCCCCATCTGGGTGAAGTTTCCATGTTCTCCCCGTGTTTGCGTGGGTTTCCTCCGGGTTCTCCTGTTTCCTCCCACAGTCCAAAAACATGTATCAAGTCAAAGTGAGTTCTCCAAATTGCCCCATATAGAGTGTGTTTGTGTGAGTGAGTGAGTGTGTGAGTGAGTTTGTGCCCAGCGATAGATTGGCGCCCTGTCCTGGGTGTATCTGCCCAGCACCCAAAACGTTCTCCCCTGAATGGGCATGGGGAACACCACCGCGACCCTAATATAGGATAAAGCAGAAGATAATGAATGAATGAATGAATGAATGAATGAATGATTTAAACATCAAAAGCGGATAAATTAAATTTTGAGTTTGAGTTAATGATAGGTGAGAACCTCTGTCACAAGGTAGTGGTCACATTGGTTTAAATACGTGGTATGGTACTTTATTTTATAATTATTTGCTCTTTTATAGTCGCAGAACTGCTCTGATTCAACAGAATCTCAGTAGTAATTGTATAGAGCTCTGCTCTCGACCTTCTCTGTCAAGAGTGAAACTGGGGCCATCATTCATCGGTGCCATTACTAGCCGGCTTGCCGTGAATAATGCAATTTGTATCCTCCATGGAGTGCATCCAGAACAACAGCTACTCCAATAAACAAACAGCCCATCAGAGAAGAAATCCATTTAGAGCAGTGGTCAAGCCAAACCCTCAATGTAGTAAATGCATACTTGGGTAATATGATAACACTTCTTTGAATGTCATTTTAAACACTTTCATATCAAGAAGCCCTTAGTGAATACGTAAGATGTAGAGTGTTTAATGGTAGAGTAGTATATATATATATATATACTACTGTCCCCATGTCCATCCAGGGGAGAACATTTCAGGTGCTGGGTCAGACACACCTAGGACAGGGCACCAATCTATCACTGGGCACATATTAACTCACACTATATGGGGCAATTTGGAGAATTCAGTTCACACTGATCCATGTTTTTGGACTGTGTGAGGAAACTGAGAGGTGAATGTTTTAACCACTAAGCCACTGTGACGCCGTGTATTTATATGGATATGTGACGCCGTATATTTATATGGATTAGACAATGCTTAACAAAAGTAAAGTGTTGTCTTTTACTTTGTCTTATAAAAATAGACAGGCTGTTCCTGCCTTAAAACTTCATATCTCTAGCTTTTGTCTGCAAGCATTTTAGATTTTTGTACCATAGATTTTTTATAAAGAGATATTTACTTTCAAAGATCAATAATATTAATTATAACATTTAATATCTCAACCAAATCAAGCATAGCTATTTTCACAATTAAGAGTAGTTCATAATTATAAAGATATGTAAGCCACTATAAAAACATACTCAAATCCAAGTCATTGTCGTAATCATGGTCTAGAGTGCCAAATTATTTCGAAATCGAACTACTTCAATGGGAAAATGGTTGTATAGTGAACCACTCAAGTGCTTAAGTGTTTTGAGATGTAGGGAGCAAAATGGGAAAGTGTGAGTGGCTTGGCTGTGAAATCTTCTGAAAAACAGATTAATAGATCAGAAAGAGCAAGTGAGAGAGAGAGCTGGTGACAACCGTGAAAAATACAGAAAGAGTAAAAGAAAGGAGACAAGAAAAAGAGAGTTAACAGACCAAATGTTTTAAAATGTGTCTTATTGCTCAGTTTGTATTGGGCAAATTCAATTTAAAGTTGTGCGATCACTAAAGCTTTGAACATGTTCAGTCATAGTACAAATGCTTTCCACTAAGAAATAAGATCTTCCTACTAGAGTTTACCAATGCTCAATTTGTAGTAACCTGCATATTCCTCTAAAGGCTGAGTGAGGCTGAGTGTGGTTGTCATGAGTGGGTTATGTCACAACAGACTTTCAAACATCTATGTTACTGAAAAAAAAGAAGTGAATGGTAGAAAGATGTAATTCCAGTGAAACTTTTGCTTGTTATCATAGAGATACAAAATTGAATCAATTTATTGGATGGGCAGATAGATCAAATATTATAATTAGTACACTGCAATGACAACAGTCTTCAGTCTATAAAAAGCAGGAAATCTCAGTCATATTTTGGCAACTTCTTTACATGAATGCACTTATCCACCACATCGTAAAGGTCTACATCAAGCAAGTTCCAGAAATGTTTGTTAAAATATAATAGCTCTAAGAGAGAGATCTATCAATACCTGGAAATGTCCAGAGCTGTAAAACCACAAGTTCCTTTACATTAATTTTTGTGTTTAGTTTACCACTCTACTCAGGATCCAGAAGTTGTCAACTGTTAATAAGCTAAACTGTAGCTGTTTTATTAATGTCTTTAATTTACTTATCTACTCTTCATACTGTATTTCTGATAAATTCAACTCAATAATGATATCTGATAGACAAGAGTAGCGATATAAGATTGGTTATATTATTAGGCACGCTATAAAGACAGAACCTGTTTAAAGGAGTAGTACAGACTGAAAAATTTAAACCATTAGTGTTTCATTTATATTTTATTTATATATTTTTTATTTTTATTTATTTTATCATACAACAGATTTCTTTGTCTTGGCTCATTTGTGGTTGCATTTTGTTTGCATTTTTTATAGACTATAGAATTTATCATCATTTGGAAAAAAAAACAAAACAGAATGTTCACCGGCTTTCTGAATACTTCATCAAGGAAATTACTTATCTTTTGTACTAACTAGAGTCTGTGGATCTCTATAGAAAGATGTTGCCTCAGTAATATCTAAGACTTTGTCTCGCTCCATCATATCAGCCTTTTTTCCAGACAGTTCAACCCTAGAAATACAGCTGAGACCATTCTTTCTCCAGCCACAAAACCACTTTACACACTTTCATTAACATTCACCTGAGCCATGTTCACATTTTCAAAACCACAACAGTAGCTTCATCACCATTACTTTTTTCGAAGTTTCAATGGTGACATCAGTCATTATGTTCACATGTGGTTTTTAGCTTGGTCCATGCTGAGAACTTACAGTCTCAAAATTGACATTCACGTCTAACTGCTTTTCAGAGATGCAGAAATAATTGCTGTAGATGAACTGTCTGCCACACTTGTTCAACTGACCACAGTCTGCTCATCTCTCTGCTTATTAAGACTCATTACCAAGCTTCGCACCCTGCCATGCCGTGTGCATAGGACATGCCCAGCTAACACCTCTGGAATCATAAGCCTAATCTATGTGTACTTGTACACAGCACAAAGAACTTTCCTTCCTGCATCAACATTTTATGTTTGGATAATGCATCTTTAGTGCTTTGGCAATACTGTACTATGGGGAAAAATGGCATGAACAAGACCCTTAACACCCCAACCTCTGTCATTCTACTAGGTGTGTACTAGGTGTAAATTTTTGTGTAAAGGTTGTTTTCTGATTTTTATGTTGTTTTAAGTTTTTAAACATAAATTTAGGCAAAACGGTTGGCTTAAAATTATTCAGTAAATGTGTGAGCTCTTTTTAATACCAGTTAATATCAATGCATTGAAAACAACCAAAACAATCAGGGGGATGTCTATGTGTTTCTGGACTGCAGATATTAAGTTGGAAAAGACCAAAGCAAAAGATTGGTTTGCACCAATTCTCAGTAAAAGAAAAAATATATATTTGTACCTCTGTTCTTAGTAGGTCTCATTAATATTAATACTAACTCTAGTAACATAAAAAAACACTTTTAGGTTAAAACTTGTGTTATTAAACATTAGGTTACTCTCATCAAAATCAGCTCTAGTTCAAGAAATAATTACTGATAACTTCCTAAATGTCCTCTGCCTCACATAAATCAGGATTAGGACCAATGAATACTTAGCATTAAATAATGCCTCTCCACCTGGTTATAGTTATGCTCATAAACCAAGTCTTAGTGGACGAGGAGGTGGAGTGGCTACGATTTATAAAGAAAACATAAATGGAACACTTAATAATAAGTACTGTACAATAAAAAATCCTATACAATCCAAAATGCTCTTGTACTCAATATAAGCAGTTCATATTCATTCAAGAAGAGATCTAATTTTAGGCAACTTATTACCGTATATTGCTCTCCAGGCCCATATACAGAGTTTATTAAATAATTTAGTGAATTCCTTTCTAACATAGTGATCTTAATAGTTGGTGATTTTAATGTTCACTTTGAAAACCCTCTAGACTCATTTAAATTAGTTAAAACTTTAAAGCAGCATTAGGACCAGATGAATACATGAAACATGCGTTTTCTACAAGCTTAGACAGTGTAGCTCCACATAAACTAATGGAGTAAATACTGTATGGAGTAAATTATAGGTATTTAGAAGAAAGGACAGTATGCACTTAATGTAGCTAAGACTAAAAATTATTCAGAGTTAATAGAGAAAAACAAAAACCACAGAAGAACCACTTTAGTACCATTGCCAAACTAACGCAGAGTGCTACTGAATCAGATTAACACACAAATCAGCAGCAATGATTTTCTTTACTGATAAAATTGAAAACATAAGACATGTGTAACAATCAATAATCAACTCACCAGTTACTGAAAAATCTAGTGTTAATAAAAATAATGTAGTACAAGAGTTGAAGAAAGAATTTGTCTCATTAATTACAAAATCAAAGACAACATCCTGTCTGTTAGACCCAATACCTACAGATCTGCTTAAAGACCTACCAAATATTACAAAGCCTTTAATAAACATTACAAATTCGTCACTTAAAATAGGTTATGTCCCTAGAAGTGTGCGGTCATTAAACCATTACTAAAAAAATCTAATTTGGATCCTCTAATACTGTACAACTGTTACAACAGGCTGTAAAAAGGGATTTCTTTTCAAATACATCATTCTATTGCGTGAGCAAACATAAATGCTTTGCATGGTTTTATTAAGAGCCATTTAGATTTTTATTTTAATGTCACAAGTTATTCCAAAAAAAAAAAAAAAATAGGCATAAACATATGCATGGGCTTGCTCAAGCACGTACTCACCCACACACAAACACACACACATACGTGAGCCCTACTGAAAGATGTTCAGTCAGGTGTTAGATCTGTACTACTTGGGTTTTAAAGGTCATTGGTTGACCTTTTCTTAAAAGAACCAGTCAATTGGACTGAAATGGATCAAACAGGCATATGGTTTGTGAGTAGGTGACCATTGCAACACAAAGGTGAATTGATTGAATTAAAGTTTTTGTATTTACTTAGCAAGAGCTTTGTTATGTTGAAACATTTCAACAATATTTGACTGATAGAATGATTAATTTACATGTTCATTAAACAAATTGTTTTCAAATACATATTTACACCATTAACAACATTTACTTTAAAGATTAAATCCAATAAAACAACAAAGTTGTTAAGGTGTGTTAAGTAGGTTGCTCTGTTGGCTTTCAGCAATAACATCATGGGCAGGACAGACATGCTCTGTTCCTTGTAGAGTTTCTTACGCAAGACACATATCACTTACATCGGCTATGCTAAACTGTCAACTAATATAAAATCTTGCACTCTCAATCCCCCACTTCCCTGCTGTATACCACTTAATGTCCATTATTAATGACCCAACGTGTGTCTACACATGGACATGATTATTGTGGTACACCAGATAACAATGTGACAGTTGGGGTTTGGTTTTTGAGTTTAACATCAAGCCAGCATTACTGCATTTTTTTCTTAATAGGAATGGTCACACAGAAAGGCCTTTTTTCGCAACTGGGAATTGGACCCAGAAAATTATTGCTGTAAATCTGAAGCACCAACTGATGCACCTCTGTGTTGTGACAGTTAGGAAAATGCCAGAACAATGTGAAATGGTCAAAACATTTTAAAGAACTTAGTAACTACGTACAGCAACTTCTTAGTAACACTGCACTATAAAGTACAATATCGGCAGTGTAATAATTCTAATGCTGTAAGGCTCTTAAATGCTGAGTACCTGAACTAGATGAAATATTTTTGTTGGACACCCAAACACTCAAATATTGTTTCAATATTGTTCAATCTAAATTATATAATTTTTTTCATATTATTAATTAAATTGAATATCCTGCTGTTCCTTTTACACAAACATTTGGCATTTAAAAGTGACCACAATCAAAACAAAAAGGCAACATCATAGATACATGAAACATAAAACAAAACAAAACAAAACAATAAAAAACATAAAATACCAAAAATCACGATTCTCAAATCAAGATATTCTTCATTTTAATTGACCTTAATTCATGTATGCCAGCAGATCCATTTGTTTCCTACACCTCTGCCGACAACCAGTTTATTTGAATTTCATTGTCATGTTGTGCTCTATTAAGCTTGCTAGAACAACATAATCCTTATATTTCCCTAAAGATTGTGACATCTGTCATCCATAATAATCTCTACATGCCCTGCTGGCCAAAACAAAATTGTGAGTTGCAATAGCAGGGTCTCACTCCCAACACGACACTTAATTAGAGCTGATATTATCTCCACATGTGGAGAGGCTTTTTAGTCCTCACACTTACATAGTGCTCATGTCCTCTCATGTGACGCTTGTGCCCACTGAGACTGGCTTTAATGTGCGTGCGCACATAATCTCTCTCTCTCTCTCTCTCTCTCTCTCTCTCACACACACACACACACACACACACACACACACACACACACACAAATGCAGTTTCTACCAGAAGCCACAAAAAAGCCTAAAATTTCTAATTTCTAAAAAGCCTATTAATTTCTAAAAAGCTTTAATTAAGAATCAGTTATACCTACGTATTATTAGCTTTGCCCTTACACATCTTGTATCATCTGTTTTGTCTTTCTATTTCATTTCAATGTTAAATTCTGTTATGAAAATATGACTACTGATATAATCAGTACTGTTCTGTAGTCCTTTATGCCAGCTGTGGCCTATCTGAAAGCAACACACACACCTCACAAGCACTGGTCAGTGAAAAGCTCCTTATCACACATAACACACATTCACACACGTTACAGTCCATTCTTTCTGTTTGCGTCAGCCTCTGCATGTTATTTCTGCAGATCTTCCTTCAACCCATGTGTCGGTGTGAGGCAGGCAGGAAGACAAGCTTCCATATGTAAATAATGGCCTATTCTGCACACAGCCCTACTCTCGTCACATATGTCACCTGCAGAGATAGCACTATGATGGGATTCTGCGTGCTCCTATCTCACACAAACAGGCAGATGCAGACCTTTGAAAAGAAGAAGGAAGAAAAGCATGTACCTTCCTCCAGTTACTACTGTTAAAAAAACACAAATTAGTTCTCCTACAACCTGTTCTTTGAAGTATAAATTGCCTTAATAAGTAAAAATAACTCGATAGAGTTTAGAAATTGGTGACTGAATTTGCAAAAACATCACACAAAGACTAATTAACTATCATCAAAAAACAAATATATGTGAATAATTGTTTTGTGTGATTATTAGATTTGATTAAAACATTTTTTTTATTTGATTAATGTTTAATTCTGTTTGCTTTTTAGTGACATGACCTTTGTTTTTCATATTTGTATACAAACCTACTGGTAATGGAAATACATCTGAATAGAAATTAGACCCACCTGTTTAGTTTAGTTCAATTTAGTTTATTATGAAACCTTGTTTATTACCATGTTGTGTTAAGTGTAGCACTCGTTTTTATATATATATATATATATATATATATATATATATATATATATATATATATATATATATATATATATATATATATATATATATATGTGTGTGTGCCACGTGACCAAGTGACCCCCGGTAGCAAAAAACAAGAGTCGTAACGCAGAAAGGATCTAGGAGGCGTGGGTAAGTGTATCAGTCAGACAGCTTGCAACAGAGAGTCGAACAACGCATGACACTAAATCAATGCCGGTCTGAGGACGGAACAGAAAACGGAAGCATATAAACATAAACCACACCATGTGATAAAACAAAAGCAACCAATGAAAATAACAAACTAATTACCTAAACAAGGAACACAACAAAAATAATTATATGAAATGTAAAACAGGTGTGGAGTGCCTATCACTCCTTACATTATCCCCTCTCACCCAAAAAAGAAAAAAACGACCAAGGGGGTGCAGACGATGGCGTAAGGAGATGACAATGGGGGGCCTTGGGCCCTGTGGCATGACCATCAGTACCAGTGGTGTATGATGTAGGCTGAGGAGTGTACCGACAGTCCCGTGGATGGTAGAAGACCTCAAGCCGAAGTTGGAGCAGCAGCTTTTTGATGATGCGAAGGTGCTGTGGCCTTTTAATGGCGCAAAGGCGGCGGAGCGGCGGCCTTTTGAGGGCTCGAAGGTGATGGAGCAGTGGCCTTTTTTAAGGCGCAAATGCTGCACTGAAGCCATTTATAGAATCGACTGATGCGATGTGGGAGCCTTTTAGGGTCACAACGGCAGCGCGGAAGCCATTTAGGACGAGGGAACACAGCACAGTCTATGGCGGGAGCTCACGCCGGGGAGTCTACGGCGGGAGCGAATGCTGTGTAGTTTATGGCGGGAGCGCACACTGGGGAGTCTATGGTGGGAGCGCCAGCCGAGGAGTCTACAGACGCGGGGCTGTCTCTTGGGTGGATCCTCACGCTCAGAGTAGCTTGGGATCTTACCTGAGGACCGGAACGCTATAAGGTGGCGGAACTACGTTTTCGTTCTCCATCTCCGCCTCGTTACCCTTCTGCACACCAAACAAAACGGCCAGTATCCCAGCACAAAGAACAGACAAACCATCACACACAACACTATCAGGGACTTTCGGGACACGGGAGGAGGACGACACTAGGGACCACCACCGACCAAAACACCCCCTCAGAGATACCCTACAGACAATGGAATGTTCATTCTCCGCAGACCCCACATTCTCCCCAGGGACAGCAGGGGGTGCGGATACTGTGGAGGGAACACCCTCCTCGAAGGAGCTGGAAGGAGACTTAGCACTGCCTTGGTGTCTGCGCCTGCTCCTGTGCTTAGGCTGGGGAACCGGTTTATGAGGTTGGGGCGCTTAATCGCACACCTTGAGAAGTCAGGCATGAGTCCTCAGAGGTGGCAAGTGAAGGTGAGGGAAGATTAAACGAGGGAGTGAACCGGAGTTGGCCAGCACGCAACAGAACAACGCATGAAACTAAATCAATGTCGTTCTACAGAGTCAGTACAAGTCACTGACTCTGGCATACAGAACCATTTCTGGATCTTCCCCCTCCTACCTTCACTCTATCTTTTCAAAATACACTCCGACTTGTTCACTTCGCTCCAGTGATGATTGCCGCCTGGCGATTCCACCTCACCGAGGAGCTAATTCTCACTCCGTGGCGTTCACCACTGTAAAATGGTGGAACGATCTTCCCAACTCTGTCCTTAAGGCAGAATCACTAAACAGTTTTAAGAAACTACTGAAGACGCATCTCTTTAACAAATACCTGTTGTAGAAGAAAAGGAAAAAAAAAAAAAAAAAAGGCCCGCAGCATCGAATAACAATCAGGTTTGATGAATTTACAGTATAGTTGGTTTTCTCCATGGCTCCATGACTTGTGGTGTTCTCATTTGTAAGTCGCTTTGGATAAAAGTGTCTGCTAAATGACTAAATGTAAATGTAATGTAAATGTAAATGTTCCAAGGACGGAACGGAAAACGGAAGCATATAAACATAAACCAGTCCATGTGATAAACAAAAGCAACCACTGAAAATAATAAACTAATTAACTAAACGAGGAACACTTAATGAAAATAATTAAATGAAATACAACACAGGTGAGAAGTGCCTACTGGATGGGCATGGGGAACTCCCCATGCCCTGCGACCCTAGTTGAGTATTAAGCAGAAGATAATGGATGGAGATGTATATACACATTTGAATTGATTACAACTTCATAAATCCTATAGTTACATTACTCCTAAAGGCTACTCAGCATTAAATGTACAAGCTGTTTGTGGCCATCAGTGCCATTTACAGGCTCTTAACTCTTTTATCTAGGGCAATTTTTAAGTCTGTCAGATGGCAAAAAGGGTGTGTCTGCTGTTGGGTATGTTTTGGGTGACAATGGTTATTCACTTCTAAGGTACCTTCTAAGGAACCTACTGTTAAACCCCCAGACAGAGGCTAAGAATCATGGCATACATCTGAACAAGCAATGTTGTTGAGACAAAACTGGGTATATCTATATAAATCATCAGGTGTCTGTAAAATCCCACCTCTTGTTAGTATTTATAAACAGATAAATTGCATTTTCTAAGATCTTTTTATTTAATAATTTGTATCATGCACACTTTAAAATTTGGTGTACATTTTAAAATTAATGTAAAATTGCTAAGTTAATTTTTTACAATTAGAATTAACAACATAACCTAACAACATTTTTCAAAAGCCTTTGTGTGCTAACTCTGATAGAACGTTTGTATTTTTTTTATTTCTGTGAGAGTGCACCTATTTTAAAAATGGTTGATGGATTTATGGTGGCCTTAAAAAGGCCAAACTAAGCATCATTTCTTGGTTGTCATTCGGCATACCTAAATTAGCTGGCAGCCCTTGTGGCGGGATGGAGATGGCAGTTTGAAAAGATATGTAGGCAGAGTAAGGGGGGGGCTTTGGTTTTTTTTCCACTGAGCCTGTCAGTCTGTTGACACCATTAAGTTCATTTCAACAGATCCATGCCAAAAGTGCTTAAGCCCTGTATTCCTACTGGATGCACCTACTGTGCGTTATCCACCACAGACATTTTGGCTCTGTTTTTTTCTGATTTGACTTCTGACAAACCTCAAAGATAGGATCTTGATGATATATTTGCTGTGGCAGAAATTGTGAAAAGAATTAGCAGTAGATAGCCGAGCAGTATTGGAAGTGACACTATTGTTGAAAGACATGCATGGATAACTAAAACAAAGGATATCTGTGTGACATGTTCATGGACACATCCTTTTTTCCTTATCCCAGGGAATATAAAACAAGCAGAATAAGTTCAATCTGTTAAATTTAAACAATGACAATTTTTCACTGTATGGTTAGATTTTTAGATTTAAAGGGATAACCATGAGGTTACACTACCATTGTTATTATATGTATAGTTCTCGTGATATTTTCTGGAATATATGGCAGATACTTCATGCGATTCTAAAATGGAAGTGTTTATTTTGCTGACTACCTGAAATCTAGCTGACAGAGACAGAGGACTCTGGCCTAACAATGTTATAGGTTACTTGTTTTTTGAGCTCCTGGATTTTGACCTGAGAAAATAAAGTGCATGCTTATTTGGGTCAGTGTATGTTTTTTGGTTCAACTGGTAAATGTCATTTATTCCACACACCACTTTTGATAATTTGAATCAAGAGGCTGTGCTACAGCATGTTGCAAGATCGGCAAATAGACAACCACAAAAACTAAATTTTTTTGAAGAAATCCACACAAAGTCATTATTTGATATAAATAAAATTGCCAGATATGAGTAAGTTGAGACTGTTAAGGGCCAGGCGCCCTGAATTGGGGTCAACCCAGGATGCCCAGGAAAGCGCCACAGTTCCGGCAGCATCTGGTGAGATCTTGCTGGCCCTTGAAAATTCGGGGGATAGGGTGTAAATCTCGCATTGGGCCGTACCCATATCCGCAGAACTGGCCAGGGCCTCATTCACCAGTGTGTCAAATGTCTGCCCTATCAACTTTTGATGATACCATAGGGGTCTACATGGTGGCCATGGGTAACAGGGAATCAGGGCTTGATTCTGGAGAGGGAGCCTGAGAAATGCCTACCACATCCATTACCAACACAGATAAAGGTCTTTTTTTTTTCTAGGTCACCGAAACGCTCCGCCCGCTTTGCCACCCATTCCGTCATCTGCAGGGCATTCCCGAGGCATCCCCTGACCCTTGTCAGCAGGGGGCCACGGCGAAAGAGAGTAATGTAGCATTAATGGCAAATATATATATATATATTACAATTTTATTTATATAACTAAAAAGTGTATATTCTGGACAAGGAGTATAGAACGTGTACTCAATTGTGTACTCAATTAAGGGGCTGGTGATTATATTAGAAGATACAAATTAAAATATTGTTCATACAATGTATTTACATAATCCAGTATATGAGATGTCTTCTGAGTGTCCCGAAACAATCACATAGATTTGATGTGTCAGTTAAAACACCTCACATAAGGCATGTCATAATCATTCATTTTCAATTACATTATAGATTATGTGTTGCTTGTTGTGATATAAAAAGTACATATAACAAAATAAAAATAACATTTCAAACAGATTTATCAGTTCCTTCCTTTTGCCCTTCCTCTTGCTCCACACTCCATTCCTTTAGACACAGTAATGCTAGACTCATCCAATGTGGTTTTGGAAAGACGCCTGCTTGTCAGTGCTCTAATGGCCCATTACTTTAAATTACTTATATTTAATACTTCACTAATCAAGCAAATTAGATCGTATGTTGGTTTTTGAGACAGGGCACTTTCAGCATAACTGAATTCAAGAGGAGAACTGATGGCAACTTTGACTCAGAATTTTTTCTTCCATTGCTAATAGATTTAAGCCATTACAATCTATTTCGTATCGATTTAATGCTGTGCAACATTATTGCTAAATGTGTCCTGGAGAATAGAAGTCTTTACTGGGTTGAATGTGGCATATATTAATGAGAAAATGTGCCAATCTGCATCAATGGTTTAGAAAAACAACCACATGTTATTTATTATTTTTGCATAACAGAATGTACTGCACATGCAGATTCTTTGCAATTATTTCTTCATTAAGTGAAGATATTGTCATCTTTTTGCCCTGTAGCACTCTGTCAAAGCTTTTTAGTGTACATATGCACCATTCTCCATAACGCCTCACTGATTTTTCTTGGTCCTAGGGGGGTCGTGATACAGCACCCTCCTGCAGAGTACGTCTCCTTCTATATGAAGAATTGTTTTTATGACTGTCATGACATACTTGTATACTGTTTAGAAACATAATCATTATTAGTATGCAAGATCTGATGGACAGAAAGGCTGTTGCACGATAACACCTTTGGGGTTCTTTATCTTCTATCTTGTATGATTTATTTCAAGGGTAAACAAATAGAAGATATATTTGCTGACAGCAACACATGCTTTAAGGTACTCATTGACTAGCCCTGACCTAATTTAAGGAAGGTTGTTTAAGATAGGTCATTGCACCTTCTTTCTTTCTTTCAATCTGTGTAGAAGGTTGCAGAACAGAACAGGGGTAGAGGGGTCATTATAAGCCAGCACCGATCAATGTCTGTACAAATAGGAGTTGGAATGGCACACTGTAGGTTGGCACTGCTGGTGCATCATCTGATTTTGGAATAATCCTGCATTATGTTTAAATGTAGACATATTTTTTGCATTATTTTTTTGCCTTATTTTTTTGCAATTTAGTAGATCCATCCATTTAAAAAATGTGATCTATGCCTTTGTCTCTTCCAGGCTAGCAATGCCCTCTTTACCAAGATTTCTGGCAGGAGCCTGCAGAAGCTCCAACAGATATATTGTCAAATTATATTAGATATACTAATGAACACTAATGAATTAATGAACACATCCTAGATCTAATTCCTGAAAAAAATATATACTTTACTGTTTACACTACTGTTTACCAATAGCTTAAAAATTATGATGTCAGATAAGGGATGAAAATTGATACACATGAACATATTTGCAGGTTTCTCAGTGCACAATAAGGTCCATAAAATATGATTGGGTAAGTTTTGAGAACTTGACTTGTCCACAGATAGACCATACCTCAAGCCAAACCCTCTTACCCAATATTAAAGTTTGACATCAAAAATGCTTTACATTTTCTATATAAACATTTTGCCTACGATCCTGAATGTTTGAAAAATATTTTGTGTTTAGTGAAATTATGTGAAAACAGATTTATTTAGCCAGGAAAATATAAACTTAACCTGTTGATATTGCCATTTACCATTTAGCCTATCAATGATAACTTTAGATAAGAGATAAAAATTGATTGAAAATTTACAGGTGTTACCATTGTATTATTTTTGCCACAGCGATATACCAGTTAATACTTATCTTAAAAATCTATACAACTAACAATTAGCTTAATAATTTATTATTGTGGTAAGGCATGTTTATTGATTAAGCACTTAAGTATTATGCCAAAACTTTGACATTATTCATAGCATTAACTGCTTTTAATTAAAGAGCAGTAAATTATAAGGGCTGATTCAACCTGGCAAAGACCCAAGCAGGTCATGAAATATATATATAACTAACATGGTACAGACTTAAATTCACTACAGTGACAACACCTCCCTACAGTTTTACAGTTTAAATTCTTTGTATATTCACATGGCAATTTAGCTTAATTTAGGTAATTTCAGTCAAGTCTAACTGAACTCATGACACATTGATCACATTGATCAAATGACAAGCAGGCAAAAGCAGATTTCAAAACTCACATTAATAAAACGGGGTTAAAGTTAGACCTAAAAGATTAAAGTAAAATAATTAGGTAACATTTGGTCATAAAGAAACAGTTTTTTAGAGCTGAGGACAAACATGAATATGTCATTCCTGCAAGGAGTCAGTTTTAATATCCAACCATTTGATTTTGCAGAACAGTGAGAGAATACTACTAAAAACAGACTCTTTAAAAATTCTGTACTTTACTTTTAAATGTAATGTACTTGATTTTGCAACAAAAACTACCTGTAGCAAAGACAAGAATTATCCATGAAAATGTATATTTTAATCAAGTAATACAATCCTATAAATATTTTGCTGAAAATGTCTGTAAAGAGAGCTTTTAAGCTTTTATGCACAGTTATGAGCATTCATAAAAACTCATGGTGGCTTAGTAGTTAACACGTTTGCCTTTCAGTGTTGGGGATTCCTGGTTCGAATCTTAACCTGTGTGGAGTTTCCATGTTCTCAGCGTGGGTTTCCTTCAGGTTCTCCAGATTCCTCCCACAGTCCAAAACCATGGATCAAGGTAAATTGAATGCTCCCAATTGTTCCTTAAAGAGTGACCCCACGACCCTAGTAGAGGATTATGATAATGGATGGATGGAATGCATCATTAACAGAGGCTTATGACTAGTATTATAAGGCATTATGAACACTTTAAAAAGCTTTATATATTTGTTAATACATTGTATCAGATTTAGGTATGTGTTACAGAGATTTTTGCCAATTAAAATATAAGTCTTAATAAGCAAATAGAAATAGCTAATATTCATTGACCTGAACGTAATATCTATTCTATTTACTTTGTAACAAAAGCAACTAAAGAAAACTATGGGAACTGCACTCATATCATTATTTGTAACCCCAGACCAATCCATATCATGTAATTATGGGGTAATTATAAAGAAAGTTCAGAGGATTTAAACCCCCTGCGTCACATGTTAAAGCAACTGGACATATTTAGGGTTTAAAGAGAACCCTTCTTATTTCTTAAGTTAACAATAAGACATAAGAAGGACAGGTTTATGATTTATTAACTATGAGCTGACCAAAAAGGAGTAATGTCTTTAGGGATGCTTGTTGAAGTGTGCTAGCACTCCACAGGAAGACACTCAGGTACATTTCACACAATCAACACATCTGTAAACAGGTTTTACTTTGTAGCCACCAGATTCCTGGTGACCATTATATTGTTTTTGCAGCACTTTTGACACACACTCATTCACAGGAACTTTGGTAGACCTGTCATGAAGAAAACTATTGCAGCTGGAATAGATCAATTTAATTGGCCATTACAAGTGGTCGAGCAAATTGGATCTGAGTCAATCAAATTGATCCTGTGACAATTTTCAGCACTTGAGACACTGAAGCAGAACAAAAGGTATTTGAAAGTAAAAGTGTTCGTTCCTCAGCTTAGTGTGGATAAATGATGAACTCCTGTGATTTCTTACTGTAATTCAATCTTGTTTCAGCAATCTAACATTCTTTTTCAGGGTACATATATATCTCTATGGACCTCTATGATATCTCTATGTGGAACTTGCTATTGTTGTTTGAATCGAAACACTGTACAAAAATTTTATCATGGAAAGAAAGGATTTAAACACACAGTCAGCTTCATAAGTATTGGCATACTCGAAATTAGTCAAACCTTATCTCTTCACCTATGTCTCACTGAAAATTGAGTTGAAGATTAGTGTTCACATAAATTTTGTCAATAGGTGCTTAAAACGCTATTTAACTTGTAATTGTGACTCCTTATATTTGCAGTTTGAACCTTTAATTTGGCACCCCTCTATTACATTTAAACTCTTTTTCATTTTTTGTTTTGTTTAATTCATCATTGTATTAACTTCCTTATGTTTTGTTTTTGTTTTCTTTGTGTTCCACTGTATGAATATAATTCATTATCATTTCAGTTTTGTAATTGACTCTACTGCCTTTTATAGTTCTCCTATTTTCATTTCCTTGGAAATATTCTCTTCATTCTAAAGTAAGTGCTTTTTTGCTACTTAACTTACTATTGGGCTTTAATAAATTTAGCAAGATCTTCAGGTTTATATCCTTTTTTACTAGCCGATTATTTATTAGTGCATGTGTAATCACCCTACCACCTGCTACTAGCCTCTGTCTTCATTTGCTTGTCTTTCTGTTTCTGTTAACCCATAATGTTACAGCTACCATTTCCACAGACACCCCATTATCTAGCATTCTTGTCATGTACTTCAGTGATTCTTTTAATTATTCTTTGTGTTTTGAACATTTTTTTTTAGCCTGAAACATGCTCGTTCTTGTTCTATTCTATTCTATTGACTTTCCCATTATGTTTATTTAAGGTCTCTGTATGGTTTAATTCCCTTTAGATGTCTTTTGTCCCTATATTAAGATTATTACTCCTTATTTAATTAATAACTATTAAGCCAGGGCTCATTGCCCCTGTTAAGCACATATATGTGCAGTGTTTTAAAATGAAGGTAACACCAATATGAATAAAAAATAATTTGACTGATCATGTTCCAATTTTAAATAATATCTGTAAGGGAAGGAAAAACACCATTAGGCCAGGTCACCAAAATTGCAGCCATCTTGAAAGCCACCATGTGGCTTTCAAGTGTAAACTAAGCGTACACGCTTAGTGTAAACTAAGTGTACACACACTTTCAGTTTAGAGCATCTTTATTTAGCATTTTTCTAAATAAATATGTCAAACCTCACCATCTATATTTTTGATTTTGGGACATGAACATCTGTTATTTAGAATTTTTTTAATTGAGCAACTACAAACACTATTGATACTTGACAAATCACACTATGTAATTAGTTATTTAATGAAAACTAGGCCAAAAGGTCAAAACATTTTAAATATCCAATAGGAATTTTATATTTTAATGTCAAATTTAGTAAGTAACACTTAAAATGTAAAAAATTCTATGAAATCAGAATGAGAATTATGCTATTTTTTGCTGTTCCCTGGGGTGAGGTGATGAGTTGGAACCACCCAAGGATAGCTGGCTGCAGGTGGGCCGCTGAGTTGTCATGCTGTGTTATCAGAAGGGGGATGGGAATCTGCCCAAGTTGCACTGAAGAATCAACACCAAGCTCATCTATCACCTACAGGCAGCGGTGAACCAGCCAGACTCTTAATGCCTTTCCCAAAAGTGCACTCCAGCTCCGATTAGTGACCCCATTAGGGTAGTCGCCACACATCAGACAAAAGCTGTCAGTTGGTATTTATAGAGCCAGCAATGCACATTACACATGTACACTCTTTCCAGACCAGTACTCATAAACTATATAGACTGATAAAAGCTAAAACTGTAAGTCTGTTGTTTTACTTCCTTCATAAATGCATGTTTTATTTGCACCAGTTGGTTGTCACACCTTTTTTAGGTTTCTATGAGGTTTTACTTCTATTATTTTGAGTGAAAACTTTGAGTGAATCACTTTTTTTCAATTTAGGGAGTACCTCTACAATTTTAAGTTCTCAACTTGTCATATAGTAAACACTATATTAATATACACCTTATGTGGGTTTGGCTATTGCAGCAGGGCCCTTTGCTGACAGGTTCACTTTGCCATGTATTTTTCTTACAGAAAAACTAATACTGAAATAGCCATAGTACCAAGGTCAGTGTTATTTCAACAAGTCAGTAATTATTTTTCAAAGCCATGCAAAGTGTTAATAAAAATCTATAATAAGTGTTAATAAAAATCTCCTAGTGTGTTAATTGTATTAACTAATATTTCAAGCAACTGAAATTCATTAAAGTGCCATAAAAGTTCCAACACATTTGTGTAAAGGAGACCATTTTTCACTATTGTATCCTCATGAGTCTGTTTATTACGTTTTTAGCCTTAGGTAACTGCATATCTGTTGAATTCCTACAGTAAACATCATTAAATCAAATCTAAAAAGCCAAAATTTTTTGACTTTTTCTTTCAATTTATCCATCCATCCATCCATTATCTCCCACTTTATTCTCTAGTAGGGTTCCCCATGCCCATCCAGGGGAGAACGTTTCAGGTGCTGGGCAGATAGACCGAGGACAGGGCGCCAATCCATCGCTGGGCACACACTCACTCACACAGACACACTCTATATGGGGCAATTTGGAGAATTCAATTGACTGTGGGAGGAAACCGAAGAACCCGGAGCAAACCCATGCGGACACGAGGAGAACATGGAAACTTCACGCAGATTGGGATTCGAACCGGAAACCCCTAGTGCTGAGAGGAGAACGTGCTAACCACTAAGGCACCATGCCGCCCTCTTTCAATTTATAAAGTGCAAATAATATATGTATTTTTTTAAATGAACAACAAAATGAATTGTTTCCAACTAAATGATTTCAATAAACTTTTTGAACATCATGACTTAATTGACAATGTTTGTGCAAAGGGAAGCACAATGCAGAGCATATTAAACCCCAAAGCAACAGTTTCCACCTACCGTACATAAAAGATGATTGAGGTATATGCACTATAAAATGAAAGCTATACTACGACACTCAATTTTATCATTTCAAGCTATATTACTAGCACAGTGGTTAGGGTTTGGGGCTATTGCATAAATCCAGACAGTAATGCCTCCAAATATTTTATAGTGTTTAGTATTGCTACTACAACATTATATGATGTCACTTAACATTGTTAACTGCTTAATTCTGCTTTAATCTCTTAAAACTATTATAGGAAACCAGTGTAGCTAAAAATTCACAGGATGAATGACAATTTAATAAATGAGTATTAATTATCATAAGCAGCCTTCTAATTTACAAATGCAAATGAGTCAAAAGAACATAAATATTTGCACAAAGAAAATTTGTGAAGTGCACATGCAGTAAGTTAAATAGCTTACTAAATGTGGGTTGGCCTGTGCTAGTATATTTATAGATTTTTTAAAAGATTAGAAACAGATTTGCTTTAATTATGTGAAAATATGGGTAAGTAAAAAAGCACTTATAGTATTTATGTTATGGTCAAATGTGAAATTAAGAAGACCTTAGTCAAATAAATACATTCCTTACATGCAAAACACAAAGAAGCTTAATGCAGATATGACATTAATTAAAAAATGCACTTATGAATATGATGCAAAGTGAATATATTGTTCACTGTATTATGTTTAATGCAAATATCACAATGCTACATTATTAGATAAGTGTGCTGTGTATAATACAGACAGGGATGCTGCTAGAAAAATTGAAAGCAAGATAATACATTTAAATAATTGTGATCTTTCTGGAAATCAAAATTTCCAGAGTTATTTAATCCCACATACTACAATGGCTTTTATAGGTGCTTTTTTTAGACTGACTGGATGTTAGGTCATTATAATTAGTATATTTAAACATGATATAATCACATAGTAAATTTTTACTGTTATATATGTAAACAATTACAAGCATTATGGCTTAAAAGAACATTTCATAAGAAAACACTGTTACATGAATCTACTTACTTGAACCAATATATACTGATAAATTACATGCTTTAAAAGTACTGCATAATAACTGCATAGACATTGATGGACAGTGGTAGTAAAGCAGCACTACAAGCACAAAGTGGGGAAATTATTAGGAGCTGTCTATAGGCAAGCTGCATGATTTCCCCTGCTGCTACCTCTTGGTGCTATTTGTCAAAGTGTTGGCTCTAGTGGCAGCTAGTATGCCAGCAACAGTCAATCATTTTACTCATGAATCCAAATCGCAGTCAAACAAATGCATGGCATAAAGATCCACAACGGTAGGTCTTAACAATTCCATCCCAGCCTCCATTCACTTTTTTTAGTTCCCCAGGGATCTTATGGTAGGAGATACAAGAGATAGATCACAATATAAAAGAGAGATGTGACTTCAGGTGCAGCTAGGCATATCAATTACATAAAAAAGGTTTGGCTTGGCAAAGCAATCTTTAAAAGTATCAAGAAATCTATCAACAAACCCACAGGGGACAAGTATTATTTTAACTTCATTTGATAAAGTAACTGTTCCATATAAACGTGGTTTATCTTGATAAGCACCTTAAACATTCCCTAAATGAGGTATCGAATGGCAGATTTATTACAGCACTGAATAAAGAAGAGTTTCTACAAACATTTATATGGCTTAGAACAGTGGGGGAAATAAGTATTCATCAAGTTGGTGTGTTCTAAATTATGCAAATTTCAATGCTGCTATTTACATAAAATTCATACCAGCTATGAGTATGTATTTTTTAATTTGTAAAAAAAAAAAGAAAAAAAAAAAAGAAAAAAAGTATGACAAATAAAGTGCACACACAGCAACAAAATGTGGCATTGAACAGGATAAATCAAATGTCATTTCCGTCAATAGATTTTTCAATTGATGACATGACAATCAAAGTAAGATTGTGAAAAAGAATTTCAGGGAGCATTAATTTTTTTTTTTTTACAAATGATTACATTATGACAGCTTTCAAAAATTCATATGTGTTGAAAAAGGTTTTACAGAAAAAGTGGTAACCGTGATATAAGTTTGTCAAAATAATGCAATGCAATAATGCAAAACATTATTAGTAATGTAAAATAGGTGTGAAATTGTTGGCAGTATACTGAAGCAGCACACCCAGAGCTATAAGCAGTTCTTCCACCTTTCTCTAACCTTTGCTCCTTTAGTAGTTTTTTTGTTTCTTCTCTGTGTGGAACCCTGGGGCTGCAATGATTCAGCACAGCAATCTTGTTATCATAACTCCTGTGCTTCTGTCACATGAGATGTTAAATGCAATTTGATCCCTACAGGGGAACATACAGAGATATACTTTTCACTTTATAAAGTGCTGACCCAAATTTAATGCACATCTAAACAGACCATCTGACAATTATGCCAATGCTTGCTGGGGGGAGAAGTCTCCATATGACTTCAAGAGTATTACCATTTATTTTAATATTGGTGTTTGTTTACACAATTCACCCACTCAGTGAGTCTTTATTTTTAAATAAAGTGTGGTTAAAGAAATAAGAAGTATTTACACTGTAAACTGATTCTTTGGTGTTATTGTTTGCAAAGTTCACGCACCGACATGTCTTACTGTGCTCTAAATCTTTTGTTAAATACTAGTCGTTAAAATGTTACAAAAACCAAAATTCGCTTGACATATGATTTATTATTATTATTAATTATTTATTCAATTAATCAATTAATCAATCAAGTCATTAGTTGTCAAAATTGATGGCAATTCCATACTACTTGTCAGCTGTTCAAAATATTAAAGCATATGCAAAACCTTTTAACCAGTTCCTAATAAATCTTTATATTTTTTTGTTTAAAACATTTTTAATCATTTTAAATTCGGTTGTAAAGCAAAATATAAATGTGAACAATTATATATTTTATATGCCTTAATAACTGAACCCATAAAAGCCTATATTAAAATATATAAAACCCCAAACTCTACATAGTAAATGTATTTGATATATGTCATATTTGGTTTGTTTTTTATACCTTAAAATAATACTTTAGTAGAAACTGTGTTTGGACCCGTTTAGGCTCTAGACAATTTTATTTTTGAAATTATAATGTTTGTTATATTTTTGTCATAATTCTTGATTTGTTACTTGTTACTGAATTAAATTAAGGCTGAAGTCAAATCATTTAAAATGTAACATTTTTTTATTGTATAATGTCGTACTCTAGACTTGACAGCATTGTGATTTAGGTTATTCATATATTATGGAAGACCCATCAAACTTGCATAAACCCCTCTGTGTTTATTAAATGTCCATATGCCACAGTCTTAAAGTGCTGTTGAAGAGTCATCTGTTGATAACTCTTGAGGGCTGTGCCACAGCATAAACACATTAGCTGACATTTATAATGAAATTGCTTTGCTTTTTCTTCTTCCGAAGAATATGCAGGGTTTCTACTTTTCCTAAAAGCAACATCAACTGATTGACTACTACTGAAAAGAAGCAAATATTACTTGCTTTAATAAGCAAGTGAAACATAGATTAATGTAATTACTTATCAGTTAGTAGTAAAACATTTACATTTAAACCTGTGTAATTGTTGATCAGAAATAAAACAATAAATACAATATTGCAATAAATGCACAGAACATTTAAACAGTATGAAGTAAATTTACCAATATTTAGGTTCATTTATACATTTCCAAAAGCCTTGTATGATTATTATCCCATGCACACATTGTCTAACCAATATTTCATTATGTTAAGTCAACTGTACTTAAAATGGGATTTACCAAATCTATGTGATTCTAGTTCTTTCAAGTGTATTACACAATAAAAACAATATTTTATATAATAAAATTATACAGTGTTAGTAAGTACCTAATACTGTTGCACAATTTGATCTGTTCCTGTTATCTCTTATTGTTTGTTAGTGCTGGTTTTGCATTTATTAAACTCATTTGATTTACTTAATTATCTTCCTATTTATCATCTGGGCTCTGGGTATGTGGGTTTATTTTTTCATATTTTGATTTTTGTAGAGTATTAAATTTAGCACATAGTCATAACTCAGATATTTAGTTATCTGCATCTAGTTAAGCTGTATGTCTGAGTTCAGGCTCTGGACTTTGTTCATCACTTCATCCTGTAATTCTGGTTTACTATAGTTTGGGTTTTCTTGTGATATGTAATTATATTGTTTTTTATATTTTTTGTTGCTTTCTTTATACCTTGATTCAATATATCGATTAATAGTTTTGTGTTGCTTAAAGATGTATTGCTTTTTAAAAATATTATTATTTTGCTGTTTCAAGAATGCGAAAGAATCAGTTTCAGATTTTTTCCAATTGTTACTGCTAATTTCAAATTACTTAATTTATTTTGGGGTGGCATGGTGCCTTAGTGGTTAGCACAGTCGCCTCTTAGCACTGGGGAACCAGGTTCGAATTTGGGTGGAGTTTCCATGTTCTCCCCATGTCTGTCAGCTTAAAGAGCCTTCTTTTACATATGCAAATTAATTATGTTAGAATCTGTAAGCTTTGAGAGCATCCTTGTTCATATTAATGCTGAGTAAGTGTATCAGTCTAAAATGTTACCAGTCTGAAACCATTCCTATTTTTTTGGATAAATCTAATACTGAATATGTCACCTCAGAGAGCAACCACGATCCTGTTATTACTAAAAATGTATCATAGTCTAAATCTGTCAATTTTGCTAAGTTAAATTGTATTTCTTCATTCTGTAGAATTCTTTGGTACATACTATGTTGATTTCTAAAATTGCATTTTCTTTTAGCAATCCCAAACCTATTGTCTGTCATATTTGTGATCCTGTTTGTCAAAATCTGGTATTTTACAAAAATACCTGTTCAAACCTGTTTGTGCACTTATGACAGCTGCTAGTGACCATGCTCATGTAAGCCACCAATAGGATGACCGGATGTCCCACTTTGTGCGGGACAGTTAAGCAATGTTGTTACTTTTCACATGTTCCGCAAATGAAGACATTGTCCCGCATTGTTATTGAAAATCAGACTCCAGTTTTGAAATGCGTGTTTTATAATCTGTCATATGATGGCTGTGTTGTCTGTAATCGGGGGAGAGGTGGGCTGTTTGAATGTAAACCAATCGGTAACGCAGACGCATGTTAGGGGCGCGTCCACCAACACAAACAATGCAAATCAGGTCAGAACAGCACCGGCATGCAGCACAAGATATGGAGGAAAGGAAGGTAAACACGACCCGTACAGCTAAAGAACGAAAATGCAGCTACAACAAAGACTGGGAAACTATTTGCCCCTTTCACGGAGGTGAATATAAAATGAAACAACACAGACAATGACTCACAAAAAACGTGTTGCTCAAAAGGAGGTTTCCCAGTCTATGCATGTGTTCCTGCTAAAACCCAAAAAGATTCAAACGCAGATAAAGTAACAGCAGCTGAACTAACAGCAGCTGAACTAACTAGGGTTTGCCACACCTTGAAACTATCATACAGGTTTAAAGCACTTTAAATAATTGTCTGATCTGTCTAATTGTACATACATACATATATATCTATGTGTGTGTATATGTATATATATATATATATATATATATATATATATATATATATATATATATACACACACACACACACACACGTTTTTATTTGGCAGTGCATTGGTGTCCCACATTGTCCCACACAAACATAGTCTTTGTCACACATCTGGTGAATTGGAGTCTGGTCACCCTAGCCACCAGCAACCACTGTTATCCATGAGATCGCTTCTTTGGGGACCCTTGACCCCCAATCTGTGATTAAGGAACAGAATCTTCACCTGAATCTTTTGTTGCTTTCAAAGAACTCTTCCCTACATTGCATTACTCTTTCACAGGCGTTCCATCAGGACTCTGGATCTCTTTTTTTGTGTTCCAAATAATAGCACAATTTTGCACAGGGTTACTGTCAAAAACATGCTTTAACCATGTTTATTTTGCATTGTAGTAATTCTGTCACATCGTTATATTTAATCCTTTTCTTAATGGAACTATTTTCTAAACTCAGTTACTTTGCTTTACTTTTTTTTTTGAAAGTAGCTTTCTTCTTAAATCTACTTTAATTTAGTAAATATTTTTCTTTACAGGGCGGCACGGTGGCTTAGTGGTTAGCATGTTCACCTCTCAGCACCCGGTTCGAATCCCAATATGGGTGGAGTTTCCATGTTCTCCCCGTGTCCACGTGGGGTTCCTTCGGGTTCTCTGGTTTCCTCCCGCAGTCCAAAAACATGGATCAAGGTCAAATGAATTCTCCAAATTAGTCCATATAGAGTGTGTTTGTGTGAGTGAGTGTGTGCCCAGCGATAGATTGGCGCCCTGTCTTGGCTGTATCTGCCCAGTGCCTGAAACATTATCCCCTGGATGGGCATAGGGAACCCCCCCCCACCACCACCCTAATAGAGGATAAAGAGGAAGATAATGGATGGATGGATGGATTTTCCTTTTCAGCTGCTTCTGCTTTTTTCATTCATACCACCATTTTGAAGCTACTTTATGTATTTGGTATGCATGCTTAACATTATATTACGTACATAATTAATTATTAAAAACTGTTCAATCCTTATAATATAGGCTAAACGGCCTAGTTATCTAATATATATCCCGCTTTATCCTCTAATAGGGTTGCGGTGGGCTTCCCCATGCCCATCCAGGGGAGAACATTTCGGGCGCTGGGCAGATAGACCCAGGACACAAACACATGCTATATGGGGCAATTTTGAGAGTTCAATTGACTTGATACATGTTTTTGGACTGTGGGAGTAAACCGGAGAACCCGGAGGAAACCCACGCGGACATAGGGAGAACATGGAAACTCCACCCAGATGGGGATTCGAACCGGGAATCCCTAGCGCTGAGAGGCGAACGTGCTAACCACTAAGTACCAGCAAATCCCTTAGCTGTTGTAAAAAGACACTAGAAAAAAGACAAAGACACCTCATTGTAGGGTTTTGGTAAGTTTAGATGGTACACCTAACATGAGCTGCTTCTGTCTAATTACAATACCTCATAGTTAAAATTCCATGCTGCCATGAGGTCACAAACATTAATTGACTTTCAGATCAGTGCCTCTACAACATCTTATCATGTAGTGTTACATGATCATGTAAGATTACAGCTGCTGAGTATTTACAACATTTCCATGACACAGAACTAACTTGGAGTTGAGATCAGTGGATAGGTGAGGTGTGAGCCAACTGCAGTTATTTTATAATTTTTTTCAACGACTGTTTTGTGCTCCTTCCATTTCCTCACTTTCAAACAAGCTTTGATAAATAGCAGCTTGGTTACTTTTTTATTTAAATTTTACTTTTTTATTAGCCTTTTATGCTAATGACATATACTATCTATAAATTATGTTTATGTTTTAATAAACTAAATTAAATATTGCACTGCACCACTGTGTCTGTGTGTTGATTCTGCAAATTAACATTAGACAGGATGGAGGCTAATTACAAACTGAAAATCCCAAATCAATCGAAAGCCTAAAATTTTCCTTGGTCCTAACAGGAGCAATATTCCAGGATCCATTGCAGGACATTAGTCCCTGTTCCCTACATAAACAGCAAGTCTCCATTGGTTTAAGTGCCAAACTTCCAGCATTGGACTCACCTATCTGTGACAGTAAAGGTGGTAGCTGACCTGTACTGTTTTTTTTTCTGCCAGCCCTGATAGCATAAGATACATTTTTGCATCATCATTATGTCGGAGCTCATCTTTTCCAACAAGGAGTTAAGGTGGCGGCTGCTGCTGGATGGCTAAAGTGTCCACAAATTGGACTACACCTCACAACGACTGCCTTTTTTAGACAATCTCAATCCACTGCTCTTTGTTGGATTGTAACATGAGCAGGGCCATTGACTGGTTATTATTCATACTTGTAAAAGTATATATAAGGCATTCTAGAAGTATGGTTTATATGGTAAATACATGGTAGGTAGTATGAGCAATGAGGACTAGGAACATATTGAACTGGGATGGGTTGAACTCAATAATAGGATTGAAAGCTACATCTCAAACAAAAGCCACTTTACACTGGGATCAGGATAATGTACTTATTTATAGTTGTAATGGCTTTTTCCACACACGCTTATACACACATGCACACATACTCATTCCACCTCTCCTGTTTCTTTTATTTGCCCTCCTGCTGCAAAAGACAGAACACCAATGTTCAATTTTTGTTAGCCTCTTTACCTTTCTGATCCTTTAAATCTACTTCTCTTTGTCAAACCTCTCGCTAGAACCACAAATTATTTTGAAATCTTAAAACACATTATCATTATTGCAAGAACAGGTGAGCAACTTTATACTAATGCCCAATTGATTTGGAAGTTTTGATAAATTTGATCAAAACTATTTTCTAAAATATCTTAGATATCTTTGATTAATTTAAATATATAATGTGAATGTGTTTTGCTTCATCATAATGTGAACATTTATGAGAACAACAGATTAATTTAGGAATACCTGAAAGTCAAAGGGGAAACCCATAGTCACCATGGATTACAGATTTACTGGGTCATCTACACTTTATGTGGACGAAATAGAAAAGAGAACAGGAGCATGTTTACAACATCGTAAACCTTCCCGTTAAAATCCAAGGACTCGGCCACCCTGAAACTTTAACACAGTTTCCATAAGTCTTGAGTATAATGTCATATTTTAAAACTGATAAATTCATTTATTAGTCTTTTCAGATTTTGCTTTATTCTTCATTATCATAACCTCTGTCTGACATTGTAATCAGATAGCATAAAACATACTGACATTTTGTGTCACAAGTGTTGATGAAATTGTGAGTCAATTAAACTGACTTAATAAAGATATGAAACCTTTAAATGGTGTATAATTAAGCCCTTTATTATAATCTGGAAACAAGATTGCTGTACTTTGGTACTCTTTGAACAGAACCAGAGACATTTTCATACATTTCAATTGTGTTACATTTGGTCAATTAGCAGACGGTTTTATCTAAAACAACAATTATTCAAAATTGATTGTTAGGTTAAAAATACAGGGTTGGTCATACGTCATCCCTGGAGCAATGAGGGTTAAGGGCTTCAATGGACCTGGGACATTTTAATATTGACAAATGTTATGTCGTTATTTACTAACAACATATACACACTTTTTAGAGATATTTAGAATAACACCATCTCCGAGTGATTTTGTTTATTTTTAACCTTATTAGAAGTGATAAACGTTTGGCCTTTAGAGTGCTTGCACTGTCTACCTTTATTAAATAAATTATTTTAAATGCTTTACTCAATAACTACTTGAACATTTACATAATGACTTCCCTCACAGATTACCTCAAGTGATTAATAATAGCATGTATTGTAAATTTACAATGTTGGGTAATTTGAAACACAGGCTATACAAAGCAAATTTATTTATATCTGAAATAAAAGATGAGTAGCATGAGTAACAGGGTCATGGGTTGGGTTTCCATCGAATGACTCCATGTAGAAAATGTTTGCCCAAGCAAGGAGGCCCAGTGCACCTCCTTACGTGATTTAGTTGAAATTCCTCCATATTAGTAATCATTAAGCAAACGTCGGCATACACACCCTAGATAGGTCACTAACAAACATGGGGAAGCCATACAAAATACACAGAAAGGACCTCAACACCTTCTGCGGGAATCAAACCAGGTAACATTTTACTTTGATATAACAGGTATACTGAAGTCAAGAGTTAATTAATTTTAATAAAGAGAAATACGCTACAAAAAGCAAATTTGACATTCTATTGTGTTGCATTTAGTAATTATAGGTATTTTTGTGTTTAATGCTGATGCTGAAATATTCAGACCTCAAAAGTTTTGCTATTCGTGCTAGATTAATGCCATACTAAGTTCTCAGGAGAGGTAAGAAACTGATAAAATGCTGCATGATGACTTAATGGTAGTATGAATATAAGCCACCTACTAATTTGCTGCACAAAAAAAAACTTAAAGGAAAATCCCAGCAATTTCAATCACTACATATTTTTTTACATTGGGTAATCTTTTCTGTCTAGCATAGTTACTCTCCTATTTCAGGAGTTTTTATTATGCAAACAAGAGAGCTATTCTAAATGAACTAAGTAATACGCTCCAAAA
This sequence comes from Corydoras sp. C115, assembly GCA_019802505.1. NCBI lineage: Eukaryota > Metazoa > Chordata > Actinopteri > Siluriformes > Callichthyidae > Corydoras > Corydoras sp. C115. Next base: position 584,413 of record JAFMOC010000028.1, read on the forward strand.
TGGCTGATTAGGACATTAATTGTTCATACAGAGCTTTCACATTTAAAAGCCTAATTTTGCTGTTAATTATGAGCAGTTGCGTAACACAGTGTTTTAATAACCCCCAGCACTCATTAGAAATTTGCCAAAGTGTAACATTGTAATTAGGAACTAGAAAAAGAGTCCAGACTGCTTACTTATTATTTACTGAATGATCAGTCTTGGCCTTGCAGTTATAGGGGGAAAATGGATCTGCTGTGGATTATATAAAAGAAAATGAAATTCTAAAACATCCATCCATGTGGTGAAGTTTCAGGAATGAAAGCATCATTTGTAGCAAATAAAAATATTCTTTTAATCATAATCTTCTTTTTATATGTAACTTACCAAATAGTGAATACTAGCCTTTCTTGGAGCTGGGTTGATGATGACATAATGCAAGAGACCCTCATAGGTAAACAAAAAGTGGTATTTTTAGAGGATGCATTATTAATTTTCAAGAATTTCTCTCCATCATTTAGTGACCTTATGTAATTCCCGCTGGAGAACTTTAGCGTTGAGATTTCCAAAGTGCTCCTTTAAGGGATTCCCTGCAGTGAGAGTTATTCTTCCTTGACTGAGTAAGAATTTAGCGGATGGCTAAATGCACACTTGACCACATCTATGATCCTGACATAACTTAAAACAAGGCAGGATTGTATTGCTGTGGGTTGGTTATATGTGAGAAAACCAATGCACAATACGGAGAGGATAAACTGGACATAATCCAGAACAGAGCTCACTTCTTACTGTTCTGGCTATAATAATATATGACAAGTGATTTATGCTCACTGCTGATTATATTCCATAAAGTAATTTGTTATACTGCATATGCATAGGCTCCAGCTTTGTTTTGTAATTGAATAATGCACAAATAATAAATTGACCAAATCCACTACAAAAGCAAGTCTAATGCAATTCATCTAAATAAAATAACTTCACTCATTAAAAACAGGAGCGCATACTCAGAGTTGAGTAACTTTGTTATAACATTTCAAAAGATGATTTATTTCCAACAATATATAGTAAATGGAACATTTCCAATTGCAAAGCATTGAAAATGTATGTTGTTAATATACAAAGTAAACTACAAAATGTGTTTTGACCATTTACCCACAAAGCACTGGCTTTAAACACATTAAATAGCATAACCTTCTTTATTTAGTGCTTTGTTGAAACTTCTAAAGACTTAAAGGTCTTAAATGTCTGTAAGATTTGCACAAAATGATGATAGAAAACTCCTGAAATCTCCAAGAGTCACAGCAATGGAATTGCAAACATTTGTCAGGTGGATCTATGACATTGTAACAACTTGCAACAACTTGTTTCTAAATGTTAGAATGTATGCTGGAACAGACACCTGATTGCCTCAGTTTCTGAGAAAAAAACAATAATCTAGAATAAAATCAGTGAAAAATGGTTTACTAACTGTAGAGTCTTCACCATGTTCCTTGCAGTTTACTAGCATAATTACTTAAAGAAAATATTTAGAAGTAAAAAAATCTCAAAAGCCAATTTATTAAGCTGGAAATCTTAGTTGCTGTTTCAATGTTTTATTTTTTAAGTCATAACCTATGTTTATATATTATGGTTTGAAATGTATTTACTTACCAGTAGGCAGCCTAAATAAACACAATGACCTTTCTCCTTGTAAGTCCCTAATTAATAATAATCTCATGATAATAGCAATTTATGTGCTCTGTTCACTGCTCGTCAGCCAAGCACAGTCGATGGAATGATGGAAAGCTCTATTAAAATAGATGGAAGTGTTTCTTCTGGAACACAAAAGCTATTCTGTGAGGCAAGCTTAGTATATTTTCCCAGACTGCTGTTGACTAATGCTTAGCCTTTTAGTAATTAAACTAGCTAATAGCTTGCTGTGCAAGGAACTGGTGTTCCCATTCTCAAGGGAACTCAACACAGAAAATACAGTCTGTAACTGATCGGTCAGTCTGATGTCATCACATGTACATATATTACTACATTTAGTCTTTTTTTTTTTTTTAGCAGACGCTTTTATCCAAAGCGACTTACAAATGAGAACATCACAAGTCAGTAGTTATGAAGAAAATCGCGTACATTGTATAATTATCAAACCTGATCTTTATATGATGCTGCGCCCCTCCCATCCCCCCCCCTTTTTTTTTACAACAGGTATGTGTTAAAAAGATGCGTCTTCAGTAGTTTCTTAAAAATGCAATGTGACTCTGCCTTACGGACAGAGATGGGAAGATCGTTCCACCATGGAACCATCTATCCATCCATTATCTTCCGCTTTATCCTCTATTAGGGTCGCGGGGGTATTCCCCATGCCCTTCCAGGGAGGTCTCAGGCACTGGGCAGATACACCCAGGACAGGGTGCCACACTCACTCACACAGACATGCACACAAACACACTCTATATGGGGCAATTTGGAGAATTCAATTGACCTTGATCCATGTTTTTGGACTGTGGGAGGAACCCGGAGAACCCGGAGAACCCAGAGGAAACACACGCAGACACAGGGAGAACATGGAAAGTCCATGCAGATTGGAATTTGAACCGGGAATCCCTAGCGCTGAGAGGCGAACATGCTAATGAGGTGGAACCACCAGGCAACAATCATCACTGGAGCGAAGTGAACAAGCTGGAGTGTATTTTGAGATCCAGAAATGATCCTGTAGGCCAGAGTCAGTGACTTGTACTGAATGCGAGCAGCTACAGGGAGCCAATGGAGAGAAATGAGTGGTGGAGTGACATGAGTTCGCTTGGGCTGGTTGAATACAACTCGGGATGCAGAGTTTTGATTTAGTTGTACAGTAGAGGTCTGGGATAGGATGAGGGCTTGAACTAACAGCTGGCTAGCATGTTCAGTCAAGAAAGGTCTACAACTTTTCATTCTTAAGTTGTAAAGAAGGAATCTGCAGGAATGGGCAGTTTTGATAGCATGATCAGAGAGTTTAAGGTGGGAGTCTATTGTGAAACCAAAGTTAGGTTGTCAGGTTGTGGCGGATTGAGGGTTTAGCTGGGATTATGAGAAGCTCTGTTTTTGCTACATTTAATTTGAGATGATGGGCCTTCATCCAAACAGATATGTTGGTGAGGCAGACAGATATCCGATTTGAGATCATGGTGTCGTCAGGGGTAAAAGACAAATGAAGCTGAGTGTCATCACACTCAGTGGTAAGAGAAACCATGCGCCTGAATGACTGTGCTCAGTGATGTCATGTATAGTGAGAAGAGGAGAGGACCAAGTAGAGAGCCCTGAGGAACACCAGTGAGTACTTGGTGAGAGTTAGAGATCTCGCCATTCCATGACATTTTGAAGATCCCTCCTGTCAGATAGGATCGAAACCATTCAAGTGTCGTTTCAGAAAAGCATAATTCAAATAGAGTGGACAGAAGAATCTGATGATTTACTGTATCAAAAGCAGCAGAAAGGTCTAGCAGAACGAAGACAGAGGGCATATATTACTAGTACATAGTATTAGTACATATATTACTACAACCCACTTAGGAATACAAATCAATTATATTGCCGATGTTACGTGGTTGGGTGCTTCTCATGAAACAGTAAAGCAAGTTACAGATATTCAGTCTCTGGCTCCAAATTTTACTTCTCAAATGATTTGTTTTGGAGTAAGATAAAAATGACAACTTTAATGCTGCGAGTGAGTAGACACATTTTCAAATGTAAAACACCTTTTTAAAAAGTACCTTTTTCAAACTTTTAACTATTAGCCATCATTAAATGTAGTCCATGTATTTGTCTTTATGCTTTATTCACCTTTACTCTATTCTCTGATGATCAGCACCCTCACATGCCTGTAGTATTCTTCTAACTGCAGTGACAAAATTAGCACTAAATTTGAATTCATTAACATAAGAAAAACATTTTGACTTGCATGTCCAAATCAGATTGATTAGATGGAGTACAGTGTTGATAAAAACAAAATAAAGTGTAGTAATAATACTAATAATAGAATAATAGTTTTTTTGCTAAGAAAAACTGCAAACATTAAAAAAAATTGACAAAAAAGTTTGCCACAACTGTTAGCCTGGATTTGCATTATTATGTAACATTAAATAAATGTCTCAATTCTGACACATTATGTAAAAGGTACTTAAACCTCACAGCTTTTAATTAATTTAATAAAACATTGTTGCTGAATAATTCAAAACAATAAAAATCACTGAATATCCACTAAACCTTTCATAAAAGAGATGGCATCTAGTGTGTTTTGATGTGTACTCTGCTCTTTTTGATTCTACTCAGTAGATTTTTCAAAATTGGTGCAGAAGGGTGCAGTGTGCCTTGATTCAAATATAATGGAATCCAAATTAGCTTGTCCCAGCAATGAGTGGTGTGACCAAAAATGTAAGTGTAAAAGTGGCATTAGGGCACCAAAATGGCCATCAGTGACCCTAAGTGTAATTTCCACACTTTCTTTTACAGCATTGCAAGAGGTCCCATAGTATTGAAATGAAATAGCAAGGCCTGTTGAATTTTTGATGATGTCTTTAGAACTTCAAAACTAAGCTTACTTTCAAAGGCATGCAAAATATAATATTGTTTAGAATTTTCTTTTTCAGTTTTTTAGCTATTACTTTTTCTCTCTTTAATAATTTGCTACTTCTTACTGTAAAACAGCCATAGAAATCAGTTTTGATGACAGATATCGAATTAAGAGTTTTTTTTAATCCATTTTACAGTTAATGCAATCCATTTTTTCATCATATATTAAAAAACACATTTAATAATTTAAAAAATGAAAAAAATTACAAATTACAAAGCCACTTACAAATTAGAAAAAAAAGGAGGTGTACCATTCATGGAGGTACTACAATACCAGATCAATGCTTAGGTTGGAGGGAGCAAGCTCCTCATCCAGCTCCCGTAGCTGAAAATCCATTTGTTTGCAGTCCCCCAATGGGAGACGTATTAGATGCTAAACTGATAAGAACAGATACTACACTTGATCATAGCCAAAAGGCTGAGAAGCGAAAACTATTTTAAGATCATATTTTGGTTTCATTTGGGCCTTCATATTTTTACTGCTACATGAAAATATCATCACTTTCAAAAACAAAAAAAATAAATAAAAATAAATAAATTAATTAATTACTAAAAACAAATCACAGAATAAAAACAATCTGAGGTGATTTGTGTTATCATCTGCAAAGAACTTAAGAGAAACAAGAAGAAAAATCTCTGTTGACCAATAGATTAACATTGTTTATGCGGGAAAAAACCACTAAAAGCTAAAAATTGTTATAACATCAGATATTATTTTTCTGTTAAGTCTTGCTCATTATCAACTTTGATTGCAGGTTTTCCTTAAAATAAATAAAAAACAGTAAAACTTGTGCCTGCAATAGCACTCTAATTGTTAAATTAGAGTCTTTGGGCCATGATAATTGAACCCTTTTTTCCACGTCTTGTTCTGCACAATGCACAGACTGTTCATCAGTTGTTGCTCTAAAACTAAGTAGGGCCAGGTTTTCTGACCTCTAAAGAATTGGCTTTTTGAGAAATATAAATTTATTGTGCTCTATATGTGCCAATCCTCTCACTTAGCTTTTGCTCTTTGATCATTTTTCAAAGCAGAGTGTGGTAAAACCTTTCAGAGATCAGAGTCTCTTCAAGGATGAGTGCTCATCAGCCAAGGCCTCTGGCCCTTGTATTTACACTAATGAACACAGCATCTCAGCATTTGTTTGAGGTCACCCAGTTCAACCATACTAGAATTTGCTGCAGTCTTATATTATGAAAAGAGAAAAAAAAATTACCATCATGAATATGTTGCTTTGATCCCCATTGAAAATCAATAGATCAAAATCACCTGATTATTACTCTAAAGGAACATTCTAGATTTTTTTTTGTCCTGCCCAAAAAATTATAAATAATATATGCATGAAATACTAAAAAATGCTCATGTATAATTTATAAATCCTTAGGGAAAATAGACAGACAGACAGACAGATAGACAGATAGACAGATGAAATCTTTTTATAAAGTGCAATAGAATATTGTATAATATTCTATAATACAAAACAGTGGAGCAACAAAATAGATAATTTTTGCTAATTCCATTTCATTGAGTGAATTCATATTGTTCCTCTAATTAGTTATGTAAATATATAACATCAATTAATCTAAAACAAAGTAACTAAAATGAAAACATGAAAAAAGAATGTTCAGCTATTAAACAAAAAATTAAACACATTTTATTTATTAAACACACTTTATACAATATAGAATTAACACAAAATGGTTTTGAGTTCACCAAGTAGCACAACAAACAGAAATCAAATCATATGTAGAATTTAGATTTAACCGACCTTAGGCACATTCATAATTTGATATAAAATCAATAACATAAATAACAAATAACCATGAAGTTGGATTACTTATAAGTCGATTAGGATAAAAACATTTGCTAAATAACCAAATGTAAATTTGTAACAACCAAAAGACAACAAGAGACAGATAATATGGTATATAAAGCATTTTGTTATTAATTAACAAACCCATAGATTGGGTGCCCATGCTTACCTCCCACTTATCCTTTCAATGCATTAATGACTAATTATCATTTTTAATCCTTACATTTTAACCAAACTATGAATAAAATCCGTCTCAATATTCTGTATTTACAAAAAATTATTCAGAAAAAGTTTTTGTTTTATAAATATTAAATTCACTTAAAAAAAAAACTATTGGTTGAACTTTGAATATCAGTATGAATAAGGTATATGATTTAATTTAAAATTAATAATAATAAAAAAAAAAAAAAAAAAATAATAATAATAATAATAATAATAAGAAGAAGAAGAAGAAGAAGAAGAAGAAGAAGAAGAAGAAATAAAACAAACTAAAAAGTGATTAAGATTAATGTTAAAATCTTAAATGCCTTGAGAGTGTTTCTGCGATTCAGCACCAAACTTCCACATATTCACCATAAAAAAAGATGCTGAACACACTTTTATTTAATTTAAACAATTATGAAGGACAAATATCTCTAATATCAGTTAAATTAAGCAAAATAGTTTTTTACAAATGATAAGTCAATATAACCAACAGTTAACCTAATAGACACATCAGCACTAAACATTTATTGTTTGGTTAATTTAAATAATTAAAATTCCTACAAATTACAGTAATTATTTATCATCTAGGTTTCGGGGTCATGGACCCTACTGATGTACTCTTATTTTGTATAGGTCACCTTACCTACATCCTCACCCAAGATTAATGTTTAATGTCTCCCACTTTTGAAATGCTGTATAGAATGAAAGGTCAGAGCCATCAAACTTTTTTATACTAATTCATTATGTTTTCAAATAGTGTATATTCATCTACTTTAAGGATTTAATATGAACATCTATCAGTGTGCTGCATGCTTAGTTCTAAGAGAAGAAAAATGGGGGGAAAATCATGTTTCTACTCCTGAATTTCTGAATGTGCTAGTGACATTTTGTCAGTGTTTGGTGTAGGCAGAGATGCTGGGAAAGACAGGCTGAGGACGGTGCTGTCACTGTAAGCGTTCAACCGGATATTCACAAAATGGAATTACTTTCTGACAATAGCTCTGTCTGCTTTTGAAGCTCCTTGCCTTTGCTAAACTGTAAATCCTCTTTGCTGGCTGGCTTCCTCTTTTGGCTAACCTCAACAATTTGTCCAAAAGCTGTAAATGATTACAAAGAGTCAGCTTCTCCATGTGACTTTTCGTAACTTCCTGACTACCTCACAAAAGCAATGAAAGTTTACTGACAAGTTTCACCTTAATTGTATGTTTTCCACAAACTGAAAATATATAGACATGAAAAACTTACTAAATGTAAAATATGAACAGGTAGATATGTCAACCTTTTTTCTGTACATTACCTTATTTGCTTAAAAAAAAAGCTATTCTAGAACTTAGTGGAATAAAAAAAACAACTAGTTTTCATGTCAACATAGACAAATACATTTACCCACACCTTTACATGAACTGGCAATGTAGTCTCTCCAGTTCGTACAACATACAACAACAGCACTTGGAGGCCATTGGAGCGGCCGCAGAACGACAAGAGAATCTCAGATGACCGGGATGACATGCAAGTGTCCCAATGCTGGAGAGGTGACGTACGAAACCCATGAGCAGATGGAGTTGGAGCCGCATGCACAAAAGTTAGGAAATTGCCGATCTCTACCACTCTCCCCATGGCAGATCACACACACTGACATCAACTCCCTGCCCTCTTTTATTTTATATTTTATTGATAGAAGTGGAATGTTTAGCAAGATCAGTGCAGTTTGCTAATTTTTGTGTTAATAAAGCACATTCCTTTGAGTGAAAAATTCTGTATTCAGTCCTCATTAAGTCTCATATTGTTACAAACACCATGATCCAAACTACACTATATTCCCAACAGCATTTACTATTCTGCCTTCACACATACAGTATATGAGCTCAAGTGATTTCCTATTTTTAATCCATAGGGTTTAATATGATATCAACCTCCTTATTTGTAACTACAACAGTTTTTTGGAAATGCTTTTCAAACGGTTTAGGAGTATGGCAGATTTTGACCATTATTCCAGAGGGGCAATATCTTAGCCATATCATTGTATTTTCTGTCAATGGCAAAAATTAGCAAACTGCACTGTTATAAGATAATAATAATGCACTTCATTTGAAATGCAGCCACATATCATAATTAAGTGTGAAAATTTGATGGCTCTGTTCAACTATTTCCATATGTTACATTAAAACCAAACAAAAGTTCAAGCATCTTCTCTTTGATCCATTATTACCAAATATTACATTCATCCAATCTCAATATTTCTACTTCATTTTAACACCTGTTACCACTTTTTTATGTTTTTAATTTGTTTTGTCTTCCCTTTTATGTATGTGCAAACTGTTTAGTGATTTGTAAATAATCATTAACTACAATTAATTTAATTACATTGTAAATGTATATGTCATGTAGACAGCTATAATATATAAACAGTTTCTGATAATGATTCTATAACTCATCAGTGGTTGGACATTTGTATGGCTAGTTAAAATCATATTGGCAATAAATTCTCAATGTATTAAATTCCTGGTAGTGCACATAGACTCAAAAGAAGCATAGGCTTGTACAACACACAGTTTGGGCTGTTCACACAGGGATTTGGACCACTGTCATCTGACTTGTAAACAGTCCAAAGCTCTATCATAAAAGACTGATAGTGAAACTGAAACTCATGAGGCCATAGGTGAAAATGAATGTTGTTTGATACATAATATAGTTAATATAATCAGATTCAGAATACATAATAAATCAAACTTTTAGTCAACTTTTTAGCAAATCCTTTAGTAACACCAACAAATGTTTTTAGTATATTGTGACATTATGTAGACAGTATGGATCATGAGATTTTCTAAAAACTTGTAATGTTTTCTATGTATTGTGCATACATATTGTGTACACTGGGTCCTATAGTACCTCATACAAAATGAATACTGAATGAAATGAAAACAAAATGAAAACAGAATCCTGTATTATACAGGTCATCTTACACAAAATGACCTCAATTCTAGAATTGAGATATTTCAGTTACATAGATATAAAGCAATAACCCTTAATCTTATTTCCGAATTGCTATAAATGCAAGTGATCTCTTTTTATTATTGCACTTTACAAAGACTATGTGAGGAATGTAAAAAATAGGGTCACAAGAGCTCTGGCTATTTCTTCTAAATCTGTCTTTTATTTGCATCTTTATTTCAGTGTTAAAACATTGGCTAACTGGAAGAAATGGTGCATCATTAGCTTCCCTCTCCTTCTCTCATTTGTGCATAGGCTAGCAGAGGATAAATCACTGGGTTATTGCTCCTAGCGGCCTCATGAATCAGACATCTCTCTATGGTGGGAAATTAAAGGCTTTCTAATGGGTTGAGCTGCAGGAACATATTGCATTTGCAAACACAATGGCTACCCTTCACATACTGATTTGTGCATCTAGTTCTGCTTCACAAACCTTGCAATTATGAATGCAACAAGTTGTCTCAACAAGATTGAACAGGAAGGGCATGGGTAAATTTGAGTAATGCTTTCAATCTAGAAAGTCCAATTGGTAGTTGTATTCCACTGGATTCATTTGTGTTCTTGTCAAAGTAAACAGAATGTCTTGACTTTCTGAATACTCTGAAAAGAAAATTGTTTAGCAATTTACAAACCAAAGTCATGTTACAGATGATGCTTAGTCAATCTATGTAGCATATAATTTCAGTTGCTTAAACATGTTGACCTTTTTAAATAGCCATATAAAAGAAGAATACTATAGGTCTTAACAGGTAAAAAGATTTATTTAAATAGGATATATTTCAACTGAATCACATTTTATTGTATTTTTGTTGTGTTTGTGTGTGTGTGTGCGTGTGTGTGCATGTTCAGGATACACTCCCTACGCTTGTTTCTACATTTTCATCAACATCACTTACCATTTACATACACATTATAGTTTTACAAATACAGACTCTGGTTCATGTGATTCCTTACATATTTAATTAATTTAATTATCTTTTCCGATCAGTATCACTAGAGGATCACCACATTAAATGTATTATTTGGGTGGTGGATTATTCTTAACAGTGAGTGGTGTTGTGTTGGTGTTTTGTTTTGGGTGGATCAGACCAGTGCAGTTGGAAATTTTTAAATCCTCATGTTGAATGCTGGATTGAAAATAAACCTAAGGATGGCTTATATTAAAATGAAAAATATAGAAGGAATAATAATTAGGAACTACTGGACTGGTAGTGCAATGTTTAAATGATCTACTCCAAACTAGCCAATTTCACTACTCACATCACTACACACTGTTATATTTTATATCTTTTCTTACATCAATAGTTCTTACATATTTTGTACCCATATGTATTCATTCATTCATTATCTCCCGCTTTATCCTCTATTAGGGTCACGGTAGGGTTCCCCATGCCCATCCAGGGGAGAACATCTCAGGCGCTGGGCAGATACAGGACAGGGTGCCAATCCATCACTGGGAACACACTCACTCACACAGACACACTCTATATGGGGCAATTTGGAGAATTCAATTGACTTGATCCATGTTTTTGGACTGTGGGAGGAAACCGGAGAACCCGGAGGAAACCCACGCAGACATGGGAAGAACATGGAAACTCCACCCAGATGGGGATTCGAACCGGGAATCCCTAGCGCTGAGAGGCGAACGTGCTAACCACTAAGCCACCGTGCTGCCTACCCATATGTAGTTACATTTATTTCTAAAAAGAAAGAAAAAAGAAAGAAAGACCGAAAGAAAGTCAGAAAGTAAGTCAGTAAGTATATGTCTATCTATTCATAAGTAGTAAATAGGAAAAGTTTGAGTTGAATTTTGAAGGAACACCAAGTCGAAGAGTTACTGGAAAACTGATAAACTGTAAAATTAACAGTGTAAGAAGGAGAGTAAACCTAAATGAGTATAGTGAGATATGTAGGAGCAAAACCATGGAGAGCCTTGAATCAGTATTTTCTTGTTAATCCTACAGATAACGGGTAGACGGTGTATCTGCCTATGGACAGGTATAATATAGGCATGAGGACTGCAGCATTCTAAATGTTCTGAAGGTAGTTTATTAGATCTGCACGAAGATTGCAGAAGAGATTTTTGCAGTAAAAAAGGAAAAGATAAAAGCATGAATGAGCATTTTGGTAAGTTATATTGTGCAGATGGTAAAATGTAGTTTAGATGAAAGCTTGTAAATAATCTTTAAAGGTAAGTGATGCATCAAAGAGTCAGGCAACATTTTTGATGACATTACTAGATGTGATCTAAACAACATCAACAGTGATGCTCGGGATACCAGAAAGTAGTGATTTTGGACCTGTTAATAAGGCCTGTGTTGTATTAGCTATGAGTGTGAGGTAGTTGTGGTGCAACTATAGCTTAAGATCAGAAATGCAGGTACATAAACAAAAGCTGTGGGGAATCAGTACATATTTAAATCTAAGTATCATCTGCAAAGCAGTTAGTTTCCAGATGATCTGGTTTACTGGATAAATGCACAAATTGAAAAGAAGGGGTCTGAGAACAGAGTCCTGGAAAACCCCTTAAAAAACAGTCACGATGGATAATCAATGAAAGCCTAGAACTCTAAACTGTTGGATCTAGACCAGTTTTTAAAAGATTTTTTCAAAAGAGTGGAACAATATCTAACAAGAAGCATTAATTTGTGCACAATTAATAAATAAAATGTTTAAATACACCAGTAGCACTACTATGTCTCATCCACTACTACCAGTGCAACATAGCAGATTAATTTATTCAAAGCATACACATATCCCAACTTGATTGTTGGGGCCAGTGCACAGGGCTGGTCATACAGCATCCCTGGAGCAATGAGGGTTAAGTGTCTTGCTCAAGGACCCTCTTTGGTAACTTCAATGGACTTGGGATTTGAACTCACAGATTAATGGCCTAACACCCTTACCACTAAGCCCAAAATCAAGTGGCACCAATCCATTGTTGGGTACACACTCACTTACTCACACAGACACATGCACACAGTCAATTTAGGTAGGGACAATTTAGAGAAGCCAATTCACCTTAAACCCATGTTTTTGAATTGTGGGGTGAAACTGGAAAACTTGGAGAAAACATGGGGAAAACATGGAACTCCATGCAGATTGAGAGAGGCGAACGTGCTATGCCAACATGCCATCAACAGTAAAATATTGGTTGAATTTTATATTAGATATACAAAATATTGTGATTTTTAAAAAAAAATGTGTAATAAAGATTTTTTCAAGATAAGCCTGTAATTAAAGAAAATGGGTACATCTAGCTTATGTCATAATATTACATCATGTAAACTAATGCAAGCCCTTCGTATAATAGTGGTAATGTTATACTTTAAGAAACGTTTTGTTTTTTTTAATATATATAAATTTGGTAGTTCTACTAACATTTCCAATTTCAATTTCCATAATTTACTATTCTGTGTTGTTGTACCATGATTATCATGTCATGATTTCTTTATGGCTTGCTGGCCTGCAGATGAGTCTTGTAGAAGCAAATTACCCACCACAGACACAAAAGACACACTTTGTGTTCAGTGTTCACATCTTAACTAAATACTAAAGATGTGTTGTACATTTAGATAATCAGGTATATTGACACAAATAATAAAATAAAGCATAAAGTAGAAAATAAGAACAGAAACAATCAGTCTACAAGCTGTAATAGTAGAACTATAATGTGTATCTACATGGTAAATGGCACTAATAAAATGGACAGTATGTGTGGAAATGAGAAAGTGCACTTAATAAAGTGAATTGAGTGAACTTATAGAGATATATTAGGCAGATCTTCTCAAGGTAGGAACTCATAACATGGGGTAGGTGAACAGTTAAACATTATAGTAGTTATTATATGCAACCATGCAACTTAAATTCTTAATTAATTGCACATTTTAATAAGTATTACTGCTAATCAATGTATACTGTCATGAGTCCATAACTTAAGAGGGTTAAGAGTCCGAAACATATTTTTTTTAATTAAAGGTAGTATGATAAACATCATTTACTACTGTAAACCTACATTGAGAAATCGAAGTAAAGTGATTTAATACGGTAGGACAGCTTTTATAAGTTTAATGTCACTTTAGTGCACTTGTCATGCAAATTTTCTCTAGCATGGACATCTGCCAATTAATTCTGATACTGTTGACATTTTTGTTTTTGATCACTGACGATTAAAGAAATGTTTAAAACAAAAGAGGAACATGAAATGTATTGTAATCTCACTACACATTAAAGTTTCTGTCTTATGAAGTTCAAGAACTAAATAAATTGAATTATGTTAGGAATACTCAAAGCAGTCATAAACATCAGAAGCAAAAAAGGCTCAGCTTGACTAATGAGGCTAGATCTCATTTAGATTATTTGAGTTACTATAAACCCTCCTTGGTCAGAATTATCCATCTTTAAGTTGGATTATCATCTGCTCTTTATTTTTATTTACTTTATTATTAACCAATTCAGTAAAAAAATCCTCATACATTTTTCAGCTTGGATCATGCTTGATCTTTCCATTACATGTTTTGACATTATAAAAATGTGTGTCGTCCAGTTAATAAACCAGTTAATAAACCCAGGACAGGGCGCCAATCTATTGCTGGGCACACACTCACTCACACAGACAAGCATACACACTCTATATGGGGCAATTTTTTTGGAGAACTCAGTTGACTTGTTCCATGTTTTTGGACTGTGGGAGGAAACCGGAGAACCCGGACATACCTAAACATGGCAAATAAATTACGTATTAAAAATAAAGAAAAGAAAAAAGAAAAGAAAATTTTCAGCGCATTCGCTGCTGTAGAACATTCTAACTCTTACATCAAGTACCATAACCTATGTCATAATAGGTAATATTGAAATAAGTATTATACATGGCACAAATATTGTTTTGGAAACTAAAACTAAATTTAGCATCTTTTTCCTGATTTATTTGTTACTGTGGGATTACTGTAAATCTTGGCAATCACTTGCATATAATTTATGACTCAAATCTCTAGGCTCAAATTATGTGCTGCAGACATCTTCTTTGGTGCCAAAATGTCTTTTCAATTGCACTTTTTGCTGCCAGGCAGCTGGCTGCAGAAATGAATAGGTAAGGTAATATAAAGCTCACCCCAAGCATCGGGATGGAGGCATACTTACTTTTTCCATTACATGTTTTGACATTATAAAAATGTGCATTGTTCTGATAGACCAGTTCATTATTTACCAAACAATAAAATACCATTTTCACAAGTTTGAAAAAATAAAACATATTTTTAGATCTCTAAAATGGTACAAGAATTGTACAAAAACACGAAAAACCCAAAACTTTTCGTACAATTTTTAAAAGCTGATTACAATTACAGTATAATGCTTACTCTTTTCTGGAAATTAGATTCATAAGCAGCTCATTACATTTCACTTCATTGTATATATTATTATATTAATTGAAATGTGTACAAGCAAATTTGTGGGGGAAAAAAAGCATTCATGGCAGCATATGTCTCTCTGAAATATCAATATAAGCTTCCACATTTACAGTTTACAAATATGCACATCATGCATGCTATCAGTGAGGACAAAAACCCTATACCATCACAGAAATATACTGAACTTCCTTTTCCTCTTTTATGTAAATTGCAAAAACATGTTGTTTTCTAATCAAGCTGAAACAATGACTTTTTCTGACCACAGAATACATTTCCACCATCTTTTGGTCCATGACAGATGAGTTCAACCACAGAAGACTTATCAAACACCGCTGCTTAAGGGTGCTTAATGGCTACTCACATTCAGCATCAGATTTTGCTGTTTTTGTTCACCATAATCGCTCCAAACTCTAAATCTTTTCCTTCTATTCAATAGAATATTAACTAGTAGATGCTGAAAGACCTGAATTCTTCATGATCTTGCAAAGAAATGTATAGAAGTTTAGAAAGGACATGTGCGATTATGTTTTTATGGTTGATCTCAACAAAAGTTTTCTTGTGATCTTACCTTATTTAAAAGTGATTGGAAAAATGTCTGCTTTATAACAGTTTTAAGGCCAATTGTGATTTCTTATCTCAAATTGTTTTTTTTTTTTATCCGTAATTGGATATGCAAACATATTTTAGTGGCTGGAGAAGGCACCCTCTATGGATCCCTCTAGCTTCCAGCTGCATGTTTCCTAATGCTGTTTCTTCACCATATTGCACATCATATTATATTTTTGAAATAAATTTATTTTATTTTTTGATGAACACAAAAAACTAATATTTTATGTAAATTGTATAAGAAAAATAAGTTCTGATTACAAGAAAACTTCTTATTTTATGATCATGACCCAATCTGAACATTTGTAAAAAAAAAAAAAAAAAAAACTTTGAACTGATAATCTCAAAATATTTTGCATTAAATGTTGAGCCACATATTAATTCTGCTGAAAAACATTTAATCTTTGGTGGATGCTTCTTTAATACTTAATACGTAAAATTGTGGAACCTTATAGAACAAAGTTAATTCAACATTTTACATAACACAATTTTATAACACATCTCCAGTTTTGCACCTGAATTCACATTACTTAGAACAAATTACAGACATGCATAAAATTGTTGGTATACCTCAGTTAATGAAAGAAAACCCCACAATGGTCACAAAAATAACAAAAAAAAATTTAAATCATACACTGATTTTGAAATATACTTCAACAGAATTATTTCAAAAAAGCAAACTCATTAAACATGCATGGACAAAAAAATATGTCACCCCTGAAAATAATGTGATCAAAGGGGTATGTTAAATCAAGGTGTGTACATTAATTTGCATTACAGGTGTCTTCAATCTTGTAATCAGTCAGTGGGCCCATATATAGGGCTACAGGTAGTTAGAGGAAGCAAAGGGAAGAGTTGTCTCAAAAGATTAGAAAGAAAATTAGAGACAAGCATGTTAAATGTAAAGGTTATAAGACCATCTCCAAGCAGCTTGATGTTCCTGTGAATAGAGATGCACATATTAATCAGAAATTTAAGATCCATGGGACTTATGTTATATTCTGGGGCTGCTTTGCTGTATCTCGCACAGGGTGTCTTGAATCTGTGCAGGTACAATGAAATCTCAAGACTATTAGGAGATTCTTGATAGAAATGTGCAGTCTAGTGTCAGAAAGCTTGGTCTCAGTTGCAGGTCATGGGTCTTGCAACAGGATAATTACCCAAAACTCACAGATAAAAACACCCAGTAATGGCTAAGAGGAAAACATTGGACTATTCTAAAGTGTCCTTTTATGAGCCCTTACCTAAATCCTAGTGAGCATCTTTGGAAGGAGCTGAAACATGTCTGGAAAAGGCACACTTCAAACCAGAGAAAACTGGAGCAGTTTGCTCATGAGGAGTGGGCCAAAATACCAGCGGAGAGTTGCAGAAGTGTCATTGATAGTTACAGGAATCGTTTGATTGCAGTGATTGCCTCCAAAGATTGTGCAACAAAATATAAAGTTTTTTAAATAATTCTGGTTGAAAAGCAATGTTTGACTTTCATTGGTTAATATTCATAGCATTTTCATTTATTATTACTTCTGTCAGATTCAAGTTATTTCTGTGACCTTTGTTTTTTTTTTTTTTTTTTTTTTTTTTTTTTTGGGGGGGGGGGGGGCTGAAATTATGCTGTTCCGGGGAGCCATCTGAACTATGTAGAGTCTGCAGTATCTGCCTCTTTTAGTTATGCTGCTCTAGTCAGTGATGCCAGAGTCACAAGCTGCACTGTGTCAATCACTTATTACTTAAATGCTGTGCTTTATTATTAGCTCTAACTGCCTTCCTTGTCTGTTTCTTTTGAGGTGTGACCGGTTTCCTGGAGGACCTTCATCCATGGCTCTGCCGAAGCACTGCGGCTACGACAAATACTGGTTGGAACCTGGATATTAATTGGACTGGTGGTCATGGACTTACCCCTTAATGGACTTACATATAGTTTTCCAGTTGTTAGAGTTTTTCAATTTGTTAAATATGGTAAATTTGGACACTATCTGTACATGGCTGTCCTACACTGTTGTTGCTGCAGAGAAGAGGAAGAGTCCTCTTCTTCCTTAACAATTCCTTAAACATATTTTTTCTTCCTTAAAATAACAACATAACAGGGAGTTATTTCTTTCCACTGTCGCTTCAGCTTGCTCTTTGGTAAAGTTGCTTTGTGACGATGAACTGTTGTAAAAAGCGCTATATAAATAAATAACTTGAACTTGAATTTTTTCCACGTGTGTATATTTTATTTTTATTTTTTTTAAATGTTGCATATAGAACCGGTTACGACTATGGATCAAAAGAAAAAAAAAAATATTTGTTTTTTTCTGATTAAGCTAAATAGTTCATTTAATACAAATAGATTTATAATGAACTTAAAAATAGTAGGCATAATTGAAAAGACATTTGTCTAACGATTACAAAAAATGCAGTGTTTGGAAGCATCCAACTTGGTATATTTCATTATATTTCAATTCAAAATCAATGAATGCTTTTCTTCTGAAAGCTTCCAAAATGCTGCTATAAGTTGTTGTCAGATTTTTTTATTTTGTATTTTTTAATTTGGTAGAGTGGCACTTATGAAACCATCTTACTCCTTATGCCACATACAGTGACATGATGAATGTTGTTTGTTATCCACACAGGCTGCATTAGCATAAATCTTTCACAAGTAAAAATATAACGGTGAAATTGAACAGGAATTAGCAGCATAAACATTATAATTCCTGGCAGTACATAGTATTTAAACTTAATATTTTTCAAAATCTGTTATTATGTCAACAATATCTCTATATAATTTAATCTTAATGCAGAAGTAGGCATGTAATTGTTACAAGGTACAAGGTGCTCTATGAATGAGTGTATTAAACTGGTACACTAGCTTTAAATCAAAATATTCTTATTTAGTATTTGACAAACAATTACAAATTATATATTTAGCACATTAATTAATAAAAAATGTGAAAAAATGTTTGAGCACTGGTCCCTTTTTAAAACAAATCTTTAAATAGCCTTTATACCCATTTATAATACATTACATTTGAGAACCCAATAGCACTCCTACATAAAAATCCATACAACAAATAAATAATTAAAACTATACATTCACAGTTTATTTTACAAGACACTAGATAAATAAAACAGTCATGTGGTTTATTTTGCATTAAACATGAATGCATGGGTATAAAACCAATCTTACTAGGCATAAAAAATATATATTATTGTCATCATTATTATTTGTATTCAGCAACATCATAGAGCACTGTACATGCCTTTTCAAATTAAACCTAGGGTACACAATTATTTCATGATAATAATAATAATAATAATAATAGTCACATTTTCTGTTAATTGGGTTAATTTTATGGTGATATTACTTCTTTACTGTTTTTCAATAGCAAGGATTCACACAGAACCACAAAGTCACAATCAACTAAGGTGCTAGATCATTCTCAACATATGGTGGTGGTGTGTTAGTGTGTGTTGCACTAAGACACTAAGATCAGCCATATTTGTTTCTAAACTCATTTTGGACTGTATCGGAATAATCTACCTTATTGATCCACTGTGTTAATGAAAAATTAGAAGCTCCATCTGATTTGTTTCAGTTGTTGTTAGTTATTCTTTTATCCCTAAACAGAGTTCACAGAATGAAGCTGCAGAATGCTAATAGCAAGACATTTTTGGTGAGAAACAGTAACAATGTTAACCTGATTAACCACCAAATTCTATTTCATTCCTCATCGATTCATTGTGTTTTCTGATATATTGTGCTACTTGCCAGATGATTGATGCAGATTGTTATCTACTAATTGTGAGGCTTACATAATTAAGCCATGTGCTTACTGATTGATACATACCAGATCAGAAATATAACAAAGAAACAATTGCATTTAGTCAAATTTATTTAGTAAATACTGTATAACATACAATTGCAGGTGGTTTTTTTTACATAGCAAACTAATTGTGTGTGTGTGTTTGTATTTATTTATATATATATATATATATATATATATATATATATATATATATATATATATATATATATATATATACACACACACACACACGCAGCACAGTGGCGGGCCGTGCATTTCACACCTATGCCATCAATAATGATCCGTCAATAATTAATCCATCAAAACTAATATAAACGTCGAGACATACTTCTGTAATAAGTTTTTAATTGGCTAAAAAATGTCTGCTTGTTAAAAGTACGCTCCAATCAGAGGGCATCAATATGCTGACAATGTTAGCCCACTAGAAGGCTGATTGGTTAAAGCAGCATGTTGATCGACACTTATGTACTGCCACAGGGCCAGAAAAATTCATTCTGAAGGACTAAGCAAAAAAAAAATCCTGGCAATCAATGATGTGATTGGTTAAATGTTTTAAAAAAAGAAAATACAGGTCTGGAAGCAGTGCAACTGGGGGAAATGCTATGAAAGTAAGCAGACAGACCATTTGGCGGTATTTAAAATGTATTCATGTACAAAAAATAATTAACATCAGTCTGTGATTCAGATACATTTAGGCCTTCAACAAAGGCCTTGAAGGCCCGCCACTATATACACATTGGAGATCAAATTACAGAACGATGTAGGAAAACTTGATTTATATTGATCAACATTTGATGGATTTATAGTGAGGCAGGGGTGCCCAATATGTCACAGGGGTTTCAGTTAGATTGCGATGGAGGTTTAAAAAAAAAAAAAAAAAAGCGCTTATCATGTATCAGTGCTTTTTTACAGCACAGTATCTGAAGCACTTATACACACGCGCACACACATTTTCACACACACAATGTGAGTCATTCTGAATCACGATCTCTATCCCTGTGCAAGCGAGCAGTCTGTTGTGTGGATAGAGAAATGATCCAGAGTTCATTTTAGTGATGAAAGCAAGTTTAATTTTTTTTAAATAAATAAATAAATAAGTAAATTCCTTGGTGACAAAGTTATGGCAACAAACCCACACCGGTCACAGAACTGTGGAAGAGACAGGAAGAAGAGTGGACCAAAATCCCAGCAAAGCAGTGTGAGAGACCAGTGATGTCTTGTGGCTGCAGATGTACTGAGGTCATTCAAAGAAACCACCTGTACAATTTCTACTGATTGGTGACTGTGGAGACCTTTAGAAAATTTTGTTTTATTCTTTCTCTGTGATACAGTCATTGCTGTTCTCTGATTATAATCATCACATTTTTTTCAATATAAAGAACTTTTTTTGAAATACTTTAGTTATTTTGTAAAACACTATTCTGATATCATGGTGTACCCCTAACCTAAAATCCATCAAATGTTGATCAATGTACATTACATTATTTCAGAAAAAATCAAGCGTTCATCCATTGTTCTCTAATTCTGATCTCCAGTATAAAGATCAGAATAAATAAATAAAATAAATAAATAAATAAATAAAATAAAATTTCTTTATATATATATATATATATATATATATATATATATATATATATATATATATATATATATATAATATAAAGAAATTTTATTTATTTGGATAGAAGTTTGACTGATAGGCTAGCTCTGACTAACAAATTGTCAAACCACACACACTGTTACAAATCACAGCTACACAGTGGAAGCTTTTCTATCAATATCAACATGCTGTCATCATGCCAAAGTCACTGTGCTTTAAGACAGTGCATAATAATGAACATAATAAAATTATGTACATGGCAGATGTATGGATCCACCAACAACTAAATAAGTTCACATTTAATTGGTCAACAATGTGTTAATTAAAGTAAAATACAATTTTCTTTTTCTTAATAACACATACGAATTTAGAATATATTAATAAATAAAAAATAATAATAAAACAACTCTGCAAGGCAAAGCAGAAGAAAAAGGTAAATGGCTTCAAGAAGGCCCAGCAGATAGGTCCCAGCACATGTGTGAGCTGTGGAAAAGAATCACACCAGAGGACAGAGGTCAAGAAACTGAATCGACTAGATACATCATAATTCATATACAAGAACAAATTTTCCTCCTCTTTCTCAACTAATATCTCATTTTTGATAGGAAACAATTTGTTCCTTTAATTCCAGAATTATCTTGAGGTTTACAAACAATGTGCAATTTTGGTTGAACATTTAATTAAAGCTAAGACTGAATTAAGTAAGCTTGATTTTTTTTTTATTCCAAAACACTATTCTGTAGTCCATCAAAAAGACACTTTTGTACAAATTGAAAAGCATTCTGAAATAATACTAAAATGTCCTAAAAAGCTTGTTTTTTGGTCCAAATTCATTTGCATCATCATAACTATGTCATGTTATTGACAATATTTGTTTTACCAATTAAAACACAGTTAACAGGCCATCTAGCACATAATGTGTTACCAATATTGGTTAATTTTGTTTACCAAATTTGTTTACCAATTTTGAAATACTCAATGTTTTTTCTCAATGTTATGTAAATGACCTTTACACTGCTGTAGCTTAAGAAAATATTGACACAATTAATTTTTACTATCAGTATCAGTTATCCTAGTGGGGTTTTATAGATTAAAATGAATGAACGAATAAATAAATAAAATAATTTTAATTAATAAAGGACAGGGAAATCAAAACAGATTTTCATGTTAAAAGACAAAAGCAATTTAAAAGACACACATAGTCACAAGCACAATGTAGTCCATCAGTGTCCCCCGCTCTCCCACAAGGTTCTTTTATCTCCACTATTCACTGCCAACAGAATGGGACAATTAACTACACAGAAATTCTGCAAGTGCATTCTTTATCCATTCTAATGTTCTGACTCCACCTGCTAGTAATGCTGATTATGACCTTATGACACATTTCTCCACTAACGGACAAGACCAAGAACTTACTCCTCAAAACCCACTATGAATGAGAAAATCAACCATAGCTATCTGAACACACTGGCCTGTGAACCATCTGGAACGTAAAAGGTTGAAGGAACAGACAGGGGTAAGCCACATGTTGGCAGTGAAGCCATTCTACTCATGTGCAAAGAGGTATGTGATGGATGTACAGGATAAGGCTTCCCTTTTGTTCACTAATAAACACAACTATGCTCCTAGCCCTCTGTTCAATATGTCAGTATATAAAATACATAAGAGTAAGGTGCAGCTTTGATTTTGGACACTGCTTTGTGCACAGGCTCTGGCATTCCATTTGGTATAATGTTGTGTTGGTGATGTACCTTTAGTTAGGTACAGACCTATCATATCGAGTCTGTTTTGTGATGCACCTACCCATGGCCCAGGTGGAATCCCAGATACCATGCGTCCATATATTTTTTGCTTTTAAACTTTTTTCATCTTACATCTTAGGGTTGGCACTAAGCCCTACACAAATGAAGAAAGATCATTTTGTCACAGCAGTATTATAATATAATGTAAACCAAACAGAATGGAAAAGTGATATTAATTGTAGTGTTGAATAACAAATGCACAACACTGGGTACCAAAACTATTGCGATGTTCCACACACTTTGGTATTTTTCGATTACATCCATGTAAGACATGTTTGCTTAAACAATTTCTGTATAACAATTGAAAGAGAAAAAATAACCCTTTGTAAGCTTGGGGGATCATATAGAAACAATAGAGGTTCCACTAACTTGCCGTACTTTCTATCTTTATGAATCAACCCAGCATTCATAGTGTCACATGACAGGACACAATGAGAACCAGAGACAGGAATTATCGAGCTCAGGAATGAGCTTTATTAACTGACTGAATTCAATCACTTTTAAATACAACTGCATTATAACCACATTCTGTTCTGCATACATTCTTAGCCAATGCACTGTAGAATTCCCTCCCAGTGGCCTGGGCATGCTGGCGGCTTGTAGCTGCTGCACTGCCAATTGGGCCTCTCTTGACAGCAGTGGCAAAAGCTGCACTGTTAATAGCTGTGACAAGCCCCAGGTCTTAAGAGCAAATAGCAAAAAAGCATAATGTATGTGTGATGGAAGGAAAGAGGTGATGGGGAGGAAAGGCAGAGCCGACAGCGATGTTCATTAGAAGTAATTAACACCTGACACTGGCCCCGTCTGTTGAATGTGTGCAGCTTTTATAAGATATAACATCTCGTGCCACGGAGAGAGACACCTATAGACGAAGAGGAACGGAACTTTCGGTCACAAGCCAACAGCTGGATTTGAAATGTTTAAAATAGTGTGTAACTAAAGCCTGATCCTGTAAGTGGAAAATCCTGTCTCAGATTCTCATTCAGTCATCTCTTGTTACGATTTGCCTATGTGTTATCCTCTGGTCCCATTTTGTCAGGGTGGGGGGCAGGTTCAGCAGTCAGCAAGGGACTGGAGTAACCATCACTCACCGGTCAGACACACTGCTGCTGCAGATCTTCACATCATGTTTCCAGCGCTGCCTAAAAATGCTGTTCCGAGTCTAATCTGGACAGAGCAGTTTAATGGTAGGGACTATTTGTATTGGTCTTTACTTCTGGGTTTTGACACCAGATGTGACAGACTTTCACAAGTAAAGAATTAGGCCAGGCGACACTTGAACCTAACAATACGTATTATACATGGATATCAACACAGCTTTCCAAGCAGTGTAATCAACATAAATAATGGACATAAGGCTTGCACTCTTTTTCTAACTGATATATCAGCTCAACTACTTTCATCTCCAACTGTTATTGGCAACAGAAGAGAGCTTACAAACATCCTTTACCTGATTCGAAAGTAATGTCTGATCATAATCTCTCATGCACCAACAACAATAATGTGTGTGCATGTGTTTAGTCAATAGAGCATTTCCAATGCAGAACCAATGTTGAAGAAGATCTGGCCTTCTATGAAAATTTTTATTCATCTTAAAGTTGTTTAGCAGAGTTCTGGTCAGGGTCCTGTAAAGGGTACGGAGTTGTGCCAAATAAAATTTACCAAACCAGATGTACATAAATAAGCATTGCTAAAAGCAAAATCTTTCCTGAAGTTATTTATGTTGCAACATTATAATAACTCGAATTTATAAAATAGAAATTAAGTGAGGAATGTTAATAAATTCTGTGTATATATATTGTGCATATTAGAATGAACATCTACATATTACAAGCCAATGAAAACCTAATTTAATAATAATTTCATTCTGGCTACACAGTTTAGGAAAAGAAAACTTTCAATGCAACATTTTATGTCTGTGATGTATGTAAAGGTAACAAAACACAAAAACATTTTTTGAAAATGAATATAATATTCAAATGAAGAATAACAATGTTGGACACAAAATATTGCATAAAAACACCTTAATTAGTAAAGAATACCCTACTCTTGAATCTAGGCATACAACTAATTATAGTTTTTAGGGCTTTAACTTCACACTTCATTATAACAGCTGCATTTTGTTTTGAGATGCAAGCTTCTTAAAATGTTTAAGTACACATCGTTCATGATTTTTTATTAAGCTTTTATTAAGACACAAACTCACCAAATCTGTATACCGTTAAAGAATGCACTGGTAGTCCTGCCCCATATTTAGGAGAGGGCTGGAGAAGGTACAGTTCATGAAATAAGAACAAAATGACCTAAAGCATTTCTCTAAAGAAAACACTCTTCACTACTGTCCCAATGTCTCCAAGCCTTGTCTCTTTTACACACCTGCAAGTGTTAAATGCATGATCTGCAGTACTGCACAGACATAAGGCTAAAAAATGAACTGTAAAGACACTTGGGGAAAGAATAATGAATGCAGTGATTATAGGATTTAAATAACGATTATATACAAGTTTTTTC
Organism: Corydoras sp. C115; assembly: GCA_019802505.1. Lineage (NCBI taxonomy): Eukaryota > Metazoa > Chordata > Actinopteri > Siluriformes > Callichthyidae > Corydoras > Corydoras sp. C115. Next base: position 609,727 of record JAFMOC010000028.1, read on the forward strand.
TGTCTTACACAACAGAGCTAAACAGACAGTACATGCTTGGTAGGTTTGAGGAAAGAATAAACAAGAGGATTAGAAACTGAGTTTGTAATGTTGACTCATTTATGAGATTTAAGTAGCATATTGACCATATTTGATACTAAAAGAAAATGATTTAATATTTATCTAATGAAGTGTTGTAACATCGTAAATTGTAATTTATGTTTGGGTAAAAGATTGGGATTTGCTTTAACACTCTCAAATTTTCTTTTCTCTGTATTTTAAGTTGCCTCACAGTCTCACCCTGGCAAAACTGTACATCAATAGTTTCTTTGTAGTAATTCGTCACACCACTAATTGCAATGCTGCAGCAAAATATGGGTCACTGAAAGAACCATGGCCTGTTGAACTGTTGCAACTGCCAAGAAAAAAAAAGTTCTTCTGACTATAATTATTTACATCTAAAATTACCATAAGGTTATATATATATATATATATATATATATATATATATATATATATATAAAATATATATTTTATATATAATATAAAACCTTATAAAATGGTAATTTTAGATGTAAATGAATATATATATATATAGTTATAGTTATGATATATATATATATATATATATATATATATATATATATATATATATATAGTTATGCCTAACAATGCATTATCAATAAAATTTACTCTAAATTATTTGTACATCATTAACACCCAAAACTGAATTTTGCACAGCCAAAACCATAAATATTTATTTATAACATCTACATTTGTGTTTATGAAACATACTAACAATTTGTACCACCAGCTTACAATCACCCGATTCCAAATGAGCATTTATTCAACAGATAATAACAGCAGCTGTTGTGCAATATTCTTATCGGAAATGCTCTCACAGACTGTTGCTGCCATATTTTTTTCAAAACAGCAAAACAACCATGACAAAATATCTCATAAAGATTCCTGAGATATCAACAAAAACGGAAGTTGTGAAATTATAATCTGCCAAATAGAAGATGGGGCAGTTAATCAGGAAGTGAGAAAAGGAAGGGAAGCACAATATGCCAACAGATGACTGTCTATGTGGTGTTGGCTGACAAAAAAAGGCTCTGTCAATCAGATTCTATGTAAGCATGCTTACTGCGTGGGAATGTTAGTTCAGAAAAACAACAAGAGTGAAAATGAAAGATGAAGCGTGGAGAAGAAAAAAGGGGGGAAGAGACATGCTAGTAAGAATAAACAAAGATGGCTGCAGAGATGGACTTGAACACAAGAAAAAAAAGCTAAAAGTGAGGTACAGAAGGAACACCTGCTTTGAAATTGACTGAGATCAGAGGCCTCCCTCTTTTCAGGCTGATTCTTGGGCCAAAATCCAAAACTCTGCTAGCAATATACACATCAAAGTCACCACAGGAAGAACCTCCTCCAGAATTATCCAGCCAAAACCTACAAATGTGGACTACAGGCTACATTTTTACTACAGCAAATAACAAGTCCTAATATTAAATGACGTTCTTAAATGAAAAATATTGACAAGTTAACCTTTGTTGATACAGTTTATATACTACTGTCTTCAGTTTGCTAGCCCTGTCTATATGAATTCAGAAAATTGTTAGGAATCTAAATTCAGCATTTACTGTGCCATTTCTGTAAACAAATTAAAAAAAAAAAAAATATATATATATATATATATATATATATATATAAATAAAAGAGTTTGAAACTAGATGCTGCTAGAAGAATTTATTAAAACCAGGTAGTACTGTACCTTTTTTTTTCTTTTTTACTGCAAACTGTGTTAAGTCCCTGTGCTTTGTTTTCTAATATTCAGAACACCCACAGTACCACCAAAAGCAGGTATTTTTTGGGTGGTGGATCATTCCCAGCCTTTCCTTAACAGGTGTGATGCTGGTATAAAATTTTGCCAATAATTTAAGGTTTGGCATGGTGTGCAATGATATTCTTCTGCATACCCAAGTTGTAATGAGGTATTTTTTTAGTTAACCATTGCTTTTAATTAGCCAATAAGCAATAAGGCTATATAATGCAGATAACTTCAACTTTTCTGCATTATAATAGTATAGACAACTTATTTTTCTTACCTTTGAAAAGAAGATGCAACAACTATGTCCCATTAAAAGTCATTTCATTGTTTGTCTCAAAATAACCCCACGTTTAAACTGCAGGAACTTGTCTTGACAATGTCTACATGCCTCAGTGCACCGAGTTGCTGCCATATATTGGCTGATTTAATAGCATTATTGAGCAACTGAGCAGGTGTACCTAATAAAGTGTCTGCTTATTGTACAGTACATAATAATAAAATTTGATTTTTTTAAATTAAAAATTATTACAATCTTAGGGATGCTTGATTAGCCACTAAAAATCGATAAGTAGCTAAGTAAGTTAAAAATCTCCATTAAACACACAGAGGACATCGAACCACTTTTAATGTTATTCACTGTGAGTGCCATCAGCTCAGCTCACGACATCAGTGTTAATAGTTTTGGAGTGCTGAACAAGCTGGTACAGTGGTGGATTAAGCTTCAGATGTTAGACTTTACACTTTTAAGTATTCAATCAGCTTTAGCTAAAATGTGGCATGAGTAATAAAAGGATAAGGCTGTCCCACTACACAGTAAAGAAAAAAAGCATAAAATCTGACAAAATGTGTTTCTTGTCAAAACTTCCCTCAACAGTCTGTAAACTACTGATATCATTTAACTTTAATTTGGGGAGTATTTAAAATCTCTGTGCACAGTTATAGAGCAGTGACATGGGAGCACCAGTAAATATCAGCTACACTAGAGAATTTTTGTAATCCACTACATATTTTCCACACACTCATATGTAATACTGTATTATTTATGAAGTCTAATGATTGTATAAGTTCTTTAATGTGTTAAATAACTGATAAAAAGTTTATTCACATTTAGGTCTTGTTTAGAAACCTGATAAGGTTTTAGGTCATACTGTACCTTTCAAAAGATCGGACATATCACCTTGCTCTATTGTCTATTTATTAGATTTACCACATGAATAGACTTGCATAGTTGTACAATTACAGACTGTAATCCATCTGTTTTTTTGTTAGTTTTGTTAGTAGCTCTCTGTTGGTCAGGATATCACAAAACGGGTATAATTTGGGTGGTGGTTTATTCAGTTCTGCAGTGACACTGAGGCGAAGAGAGGGTTTTAGTGCAGCAGTGCTGCTGTAGTTTCACTTATACACCTCAGTGACACTGCTGGGATGAGAATAATGCACTAACCAAATAATACTTACTCTGTGGTGCTACTATTGGTCCTGACCAATAGAGAACAGACTAGAGGGGACAAACACAGTATGCACTCTAGTCCACAAAACGATAAGACTACAAAGTTCATCTTCACAGTGAGGAGAACTACTAAAATGGCCCATAAGTGGAGCAAAAAGGAGGTGTGTCCAAACTTTTAATTGTTACTGTGTATATCAAAACCTCTGATGAACAGCCCATGACAACTACTTTATTGCAGAGATAGTGTGTGGAGAGAAAAGAAAAATAAATAAATAAAAAATTGTAAAATGTACTACAATCCATGATTGATTCTGATAATCAGCTATTTTGATCACCACTACAAAAGTAGGTTTGGAAGGTCTGGGCTAGAGCATTCAGGTATGTTAACACAATGCCAAGGAGAAACTTCATTAGCAAGAATGAAAAGAAGCAACCTACTTTAGAGAATCAATTGTTGCTGCGCATTCATTTGGGAAGTGTTATGGACATTTTAAACACATTTAAGTCCATTTAAGGAAAAAAATAATAGTGGTAAATATTTAAGATAAAATATGGTCAAAACTGGATAATGACACAGGACAATTAACCCAAATTCAAGCAAATCTACAACACAGATGAAAATAATAATTTAAAAAAGAAAAAAAAATACAATGGCCTATTTAAATTATAGTCCTCAACTCTTATACATTGTATTTTAATTCTATGGTGTGACTTAAACAGACTGCTGTGTAAATAAATTAATCTCAATAAAGTGAAGTAACTAGATGAATGTCCACTAAAAAATCTCACAGAATGAGGTTAACAACTAAGACAAGGTACACAAAAGTATTTTGTCCAAGTTTTTGCTGCTTTTGTCAGCTTTAAAAACTATTGATGAATGGAATGTGCTTAATTGTTAGATAAAATATAACATGGTTAAATATATTTAACAATACAACATACATACATACATACACACACATATACATTATATATCTTTAAAGCTTTCTACAAAACACATTTTTAAATGTGAAAAGTAAATTTATTTTTTAAAGTAGAAAGAAATATAGATTTATTTTTGTAACAGTGCAAAAAAACTTTTCATTGTCTTTCATAAAGTGTACTGTCATCGAGTGGGATTGATATACTTGTCAGTGCAGTTAAAAGTAGAGTTTAGTCATAAAAAGTTACATTTTAAAACCACACATAATAGACTGAATGTAAAAACCCAAGCATATATCTTCAAGTACATACAACATAATAGATAAAAAAAAAAATATAATAATAAAAAAAGAACAGTGACACTGTAACATTATTCAGAAGTAAACTCGAAAACTTCTCTCACACAGAGAAGAGAGTGACTAATGTCTTGCATCAAGTTCATTGTTTATTCCTGCCTGGAAGCAATGAAATAACCCTATTAAATCAAGTAGTCACCCTGCCATTAATCTCAATGCAGTGAACTAGTTCCTTTAAGCTATTGTGGTAACAAATTTGCATGAGGTGAGTTTGCCCACAAAACATTGTTTAAGAAGCTTTGAGTCCAGATATTATTGTCACCAGTCTTTGAAGACAAAGATTAACAAGTGTAAAATCTGGATAAAAACAAAAATGAGTAAGGAACACAACAGAAAAATAATATTAGGCTTGCCTGTATAATAAACAGCAGTATCCAGACCTTTTAATTTTCAGTATACTGTAGTTCACACATATTTACATTATTTATAATTCAACTATTTTCATACTTTTATGGTTGACTGTAATGTCATCTAGTTATATCTTTTTTTGCATTATATATAAATATAAACATACAATTCTGTATTTACTTTAAGTATGTTATTGATGATTTATCTTGTGCAATGGATGTGAAACACAGAAATAGGTGATACAGAAGTTTTATAAAAAACAAGGTGATGGAAACATTTGTGGCTTCCAAGAAAAATCAGCCGATCAGATGCTGCTTTTAGCTTGGTGTGCAAAGTTGTTAAAGCAAGCTGTCTAAATGAGTAGTAAAACAGTACATTTTCAAAACAATGTGTCTGTATTTTTTTTATTTTGCACTTACTTGTTAAAAGTGTTAAAATGACCACCTGTGTTTTTACCAAACGACAACCACAATATTTATTTAATGCTATCATCAGAATGATAGTGAAAAAATAAAAATTAAGATTTACTGAAGTCCATAACACCAATTGCACCAAGATTACAGATGTATAGAACTTTTTATGATTGATAAAACTTCTACAACTACATAGAAGTATTGCAAAAAATATTAATGTGGTCAATATGGCAAAACTGTTGTGTGAATTTTACTGGTTTACAATAATATTATGCTATACATACATCAAGCTTTTGACAAGGCAATGGTAAAATTCTCTATATTTGTAGTTTAATAACTTCGATTTCAATTGCTCCGACTTGATTGCAGGTGAACTAGCAGTCATAAACTTGCTAACTTATCTTAAGATGAAACACCAAAACTGGACCTGTGTTTGAAGCTATGTATGCCAGTGCAGTAAGATGTATGCCAGACAGTAAGTCACACTTTTGCTGGTCCAAACTTTCTTTGGTTTCACGCCTCACATTTTTTCTGTGTTACAAATGGTGTTTTAAATAATAAATCCTGTTTCCGGTTGTCATTGTGTTCTGGCATGTGATGGATCAGTGCTCAAATGATGAGGATGCATGTAGCTAGAAAGAGATGCCTTCAAGGCCTTGCAGTCACATTCTCAGAGATGCACAATTGCACTAAGATTGTTGCCTGCCAGAGTAGGTGTCACACCTACAGCTTCCACACCTTCTCCACTATCTCCAGCTACAGCTCCTACACCTCCTCCGCTGTCTCAACTTCCTCGCTCTCCTGAATTCTGATTCCGTACATTGCCCTGCTCATTTAGTTAATTAGCTTAATTGGTTTTTACTACTTCTTATTTACAGGGCACATGTGATGGTGGCCCTTTCGTTTCCTCATTTATGTTACACACACCTATGGGACACCATCACCGCTCTCTTTTTCTCTCTCCTTCCAGTGAGTCACCTGTGGGGATGTCTTGGCCTCCTGTCACCAGTCAGTAGTGTGCGATCTTCCCAACCTGTAGAGCCTGGAGCTCAGTTTCTGTTACAGCTTTGTGTGCTACCGATGCATGTACTTTGAGTTATTACATCTGAATCCCAACCTATGGAGCCTGGAGCTCGGTTTTTGTTACAGATTTATGTCCTACCGACACATGTACTTTTAAAAGGTGACTCACTGCACATCCTGTCGTTGCTTCTTTCGAGCGTCCCGTGACAGCTGGACACCGGTGGGAATGTCAAAAAGGAAGATCTAGATGATGGTGGATGGCTACATGCTGAATAGCGTATATCGTGAACCGACAGACAAAGATGACATTGTGTGCATGGAGACAGGAATAAGTTATTGTGCTAGATTAATCTGTCTCCAGTCCTCATTGTGCTTTTTAAAATTTTAATAATGTCATTTTTTTTTTTTTTTTATATCAAGACTTTCTAACAGGGCAGCATGGTGGCTTAGTAGTTAGCACGTTCGCCTTTCAGGGCTAGGGATTCCCGGTTCAAATCCCAATCTTGGTGACGTTTTCATGTTCTCCCCAAGTCTGCGTTGGTTTCCTCCGGGTTCTCCAGTTTCCTCCCACAGTCCAAAAAACATGGGTCAAGGTCAATTGAATTACTCCATATAGAGTGTGTTTGTGTGAGTGAGTGTGTGCCCAGCGATAGATTGGCGCCCTGTCCTGGGTGTATCTGCCCAGTGCCCGAAAATTTCTCCCCTGGATGGGCATGGGAAACCCCCCTGCGACCCTAGTAGAGGATGAAGTGGAAGATGATGGATGGATGGACTGTCTAACAGTTACAAACAAAACAGTCATTGGGCGATTTTAGTATCTAAAATTGATCTATCGTCAGGTCTTTGGAAAATATAGTACCAGGAGTGAAACCAAGCAAGCACAGGAAGGACATGCATACAGAAAGGATCTTTGTTGGCCCCAAACATGAATCAAACCCGGGACCTATTGCTATGAGGCAGAATAGTAAACTGCGGCACCACTGGGCCCCAATATTTCACAGAAGAAAATAAAGTACCATACATATAAAACCATTCTGTTCTTTGAATAAAAAATCAAACAAATGTATAAGTACTGTTCCGCAGTTTGTCATCATGATAGACTATTTATTCATAGAAAATTTAAAATGACTATTTACCTTGTTTAATTTCTATACATCACTTCAAACTCTGTAATAATTGTTTTCAAACATAAATTTAAAAATGATTAGTTTCCCTGATCATATCAACAAAAGCATTATTTCAAAATACTATCTGCCAGTGCAGTGTGTAGCTTTTTTGTTTTTGAAAACAGAGTGGATAAAAGCAGTGGAAAACGGTTGGAACCTGAAGGCTGCTGGAGGTAAACAAGAGCTGGCAGGCTGGCTTAAACCCTGCATCCTGCTGAAGCATCCCTCTAGGTACAGCAGCTTCCATCTGATGTCCTTTTCACTCAGAGAGTGAGTCTGACTCCACAGGATGAATGCAGCCTACACAGCATGCTCAGACTGAGGTGTGGCGCATGGTGCATACAACACTGACCCACTAATCCCACACTCAGTAGTCAGCCACAGGCTGGATAAGGGACACACTGAAACTTGGCTCAGCTGCACAAACCTGTGCCGGGTAGACCCAGGCATGTTGGCAACATGCTCTTATGTTCAGAGGCTTCTGCACAAATAGGCTAAACGTGTTTTAGTGTGTGTATGTGTTCGAGAGAGAGAAAGAGAGAGAGAGAGAGAGAGAGAGAGAGAGAGAGAGAGAGAGAGCGAGAGAGAGAGAAAGAGAGTGCTTAATGTTTAATTATTCTAGAAAACATCCAAGCATGTAGAGCGCCTTTTAATTTAGTAGATTCTGTCTACCCTTGTTTGTAACATTCTTAAAAACCAAAGGTTTTATTCATGAAGCCACTAGAAGCACCGTCATGCTTCATAGTTTTCAACAATCACAGACAAGCCAATGACCACATTACTGAGTGTAAGAGGCAGTCTGGTCGTATAAATCAGATCAGCAATGATCTCTAGCAGAGTGGAAACATGTTTCCTGAAGTATCATATTGCAGACTATATGATGAATTCGAATTTGGCAGATGGCAAACCAAAATACTTCTCCAAATACTTTTTCATTCATGCATATAGAGGATATGAAATTTGAATGTTCACAAAGTGTCCATAACGTGCTTAAGTATTATTATTTTTCTTCTGCGAAATCCTGTCATTATTACCATTATTACACTTTCAATGGCTGCTCAAAATAACATAAGGTGGTGATTTCACAGTGCCTACATCATCTCAATCTAATTCTCAGACTTAAAGAAAAAATGTTGTCAGCAAAAACACTGTCTAGCATTTAGGTGTGTGTGTGTGTGTGTGTGTGTGTGTGTGTGTGCGTGTGTGTGTGTGCGCGTGTGTGCGTGTGTGTCCATCAATGCATGTGAAATTGATAACTGATTAGAGTTATGTATGCTGTCTAGCTATTCACAAGTCTGTCAGTGTAACTTTTGTATCTATTTATTAAATGTAGCTTTCTAACAACTTTGCTTACCCAAAAATGGACATGTGCACAATAGATATGTGCATAGACAATTTATTTTAGGAGACAGTTTTTTTTTATATTTTATCTACATCAAACAAGTCTGTAAAATGACTAATAAAGATGTGTGAGGCTCTCCTTCATTACACTGTGGTCCCTGAAATAGCAATGGAAAAGAAATAGCCAATTGACATACAATTAAGAGTTCATTTTTAGTAGCTCAATGACTTAGCAAGCCTGGGGCCGTCCCTCATTGGTCAGATTTTAACTGTTCTGCACACAACCACTAAAGCATGGTACTGACATGCATATTGAAGAATCTCTTTCCCCCAAATGACTCTGTAAACAAGATGTGAGGGCAGCATTGGTAACATAATTTGTGGGAATAAGTGTCAGGCTGCTGTTATTGCGTTATTTAGTGCACCATAAAGCGCCAGGCTATTGATTTGAGAGGCGAAGCGGCTCCACGGTTATTTCTGTCATTGCCACTCTCATTAAACTGATATATTAGGCTCTGCATTTTCCCCTCTGAATTTTAGTGCCTTCTCGAAGTCCTTTTTTTTCATGTGTTATTTCTAACTGTCCATTTGTTTTTTTATTTTATTATTGTTACATTTTTTTTTATTTTAGGCTGGTGTTCAAAAATACTAATTTTGATATTAAATTTGTATTTCTTTTACTAATAATTTCCTACTCATTAAATGTTATAAATATAAATCATCTAAGAAAATCATATAGAATTATGCAGATAACCTGCATAACAGAGGATTGTGTTTACATAGAATCAACAATGTTAATTCTTCATGAATCCATACTAGTTTTTGGAGCTGCTTCCTTGTGCACAGCAGGCTAGTTCACTCTGCCAGGCTTACAGCAGAGTCAGTGATGGCATTGTACCAGACATTATTGCCCAGGCTGCTGCACTCCTCACATCCATCCCCTGTACACTACACAGAGCATCCAGTCAAATCCAATCGTCACTGCAAATATGATTTTGTACACATTGCTTTAGTAATCTCCAAAACTAGTAATCCATGATTGTACCGTTACAAACTGGAGAAAATAAGTTTAGGGGTGAATGCCAGCACCATTTTAGTCAGGGAGCAGAAACCAAACAAGTCTTTAAACTAGAAAAGGATTATTTTTATTCATAATGTATGTTTTGGACTATAAAAGCTTAGTGATTTAATGCAGAATGTACATTGTATTTAATCTGCATAATAAAAAAAAACCTCACTGTTTATGACCGTTTCGTGTTCAGGAGTTTAAAAAAAGGACAATTCATATCTAAATTCATTCATATCTAAATAATAGATATGTGGACCATTTTAGTATTTTCAATTTATCTACAAGTATGTTTTTGAAATGTGAGTGGAAGCTGTGGGAGTTCCCAAATTAAACTTATGCAGACACGAAGGCAACATGGAGACTACAGACTCCACAAAGAAAGGATCTTTTTCTACCTCACCTGAGAGTTGAACCCAGGAAGTTCTTGCTATGAGACCAGAGCAGTAAGCACTGCCCGGTAGGCACAAATTTTAACTATAAACTTTAACTCTGACTAAAAGGTAAACTAAATGCTTGATCAAAAAAATATATTTTTACTAAAATGCTGTTTATAATATAAAGTGTATAATTCTTTTTATAGTTTTAAACTTGAAAAAATATAAAGGCAAATGAAGGGGACCAAAAAAAAAACAACAACAAAAAAACAAGTTACTATGTTATAGTGAAAATACAGTGGGCATACAAGCTATGAAAACAAAGAAATGAGAAAATGTGAAATAAGAGAGTGAAAGATGAGGGGCAAGCAACACAGGTTATCTAGTGCTGGAGAAAGAAATGGATGTGTTGGTCGATATTTGGTGTCATTCAGTCTGATATCCCACAGGAGCCTGGGAGAGAAGATCAGCTGCTCAGATAAACATCATCTTTGCCATCTCATGGAAATAGACTTATTCCTCAGGCCATCTCCCTGCTCCGCACACCTCACCAATACATAATACAGCTACATAAAAAGCTAAATAAATGTTGCAATAAGTGTCTTGAATATTAAAACACTGCAATGGAATGAAAAATATTCTGAAACACTGTTCACTCAATTTAAGTGTATTAAGTCTGTGAAGGTCTTTTAAAAGAAACAGCATTTTTTTCTACAGCAAAGCTTTCAAACAAGTGACTCATTTCTTCTAGATTTACTTTACGAATGTCAAGAGCTAATTTAACATTGTAGCTAAGTGGGAAGAGGCAATGTGGTGGCACTCAAAATGAAGCATCTGACTTAAATTAAAATAATAGTAACACAAAAAAAAATAGACAGAACTTAAAGAAAACACACACAATGGATGTGTATTAATTCATTTTGTTTTAGTTTGTCTGTATTAGCTTTGTGCACTGATATGGAGTACAAGCAGGCAGATGGCTTACCCAAGGGGTCGATCTCAGTTTCTGGCAGACAAAGCAATGATGATGATCAGCAGAGTCAGAATGAATGTTACAGCTATCAGAAGATAGCATTTCCTTTTCCTCAGTTGCCGCTGTGGATAAATAAAAACAAACAAATGTATGACGTTTTGCGGTGTATGAATATAGCTAAGTTATACTCACAGGGATTGTGTATAGAAAACATGTTTTTTGCAGCTGTGTGAGGGAAAAAAATCTAATTTGGTAAAAATACAATATAGAGCATTTTTAAAGTTTGCTGCGGTCGCACAAGCACAAATCAAGTACCCACTATAGTTCTTTTATGGTAGCATGGGATAAAAAAGGAAGTATTTATAATTTAAGCTCTAAAAATGTCTTGTTTTTATCTGGTGACAGAAGTAATGGTAAAGATGCCACTGTTATGACTAAAATGCAATAAAGCTTTAAAGTTTTTGTAAAAATCTTTTTTTTTACAGTTGCTAGATTAAATACTATTTAAAAATTGAACAAAGCATTATTAAAGTAAGGGTTTTGAAACGTTTGCATTACACTCTGTTTGTCTACAACACATTGTTCAGATTGATATGAAACTGGTCAGTGCCAAACATAACAAAACCTCTGTCACCCAACACATAGGATGGATAAAATTTAAAATTCAGGCCTCTGTCCGAATATAAGCACAGTTTTGATCTTGTGGCTAAATTAACATGCACTACCATAATAGCAAGTATAATAGCTTGTCACAGGAGTGCTGACTCCTGCAGTAGCATATGAATGAGCGAATGACTCTTGTGCGATATTGCATTATGTCTGGCAATTTGTTGGAATTGTGTTGGTCCAACTGACCCCTACTAGGTAGAAGTTAGTGTAAAAGGTCACTGTAAATTCATCACAGATATATAAACTTACTACTGTAATAAAACATTGTATCCTGATGGAAGTAAGTTTTTTGAGAATAACAATGTCTGAACCCACAGGGTATAAGCAGCCAGTGAACAGTTTGATAAGGGTGAAAATTATGCAAATCACATGTTATGCCCTTTAAAGTCATGAAATTTCAACTCTGCCGAACCACTGAGGTTATAATCTACCCAATGTCTTAGACACTGCAAGGTACCATCAAAATGACCAACTGAAAGATTATTTCAGGGATACAGTTTCAGAATCAGAATCAGAATCAGTTTTATTTGCCAAGTATGTTACACACACAAGGAATTTTGTTCCGGCATGATGTTCTCTCTCTTGTAAATTGCAATTTACTGTATTTACAATATACAGTTATATTTACAAATAACAAATAACAAATTTGCTGTACAATATGATACATATGTATAAAATATAAAATATATATGGGAAGGTGCATTTATGTTGTGGTGAAGATTATAAGCTGTTTATAAGTGTGATGGCGTGAGGAAAGAAACTGTTCGAGTGTCTGGTTGTTTTAGTGTACAGTGATCTGTATCGTCTGCTGGACGGGAAGTTTATGGACATAAGTATAATGGCACATCTTTTATTTAATTAATTCCATCTAATTGCCACAGATTTGTAAAATAAAGCACCCAGTCAATACTTTTGGAAATTATATGACCTTAATTTGGTGGGGACATTTTGGGAAAGGGGCTTTTCTGGTCCAGCATAAATGTGCTTTAGTAACAAAAAGCAAGGTCAAAGGAAAATCATGGTATAACCTCAATGCCATCAAACTTTTAGAGGGAACACAAACTGTCTTGTTCAAAATAGATGTTTGAACACACAAAAAAATTCTGGATAAAGGAACAAAAAATGTATGGTTATGTTATGACTACAAAATGGACAACAACTTGGGATGTTATAAAATATAATTTGTATGCAATACAAGTACTTTGGACCAGATAGTGTATATGTTGGTGTTGTAGTACTGAGGTCCACTTTTGGTCTTAAAACTATAAACAAGCGCTTATGATAAAGTGTTTTGTTTATCTTTTTTATATATTTTAGGAATTTTTACACAAAATGAATGCCCATTGTTGTAAACATAGGTATTTGGTGTAATTATTTAGGACAATTCGTTTAACAACATAGTTGTTTGTATGTGTGTGTGTGTGTGTGTGTATACGTACGTACATGTTTTAGTGCTTGCAAAAATGAATATTTTATAACCACTGGGGGGGTGTATGCAACACTGCACTCTTAGTCCCCTTGAAAGAAGGAACAATGATTGGTAAAGAAAAAACTGTTAGCTAATGTAACTGAGAGAACAATTCACATACATGTTTCAAATGTACTACCATTGGTTAGATAAAAGGAGAAATACAGTATTGGACTGTTTTACTAGAGCTGGACAACTTGCCAACAACAGCAAAAGAAAACAGATAAATGTCTAGAATTAGTTAGTACAATTCCTAGTGGAATATCTGGATAAAGGAAGGAAGAAAAAGAGAGTTGGTAATGAATAAGAATTGTAGGAAAGTTTAAGGAAGAGAAGGTTGACAATCAAAACTAAACTAAAATCTTTAGAGTGATAAAGCCAGTAGACAGAAGTGTGGGGAGATGAACTGTAAGGCAAAGCAAGTGAGGTTAAGGAAAGGTGTTATGACAGGCTGTATGAGAGGTTAGACACCAAGGTAGGTGAAAAGGACTTGTATCGATTGGCCAGCCAGAGAAACAGAGCTGGAAAGGATATACAGCAGGCTAGAATGATACATAATGCAGATGGAAATGTGTTGTCAAATGAGAAAGTTGTACTGATAGGCTGGGAAAAGTATTTTAAAGAGCTGATGTATATAAAAAAAATGTGTGTGTATATGTATGAGAGAGAGAGAGTTAGTGTGTGAGTGTGTGTGTAAGAGAGGTTGGATTATGTAGAGATAGTGAACAAGGTAGTGAATCAGATTAGCAAAAAGGAAATAGAGGCTTTAGAGAATAAAGAATGGAAAGACTAACGGTCCAGATAGGGATTTTGCTGGTGAGATCTTAACTACATTTTTTTAACTGAATCTTAGAATGTGAGATGACTAAGGAGTAGAGAAGATGTGTTTAAGAACAAGTGTGTTTATGCAGAGCAGCAACAACTATAGAGGAATAATGTTGATCGGCAACAGCATGAAAGAGTATGAAAGAGAACTGAAAGCTGGGTTAAGAAACAAGGTGAAGGTTTGTGACCAGCAGTTTCATGCTAGAAAACCCTCCACAGTCCCACCACACAATAATTGCTTTGAGAATGCTGATGTAGAAGTAAAGGAAAAGCAGCCAGAAATCGCTACTGTGTATTTGTAAAGCTGTGGTATTAAAGGCAACATAACCAGCAATAAAAAAATAAGTTGGAAATAGGCATTAATACACAATTAATAAACCTTTTTTTTGATAAAATAACGCTGAAATACAAACATGCTATCATGTGTTTTGCATATATCTGAGGAAACAAAGGCTCTCAGATATTTAACTTTTGATGTCCTTGCATTTTTCTTTAATATCATACACCTGTACTCGCCAGGCTGGCCACATTAACAGCTATATCTTATTGTATTAAAACTATATTCAGTTTCTCTGCTTACTTTGTTAATTCCATGTACTTCTTTCACTTATGGTTTCCTCCAAAGAGCATGTACAGGGTTCTCACCACTGCAGTAACATTCACATTATTATGGTGTGTTAGTGTGTGTATTGAGGCTGATGTGTGGATCAGATGCATCTTTGATGGGGTTATTTATAAATATCTCAGTGACACTGCTGGATCAAGAATAATCCACCAACCAAAACTGTCCAACCACCATTATCCTGTAGGCAAAATCTTGTCAGAACTGATAAGAGAACAGACTATGACTAACACAAATCATGCATAAACAAATGAGCTACTGTCTCCTGCAAGCAGTAAGACAGATGTGTCAACAAGAGTGCACCAGCACTGGTTTGTCTGATCCAAGCAAACCAGTGCAACAAATGAAAACATCACCAGTGTCACTGCATTGCTTGGATCTATCCACCACCAAATAATCTCTGCTGTAGGGTGGTCCTTAGAGTTACAGAATATTACAAAATATGCAGTAGCTGAACTACAGATGGTCATTGAACAACTGCAAAGGGCATTTATATTGTAAAAGAAACTTGACAGTAGTGAAATAAAATTGACTAAAAGAAAACTAAAATTGACAATAGTGTAGAAATAAGAGGGTGTACCCAATAAAGTTTCCCATGAGCGAGATAGAGATGGTGTGTATATGTACCCACACGCAGGTGTGCGCACACACACACACACACACACACACACACACACACACACACACAGTGTAAATGTTGTAAAATAATATATCTGTAAAAAATATCTCATAAAAAATAGTCATATAGCTATATTCCACAGAATGGAACAACCACTGATTTAATTTGTGCTAAGGGATGCAGTACTGTTCACATTACCAATTCTAGACTTCCCTAGTGTGGGTTACCTATACGGTTTCTCTGAATGGTTTTCCAATTATGTTTACTGCCTTAAGCATGTTTGGGCTTCCTTTGAGGGGAGAGAGCTATTTCGTCATATTTATGAATTAAACCAAAACTACAAATGTCTAAATAAAAACAAACAAACGAACAAACAAACAAACAAAAAAGGGTAAATATATTTAAGTGCTGAGTTCATGCATTTAAATATATTTTTTCCTACTACACATCCTCAGGCAGCACTTATGTTTGGGAGCAGAGAACGAGGGACGGAGCATACAGAACTTAGGATGTTTTGAAATGCCTTTCTATTTCACTTTTTCCCTTCATTTTTTACTACAAAATGGGTGAGAGCGGCAGCGCAAGACCAGAGCTCGGCTTGGAGTCTTTAAATCCTGATGCGCTTCAAAGCACAGAGTGCAATTCATCTTCTTATCTGAGACTAAAAACAGGCTTTCTATGTGAAAAGAGAGAGAGACAGAGAGAGTGAGGGGGAGCAGAGGGGAAGCAAAAAACTGCTGTCGAGTAATTTTCCGTTTAAACGTTCCACTCTACAACAATTTGCATAAGCAGCCCTGCGTCTGTGATAAGAAGATTGGTAATTTTCAAAGGCTCTGTGGGGATTGAGAATTAAAAGCCTCTCTCTGCTATCTCCTCTCCTGCAGCTGGTCACCACAGATTCTGTGGCTTCTTTCTTAAACTTCTCTCTCTCCCTCACACTATTTCTCTCTATATATATCTGTCTCTCTCTCACTCTCTTAGTAGACTCCCTGTGGTGCACTTCACTCTGTGTCATCCGGGCTTCCACTGGTACGCAGGGGAAACAACAAAATAAGAAAATGAATAAGTACAAGAGAGGCTTTGAATGACAAAAGAACTGTTGCACTTTGTTAAACTATGAATTTTTCCTGCGCTGGTAGGGCTTGACTGGAAAAGTAGTTATGATATGGTAAAACAATATTTAAAAAGAGGTTGCATAGTTTGCATGTACCCATTTTGTACCTTACAATCATTCACATTGTTACTATAAACAATAGTAACTTTGAATAGGGCAGTTTTATAATTATTAATTTTTTTCTGTCTGCCTAGCAAATTTTTCATGCTTGTAATTGCTTAATAATGTAATCCATTTTTTATTATTTGTTTTTTGTAAACAAGAAGTATGTAGTAACATTATTACTTTTATTTCTTATATAAATTTGTACAAGTTACTTATTTATATTAGTAACAATATTACTTAATTTCTCTTGCTACGTTTTAAGTGTCATGGTGGCTTAGTGGTCAGCATGTTTGCCTCTCAGCGCTAGGGATTCCCGGTTCGAATCCCAATGTGGGTGGAGTTTCCATGTTGTCCCCATGTCCACTTGGGATTCCTCTGGGTTCTCCAGTCCCCCCCCCCCACCCCCAAGTCCAGGTAAATTGTGTTTGTGTGTGAGTGAGTGTCCCCCGCGACCCTAGTAGAGGACAAAGTGGAAGATAATGGATGGATGGATGGATTGATGTTACTTTTTATCTAAATTTTCAACACGGCTAAAATAATGGCAGAAAATAAATGTGAAAATTATTAAAAAGAAATGACTTCATTATGAATAAATAAATAAATAAGATGAATTATATTGCTTAATGTAATAGGTATTATTGTAAAGTTCTTTAATAAGCCATTGCTTCTAAAGCCATGTATAGACATATTATGAGTGTTTGGCTCAAAACTCATCGATTGACACTTAATTTTTAATAGAGAAAGCTATTTACATTGTGTGACAAGAGAAATCTCTCTATAATATGACAATAACACAGAGGGATGATTACTGACAATGTTATTCCACCTGCATAGCATCCGCGTTAAAAATTGGTAGTCCAAAAAACGTTAGCAGTGACACTGCCTTACATGTAATCGGCTTAAGGTAAATTTGCATAAATATTCAGTTGAGCTGATATGGTGTTGCAAATAAACACAGACTGGCAGTTTTGTCCTGTACACAACCGTGCAGACAGAAACAGACACACCAACCGCAGGTATGTTTATAAGTCACAAAATTAAGTCTGAGTCCAAGTAAATTTTCACAAAACACATACCGTAATGTATAATAAAACATTATACATTCAGATTAAAATGATCAGGTCTCCACGAAGGCTTAGTGGTTAGCACCTTTGCCTCCCAGCGCCGAGAATCCAGGTTCAAATCCCGATCTAGTTGGAGTATCCATGTTCTCCCCATGTCTATGTGGGTTTTCTCTAGGTTCCCTGATATCCTACTCCACTCCAAAAAAACATGGATTCAAGGTAGATTGGCTACTTTAAATTGCCCTTATATGGTGTGTGTCTGTGTGAGTGAGTGTGCACAGTGCTGGATTGGTGCCTTTTTTATCTGCCCAGCACCTGAATCCCTCTGCACTGGGTAACATTTGACCTTTAAAACAGGCTACAATTCTGAGAAAAAAGAGTGCAAAATAATTAAAGGCTAAGTCTTTGAAAGCAAATAAAAGTGATAAAGTGATTTATTTGTGCGTAAACACAGAGGAATTTGTCCTCCACATTTAACAAAACCGTGCAGTGAAACAGACACATATACACACACTGGTGAAGTGAGCACACTTGCCTGGAATGGTGGGCAACCTTGAATACGATGCCCGGGGAGCAATTGGAGTCAGGTGCATTGCCCAAGGGCACTTCAGCCATGGTGCTTGGTGGGACCGGGAATCGAACCGGAGACCTTCAGGTCACAAGGCTGGTTCCTTAACCACAAGCCCATGACTGCCCCACAAATATGGGTTATGACTCGGTTTGTGAACTTTTTGTACATAATATTGTAAAAAAATAATGCAGAATGACTGCTAATCAGGCAAAAACTTCACCCAAAACCAATATGCTACTGTAGGAAATGTAAGTCGTCTAGACTCAAGATCATTTTGCAAGACTGCTGCCACCTAATAAAGTTTACTACATTATAAGATGTAACCTTTAAGGTTTTCAGTCACTGTTTTATCTTTATTTCTGGTTAAGATACTGCATATTGTTCCGTGCATACAGCCACTTCAATTGTCATTCATTTGACAAGTGATTTATTTTCATGAAGATGTTGCCAAGAGAATTACACTATAAACATAGCAATTATTGCCCTGAGTAAAGCAAATATGGTCCATTTATATACATTGTTGTGTTGGATAGATAGATCTAGATCTATAATTATCATTCAGTTTATACATTATTGTTTCCTAATTCATACCCAAATAATGTTTTTTTTTTACCTCATCTACAACCATAACTAATACAATCACTTACACACAAAAGGAATCACTTCCAAGCCTATTCCTGATGTTCAGGCCATGAATATGTAAGACACTATGGGTCTGGTGCAACCATTAGCTCAATCTCAAATCATTTATCACTACAGAATTATATTGCAAAGCTGATTTGCATTGTTAAATCTCTCAGTGAAGTTAGAAAAGAAAGCATCAGTTCCATCACAAACAGCCCTGTAGTGCACTATGCTGGAGCAGTAATGTTCAGCCTGTGGCACAGCAGTTACTTTCAGACAATGACTCCGATATAGAGTAAAGGCTTGGCACTACTAGATGTTAATGCATTTATATCACCAACATAAAAATATTGTTATCTCTGCTGTAAGCTTATTTTAAGCTAGACTACACCAAATATTACTACTACTAATACTAATACTACTACTAATAATAACAATAATAAATTTTATAAAAAATATATTAACACTAATAATAACAACATTAATAATAATAATAATAATAATAATAATAATAATAATAATAATAATAATAATAATAATAAAATAATAATAATAATAATTGTTGTTGTTATAATTGGTATTTACAACAATAACAACAGCAACAGCAATGCTATTCTGCCTCATCTAGATGCTAATTTAAGCAGTTTTTAATGGGTTTAAGTGCAAATCTTAGAAGATGCCTGAACTCAAAGCTCCAGTGTAATACAAAGATGAGTTAAAAGAATAACCACTGCTTGGAAAATATTACTGTGGCGCAAACCTGTACAACTTAAAAATCTCAGCTATACTTTATGCAAATCTGCAGTGCTTTGCACCATGCAAATGCAGCTTTATGGAGCAGATAAGTTTATTGCTTAGTGCAGGGATTAGAACAAGAGCCAAACAGCATTTCAAACCAAACTCATCCAGCTTAAAGGCTTGTTGGCAGAAGACTTCATAAACACTGTTTTCACTTGCTATCAAAATCTGTATTATTTTATAAAACTTTATCAATAAAGCCTGCTGCAGTGTGCAACCTTAACAGGATATAAAAATGATATGTCCCGAAAGTAAAAACATACTACAATGGAAAGTGAATCAAAATAGCATCAACAAACAAAATATCACATATTCTATTGTAATTCTATGCAACAGTGTCATGTCACATCTTACAGTTATTAAAAATATATACATTCAAAATTTTAACTTAAGCACATGTAGCTGGTAAACAATCATGTCTTAGCTTGCCTGGATGGTTTCTGATAAGACTGATAAAACATCAACAGTGAAAAGAAAAGAACAGTATTTTACATATTCCAATTTCAAATTACCGGACACTGGACATGGGTAGAAAATGGTTTTTCATTTTTTATTTGCCAGCCCATGTGATGTTCAGCAATGTGTACAGGATTAAAAGAGATTCTTGAAGGAGAATGTATATGTGTTCAGAGTTAGATGTACTCCCTCCCTTCCCTCCGGGTGCGGCCAGCAGGACTGTTGAAGTGCTAAATTGCTCTGCGTGAGTTTGGTCATGGCTGAGCTCTCCGTGAGATAATGAAATGACAATTAATCCAAAAGCTGTTGCCACTCGCTCATTTGCTCCCTCACTTACTCACTTGTAAAAAGAGAAGTGAGGCAAAAGGAAAAACTGAGCTGAGTAAGGCAGACAGGGCTCGACATTTAAGTTTAGTTAAATTATTGCATTTTAATTACACCTTTAATTTTTTTGTGAAAACACTAATGAATAAACACATGCATCCATGCTAATGTTTTGTGTATAGATTGGACAAAGTATATATTTTTGGTTTGAATTTGAAGCATTATAATTGGAAGAAGAAAAATACTGAATTCTAGAATAAATGTCTGTCTGTGAAACACAGTGGTGGTGGTATTTTGGCTTGGACTCGTTTTGCTATATCTGTGCCATATTGAGAAAGATAAAAAAAATGTACGCAATCAGTCCGAATGTGGATAAGTGAAAAGTCTTTGGAGTTTTGTAAACTTTTTTTAGCCTAATGAGCATCAACTCTTCCTTTTGAAATTCTCCAAATTTCAAATTGTGCCAAAACACACTTACGCCTTTTAAACATCAGACTTTAATGATTCCTGTTCATCACACTGATTAAAAACACCTGGCTCTATTTTTACACCTTTGAATCATCTGCTAATTCTATTGAAAATTATCTAATATTTTATATCCGTGGGTGAAAGTATGTGACTTTTATGACAATCACAGAAATGTAATATTAGATCATTTCCCCTACCAAGTCTAATATTTTTGTATAATTTGTTATAATGTTTTTCTTTACATATGTTTAAGATTTTGGTCAAATTAATGCAGAAATGTAAATCTCATAAAGGGTTAAAAAACTCTCAAGCACCACTAATTCTTATTAAAAATGTACGACACATCATGAAGCACAAAATCAGATAATGGCAACCATGGATTGTTGAACAGCTTAAATGTTCTATCAAGCAAGAATAGACAAAAGTTGTACTTGCAAATTGGTATGTTCTGTTCCAAAATAAATTAAAGAGTGTAATTAATAGAAAAATTGCAAAGCACAAACTTGCTTTGACACTTGCTGTCATCAGACATATTTATACACCTGTGTTCTAATGCTTCTAGTTCAGAGTTAGGTTGTCATATATTATCTAATGTCTGTTTACAAATTGACAAAAGGAGTTTAAAGGCCACCCCAAAAGCTACAATTCGTGTCCCTTCAGGTAAATGAATGGATTCTGGCCACAATTAGTATCATTATTCTGCTGTAGAAGCAATATTTGTTTCACCTTTTGACTGATCGTTTGACATTTGCTTTCAGGATTTAGTGGTATTTTATAGAATCAATTCTTACTTCCACATCACATTTTGATGATTATGAATTATTTACAAGGGAGACAAGTATGTTATTAAATAAATGAGAGACTGTCCTTGATGAGCACATATGCATCCTTAAGACATAACATTAAAATGTATGATGTGTAAATGTAAACTATGGATTTTGTTTACCCTTTTGACAGTCTCTACTCTTTTAAGGACATGACTGTTGATGTACTGTAGGTGGTATGTGTCAAAGTAATGAAAATCCCGAGATTTGTATTACTTCTTCACCAAATGTTACAGCTGTTAATTTCTTTGCCTTCACAAACACCTCCATAATTAGATAGCAAGATGAGATCAATGAGATCAGAGCCATTGTTTGATATTTTCATTTAACAATATAAGCACTTAAAGAAAGATCTGAACTTTGCATGTGGGGAAACTGAAAAGTGCCATTGTATTACTGTGCCGCACTGAAAGTCACTACACTCTTTCACATGACCCATTGTGCTGGCAGTGTTTGTCTATTGTGATTTCATGGTTCTATGCTTGATTTCATGCACCTGTTAGCAATGTGTGACTAAACTAACTGAATTCACTTCTGTTTGACATTCACAGGTCAGTGATGACACAGTCAAGTAGCCTCAGATTCTTTGTAAATTGTTATAAGAAGTAGTTTAATATCAGCCAATATATAATCAAGCTTAACTTTAACAATAAATAAATATTGGAAAGAAACAGTGAAGTAAGATACTGGATACATTTACCCTGTCGTTCTCTTATTTTTATTTTCTCTAATATACACTGCACTTAGAAAATGAGTTGTGGTTAGTTATGAATAAAATGATAAGAGTACATACATTAAACATCATACAAAGGGGTTAGACAATAGTGACAACACAATTAAAGACCCTGTGTTTCCAGTAATTTGGGTTTTCAACATTAAGGTATTGAGGGGGTGGGTGTGGAGGACCATTATATGAAAAAAGTAAAGCATTAAAATACAACACAAGTGTATGTTTATATATATATATATATATATATATATATATATATATATATATATATATATATATATATATATATATATATATATATATATATTATAAATTAATGTATTACAGACACAGATTCCAAATCTGTGTCTGTAACACAAATTGATCTAGTGAACACAATAAATATGCAAAAAATAAATAAACATATGGCAGTTTTCATATGATCACTTCATATCACTTTTGCTTTGTTTGCAATTTACAACATAAAATGAAATGTATATTCAAAACACAGTTTGGTTTTATTTGCAAAACAAACTATGTGGCTAATAAATTTTCATAATGAATAATGCATACTTATTTAAATATTTTTGCATTTTGAAACATTGATTGATGGTTTTGTGAGACACTAAGAAGTATACACAACATAGCAAGTTTAACATAGCAAGTTTAACAGGGCCACAATGTGATTGCTAGATGACATTTGCATATGGGGCTGCATAGCCACAGACCAGTCAGGGCACCTATTGCTGACCGCTTTCCATAGCACCACCAATGGCCACTTGAGCATTGCAAATTGGTCACCTCAACTTGGTAACTTTATTGCTTTCACTACTTTGCAAATTGCACCTTTATTTAAATATATGCATATTGTACAGTAAATTGTAATGCAAACAATGTGTGTGTAACATACTTGGCCAAATAAATCCAATTCTGATTCTGAGGAGCAAAACACAAGAACTGGACCGCTTTTACATGTGGATGGCCGAATGTGTGTGCAACTTATTTGGGAAACACATGAAACAAGTATGCACTATGAAAAAAAGGCAAGCAGGCAGAGGCAGAATGATGCTTTTGACATCTTTGTTCTGCTAGGAAATCGTGGGTTCTGCCTTCCATTTGAATGTTACTTTGACACGTACCTCCTACCTAAGAATTGTTGCAGACTACCCATTGGAAAAATAAAAAAATATAATAAATCTTGTTTCCTTTTTGTGCAAGTTAAATGTAAAGACATGAAATGAAGACAATTTCACTTGAGCAGTTGTTTATAAGGTTTTATATAAATATGTAATACTTACCTGATGGTGACTAGCCTTTGCAAGCTCCTGATTAGCTGATTCCACATGTGAAGTGGTGGTTTGGATGTAGTCCTCAATGCTGTCTAAAGAGAGAACAGACCGCATAATTCCATCTATGCTCAGTAGCATCTCTGTCATTTCATTGATTGTCTTTACTGAAAACACACAAATGCAACTGTTAGTATGATTTGTTTGTTCTTTCAATATGTTTGATTTGCTGTGCACATCTTAAAATCCCTAAGGCACTTTAGAGTCACTCACAAACTGTTCTGGTAGAGTAGATACAATAATGGCATACCTTTACACAAAGCACTACTATTAAATCTTGTTCCTGTCCTTCACTTAACACACTTGCACTCTCTCAGGGACAGAAGACAGAGATTTCAGTCATAACAGAGCATGTGCACTGACTCTGACAAAACTACTATCTCTTAGAACTACCACGAATTTAAAAAGCATTCCTTCGAGATAAAAATAGACTCTAAGTTTATTTAACCTTTTGTGCACTACATTTTGTGCACTTTTTGTGTTCTAATTTAATAGAGTCAAAAATGGTAAAAAAAAAAAAAGTAAATTTCTCTCTCATTTCAATATTTTCTGGGGAGGCATGGTGACTTAGTGGTTAGCACGTTCGCCTCTCAGCACTAGGGATTCCTGGTTCGAATCCCCATCTGGTTGGAGTTTCCATGTTCTCCCCGTGTCTGTGTGGGTTTCCTCCGGGTTCTCCGGTTTCCTCCCACAGTCCAAAAAACATGGATCATGTCAATTGAGTTCTCCAGATTGCCCCATATAGAGTGTTTTTGTGTGCGTGTCTGTGTGCCCAGCGATGGATTGGCGCCCTGTCCTGGGTGTGTCTGCCCGGCGCCCGAGACGTTCTCCCCTGGATGGTCATAGGGAGCCCCCCCGCGACCCTAATATAGGATAAAGCAGAAGAAAATGATTGAATAAATGAATGAATTTCAATATTTTCCGCTGAATCCTCTACTAGGGTCGTGGTTTCATGTTTCATGACTATTTTTTTATTTATTTGTATTTTTAAAAATAATATAAAAAAAATCTCTATTCTATCTTAAAGACTTAAAGGGACAAAAAATAAAAAAATAAATAAAATAAATAAATAAATATATATATATATATTTTTTTTTTTACCCACCCTTTAATTTTTATTTAACTGTAAAATTTTATTGTGCCTTTGAAATAAAATAAACATGAACAAATTAATTATAATAGTAATTGTCCAAAGTTATCAAATTGTCCAAAGTTTCATATATATATATATATATATATATATATATATATATATATGAAATTTTGCCCCTAAAGCTTTCCTAATTTGTGGGAATTTTTAATTTATTAGCTCTGAATAGTCCAAATTATTTGTGCTTTACCAGTTTACAGGTACTTATTTTAGCAAGTGAGAGCACCGATTCAAATGCAAACTCAATTCCCTTTTCAATTAAAAACAAATGTGTGGTTCAGCACACTTGAGGGCTCGACTAAAGCAGAAGTGAGTGAGTTACAGCGGGGTTAAAGCAGGGCAGGCTTGGCATCAGCAAACACTGTAGACTTCACCTCTGCCTAGCTGCTAGAACTAATGAGGTTTTGTTTATCCTTCTTCTGATTTAATTTGGTTGTGTTCTCTGTTGCCAAGAGATAGACGATGACAGGCATGGGCCTGAAGAAGTCTGCCTAATAATCAAGGGTCTTTAATTACATGTTAAAAAAATACTTGAATGCTCTGTTGAATGAAAGAGTTCATAGTACTTGTATATCAGAGTTCTGCTTTGACAAGGCACAATCTGCGGAGTGCTGATCCTCCTTTTCCGTCAACATGCTTCACAATAAAACAAAGTTGCAGCTGTATTAAAAGAAAATGTGTCATTTTCTACCCATGGCACAGTGTCTATATAATAACATGAAGTTTTGTTATTTACTTCATATACCACATTGCATCAAATACAGTAAAAATACCTAGACAGCCGTTAAGAGCGGTTTATTAAGTTACTTAAGTTAAGCGTTGGCGACAAGGTGGCTTAGTGGCTAGCACGTTCACCTCTCAGCGCTAGGGATTCCCGGTTCGAATCTCAATCTGGGTGGAGTTTCCATGTTCTCCCCGTGTCCGCGCGGGTTTCCTCCGGGTTCTCCGGTTTCCTCCCACAGTCCAAAAACATGCATCAAGTCAAGTGAGTTCTCCAAATTGCCCCATATAGAGTGTGTTCGTGTGCGTGAGTATGCCCAGCGATAGGTTGGCGCCCTGTCCTGGGTGTATCTGCCCGGCGCCTGAGACGTTCTCCCCTCGATGGGCATGGGGAACCCCACCGCGACCCTAATAGAGGATAAAGTGGAAGATAATGAGAGAGAGAAAGAGAAGTTAAGCGTTACTGTGAAGTAATTGGTGTATATTAAAACATTCACACTATCTGCAACCATCATTCACAACTATGTTTTATTTTTGTGTTAAAATCACAAAAATCACTTTTCTCTACTGTAATAGTTACGCCTTTTCATAGCGCTTATGAATAATTAGTTTATATATTTATAAATTTTTTGAGACAAGTCAAAAACTATACAACAAAGATTTATAAAATTACATGGTTTAAGAAATCAAAAAACTTATCAAACCATAAGTTGCTTTGTAAAGTCCACAAACAAGGACATTTTTTAAATTAAACATAAAAGAAATAATACACCAGAAAATACTTAAATACTTAAATAAAGAACAGATTAAATGTATGCTGGAAATTAAATTTTAAATTGAATATACTACTACTAAGATTTCCTAATAAATTCCTTTAAACTAACAAATATTAAAGTTGCAAAAAATATGTTTTTTGTCTAGTAATTGCATGCACAAACAAAAATTGTCTTAAGATTGCAAAGAATATTACTCAACAGGTTGTAAGTAAATCCACAGAAAAAAATAGAAAAACAGAAGAACAGTGAGAAAGAGACAGAAAGAGAGCCCTTAACAATATTTTACACTATTGTAATGTAGCCCTGTCCAGCATGTATGAATAAGGCAAAGTGTTACTAGATCTATGACAAAGTTCTACACCAGCAAAAACCCAGCCGAAATGTAATAATGATAAAAATAATAATGGGTAATAAAATAAAAAATGATGCACCTTGTACCATGAAATCAAGATGACATATGGAGCTGTCACATAATCAATATTTCAATATACGAAAGGAGAATATGATGTGCGGGTTATGTGAATCACATTTGTGATTTGAAGGCCCTGTAGGGTAGGTGACATCTTAGTTTTCTTTTCTTGAGTGTCACGGATCAGTAGCTTAAAGAATGATATTGGGAATAGCACAAAGCTAAATGAACCTTGTGGTAGAATGCAGCAGGACTAAGGTCATTATGAGCTCTTGATTTAATATAAAGTATAGAAATTCTTGAGTGTGTTACACTGTAACAGGTGTCTAGTGCACCTGTTCCTTGTTTTGGTTATTAGCTTGTGTTATCGTTCACCATTTAAGTCAATTAACCTTCTTTGTTCATTGGTTTGTTTTTGTGCACATGGTCGGGTATTTGTGTATTTATATCCTATGTTGTCC
The DNA here is from genome assembly GCA_019802505.1 of Corydoras sp. C115. NCBI lineage: Eukaryota > Metazoa > Chordata > Actinopteri > Siluriformes > Callichthyidae > Corydoras > Corydoras sp. C115. Next base: position 637,093 of record JAFMOC010000028.1, read on the forward strand.
TTCCTCTGGCTGGTCCCTCTGATGGAGCTTTCCCCGCCAACATGCCTGTGCATGCTGAACCTACCAGCATGCAAGTGCGCACAAGCCACACCTGCATGCCAGTGTGCACCAGCCATGCCAGCCTGCCAGAGTGTGCCACCCATGCCAGCCTGCCAGTGTGCCACCCACGACAGAATACCTGAGCGCACAAGCCACACCCGCATGCCAGAGCGCACCAGCCACACCAGCCTGCCAACCACGACAGCATTGCTGACAACACCAGCCACACCCACATGCCAGTGCGCACCAGCCACATTAGCCTGCCAGAGTGTGCCACCCACGACACCATACCTGAGCACACCAGCCACACCAGCCATGCTAGCCGGCTAGGGCACGCCAGCCTGACCGAGAGTGCCATTCACGCCACGGACCTGCAAGCATGCGCTCTCGCCGAGGTCCCTCCAGCACGTGCACCCTCTGAGCCCACCGAGGGGCTGCACCTCGCCCGCAGTGGGCGTCCGCCTCGGCTCACTGCCAGAAGCGTCTATTGGGCCTGGCCTGAAGAGGGCGCCTTCCCCATGCCGGCTCAGCAGAGGACCCCCCAGGAATTTTTCTTTTTGTTTTCGGCCACTTCCCTCTGTTGCGCGACCATAAGGGCGGGGGTATTGTAACATGTGCCCTGATTTGTTTTGGTTAATTAGCTTGTGTTATTGTTCACCATTTAAATTAATTAACCTTCTTTGTTCATTGGTTTGTTTTTTTGCACGTGGTTAGGTGTTTATTTATATCCGGTGTTCCCCTTCCTCTGTGCACGTCGTCACCTTATGTCACATTGCATTGTGTTGTCTCTGTGTTTTGGTGTCCCTACACCTTTAAATAAACCCAGTTTACTGCTACCTGTTTATTTGGCTATTGGTCCCTCATTTTATTAAAGTCTGGGTATAAAGACAGGTACTACAAATGGGACAAAAGCTTACAAAGACCACACTTTAACCAAAATAAAATGACTTATGATTTTTGAAGCTCATAAATGCATCATTCATTACAAAATTACAGATTAAAATCTTCAAAAGATATGGAATGGAAAGGGATCCTTAGTTGCTCACACATGCACATGAACTGAGTGCAATGAACTGAGTAAATGTTTTTCAAAAACCAACAACAACAATAAAATGATAACAAAAAAAACAAAAATTTAAAGCAGCAAACATGTGCCCAATAAGAAAAGAACGAGACAAACTTGTAATAAATCAAAACAAACAAACAAAAAAAAACCTTACAGGTCCAGAGCATGAGGATTTGGATTTGGATTACCATGTTAATGCCATGTCAAAGCACAGAACACATGAAGGTGAACTATATCAATATGTGTGCGAAGTGCGCACACATATGCACATATGCAAAGTTGTAACATTTTTAAAACAAATTAATTAATAAAAAAGTTATTAAAATATTATAGCTAATCAATTCTGAACTATATTAATTATAGTTTTATAATTAATAATTATAATAAGATAAAATATAATAATATAAAATTTTATATTTTTTATTAGGTTAGCACTAGCAGACATGTTACTATACAAAGCACTATACAAAAAACAGTCAGAGGGACCAAATTTTTGCACACATTCAATTAATAATACCAAAACATATTCTGTGCAGCTCCACAAACATGTGCATTGCTGAAGTTTGGTACAATTGTATTTTTTTCCCATCCATCCAATATCTTCCACTTCACTAGGGTCGCAGGGGGGTTCCCTCTTGCCCATCCAGGGGAGAACGTTTCGGGCGCTGGGCAGATACACCCAGGACAGGGTGCCAATCTATTGCTGGGCACACACTCAAACAGACACACACACAAAAACACTCTATATGGGGTAATTTGGAGAATTCAATTGACCTTGATACATGTTTTTGGACTGTGGGAGGAAACCAGAGTACCCTTAGGAAACCCACGCAGACACCGGGAAAATATGGAAACTCCACCCAGATTGGGATTCACCACCGTTTTTTAAAAAATAAAAATTTAAATAATAATTTCGGCAATGCATGTTTTATATTAATATGCTAATCTAAGTGACCTCATAATACATATTTTAAGTATGGTAATTATGTTAATTGTATATAATTGTATAATTGTAATGTGAACAAACAACTTTGTGCACTGTGGCAAATTTATTCCTTCACTGTACTATTACGTAAATTCTACTATTCCAAACACAACAGGGTGGGGTTTTCAGACTGAAAGTAACAGTGAAAGTAAAGTGAATTCAGTTTTAAGTTTCTTTAAAGCTTTCCTCAAGGCAAGGTCAGTAAATAATTAAAGGCTCATTAACGGTTTCCAATATTCAAATTGTTTTGAAGTACTTGCTACAGGCTGTTTGTTATTAAAATTAATAGCTAATGGCAATTAAACATTAAGCATGGCATAGTGCTTGTTCATTGAAAGTTGTCCAATTAAATGTTTTAGGCTTCTATAAGTATTAAAATTGTACAGCTATATAATTCATGAACTAGTTAAAGTTCAAAATTTTGAGTATTGATAGATTTCAACATGTAGCATGTGTGTATTATCAATAAGCAAATAACCTTATTTTTGTGTAACTTGTGCACTAAAAAAGGGGGATGTATGGAAGAATACGAAAAGTATCCAGATGTACTTTTTTCAGCTTTGTGGGATTGTAAATATTAACATTTAAATATTATATTTCTAATCAAATTATTGGTGAACTAAACTTACACATGAAATATACATGGCTCATATTCACACTTTCAAACATAATGGCTATCCTGGAAGGTAAGAAAGTAACAAGAATATGGTTGGATTTTAGGGAGAAAAAAATTAAAAGTATACCTTTGTGGTAAAAAGACCATCAAATATGTAATTTGCTATTGATTTGTTTATTGGTTCCATAAAAGCTTTTAGTTATGTATGACAATATCTGTAATACTTTAAACTCATTGTGATATTATTATAAAGTTGGTTATGGTTAGGAATTACTAAAGGACTTTTTTGTATGTGCCAGACTATTCTGACTGTAATGCACATCTTTACAGTTTTTGCACAAAGGACAGTAAGAAAGGCACCAAAAATGTATAAAAATACATTTAAAAAATGTACAGTGATCAGACACAAGGTCTCCTGTATTACTCTTATTCAGTATATGATACAAATAAAATAATTAAAAAAAAAATCTTATAATCTTGACTTTTACCAGGGGTGCCAATAATCAGGTAAATTAACATGAACAGGTAAGTAGGTATGTGGCCAATAGCATGATTGACAAAGCCAGACAGATAGACAGGTGGGTAAACAGACAAATAACAACAGGGGTAAGTTGTTTAGTGTACAATTTTTAAATACTAAAGCCAAGTATTGTCATTTATTGTTGGTTTATACTTTCACAATGCTACATTTTAGGAGATGCTAATGTACTGTCTCTGCTCTTCCCATTTCGGCTCATATAAAATGTAATAATAATAATAATGTGTCTAGATCAGGTGTGCCCACACTTTTCTGGCCCGAGATATACTTTTCATTGTGATCTACAAAGATTCATCTTTATTCGTAAGCTTTAAATGATGAAACCTGCTTACACACATCATGTTAAAATAGTAGAATCAGAATAGGAAAGACTCGATTTCGGGTTGCCATTTTCACAGAATTGCTGTTTCTTTGAACAAACTTTAACAAATAGCATGGAGAGAACTTAATTTTAGTACAGCCTTTGGCCCAAGGACATGACACATGTTTCCCCTTAATGGCAACCCCCAACTGAACAAGCAAACACACACAGCATACAGCACAAATGTATAACAATCCCTGCGACCCTCAATCCCCCAAACATGAACATTAATAAAAGCATAAAACATAGAACACATAGAACCCGGCTGCAAGGCATGTTGTAATAATAATAATTGGTCGTAGTTATGGTAACTACAATTACATTGACCCGCCCACATTTATAAGCAGATTGACTAACATACATTTAAATGAGACTTAATTAACTATTTTGGGAATAGAGACAGAGAGAGAGAGAGAGAGAGAGAGAGAGAGAGAGAGAGAGAGAGAGAGAGAGAGAGAGAGAGAGAGAGAGAGAGAGAGAGAGAGAGAGAGATGATTCACATTGTGTGTGTGTGCATGTGTGTATAAGTGCTTCCAATTCTGTGCATAAAAACGCTGATAGATCCTTTTTTCTCAAACCTGTGGAGTGATCCATGGCGATCTACCAACATGTACTGTGCAATCAACCGGTCGATCGAAGTCAACATATTGGGCATGCCTGGTCTAGATGCATTATTACTTTTATGTTCATTAATTCATTCATTCATTATCTCCCGCTTTATCCTCTATTAGGGTCGCAGTGGGGTTCCCCATGCCCATCCAGGGGAGAACATCTCAGGCTCTGGGCAGATAGACCCAGGACAGGGCGCCAATCCATCGCTGGGCACACACTCACTCACACAGACACACTCTATATAGGGCAATTTTGAAAATTCAATTGACTTGATCCATGTTTTTGGACTGTGGGAGGAAACCGGAGAACCCAGAGGAAACCCACGCAGACACGGGGAGAACATGGAAACTCCACCCAGATGGGGATTCGAACCGGGAATCCCTAGTGCTGAGAATTAGCGCTAGGGATGTATTACTGTCATTTATTTTGTCATTTAATGATATCTGATTTAGGGTGAGCCAAGGTAAAACATATGGTCCCCACTGGGGAACTACCTTTAAAATCACAGATTTTTCATGTGTTGTCATGCTATACTGTATCGAAGCAATTTCCTATAGCTAGTGTACAGTGGTTTCAGAAGAAATCAGAGTTTAACACTGCCAGGGAATATTAGTGCTACACAGCATGCAAGTTCAAGCCTGTTTTCAATCCCAACCAATATTTCTTTCTGAATGTATTCACAGTGGCCAACTACTTGAGAGACACAGCACAGATGTAAAATTCCAGTTTCCACCCATATACATTCTTGATTCATACTCTCATAGTCTCACTATACTTGCTAGGCATAGCATGAGCAGAATATTTTATCCATTTTTTTTATATATATACAGTATATTTTGTCCATTATGTACAAGACCGTGGCGGCACAGTGGCTTAGTGGTTAGCACGTTTGCCTCTCAGTGCTAGGGATTCCCGGATCTAAAATCCCAAATCAAGGTGGAATTTCCATGTTCTCCCCGTGTCCGTATGGGTTTTCTCTGGGTTCTCCGGTTTCCCACAGTCCAAAAACATGGATCGAGGTCAATTGAATTCTCCAAATTGCCCCATATAGAGTGTGTTTGCGTGTGTGTGTGTGTAGATTGGCGCCCTGTCCTGGGTGTATCTGCCCAGCGCCCAAAACATTCTCCCCTGGATGGGGACCCCCCCCGCGTCCCTACTAGTGGATAAAGCGGAAGAAGATGAATGTAACATGATCTGTTTAAGTACACATAAGGATTAGTGTTTTTTTTTTTTTTTTAGAATAACAACAACAATCAAATCATTTTAATTTTAGTTCTACAATTTATTTGGTTCTACAATCATATTACAAGTCTCCCTGTCTAATTCTGATTTCTGTTTTTTTGACAGTTAACATGTAAACGAGCTTGAATCTTCTTTTTACTGTGAATATCTCTGTCCTTAAAATTAGCATGTACTGTATATGTGCAATAATACATTCTTGTCACATGTCAATATTGTTACTTACAATTTCCTGCCCATGGATAAACCTGTAAAAATGATGCACTCATGCAACAAAAGGTACTTTAGGATCTGAATACTATTGATGATGGTTGATATAGTTTCTTGTTAAATGCTAAAATAAAACATTGAAAGATATGACAGCTTTGTTTTGTTAAATTATTTGTTAAAAACATTGCCTTTTGTTAAATTTCTTTATTCGTTTGCCAAACTCCTTCACCATGTGTTGAAAAAGACAAAAATAGATAAAAGAGTGGGCAGAGATTTCTTTCCTGTCTTGATTTTCATATATGTTTCAGCAACAACCCTACATTTTCAGAAGGTTGGTGTACAGAGGGAAATACACAAAAAAAGAGTGGTAAGTGTACTGAGGAAGGATTAAACGATGGGGAACAGACATTTTAATGTTAACACACAGCAAGGAACACCATATGTGGTAGCGTGTTTGAAAAGGCCAACAGTTTTTAATATTCAGCTTTTATTGGACGTCTTGGTATGCCTAATGTAAGTTGAAAGATTTACACCTAAATAAAACTTATATTCTCACATATGTCAGTGTCTGGTGGCATTTTGCTTAATGAAACTTAAATGCAGTCTAAAAGGACACAATCTGCAGGAAATGTCCTCTTTTTCTGCAGTTTTCAGTGCATCAGTCGACCTCCACTCTTCCCCTCTGAATAAAACACTGCTGTATGAGCTTGCATATATAAGGACATGCAAATACAAAAAGTATCACCTTAAAATCTCCTTGAGGAATACTTTTGCTATACAGAAAGGAAATATGGGACACAGAGGATTAATTAAAATGGTAAGACACCGTGACGGGTAGGTACCGATTATAATTCAGATGGATTAATTTTCCAATAGGGACAGTATTGTTATGTGTCTATAAAAGGTTGGCCTCAGAAAGGTGGTTTTAATCCAACACAATTATTTTGTCTTGCTTTTGAGAAAAATCTCATGGATGTCTTAGGCAAGCTATTGACTTCTACCACATTTCTGGCAGCACAAGTACCTCAAATAAACAGACAATATATAAGGCCAACAGGTCAAGGTCAAGCAGTGGAAAAAGGAAATGGTATATATATATATATATATATATATATATATATATATATATATATATATATATATATATATATATATATATATATATATATATATACATACATACATACATACATACAACATATACATACACCACAGTATATATATAAGTAAGTAAATTTAAGGCAAAATTTGCCAGGGGTATGAATAATTTCGGGTTTGACTATATATACATATATATATATATATATATATATATATATATATATATATATATATATATATATATATATATATATATATATATATATATATATATATATACACTGATCCATTCCAATGCATAAACCTGGGCTCATCAAAATATAGAACACTGCCATTCAGATAACTATTTTTGCACAAAGGTTTAAACAAGGAGGTGACAATTTTGCAAAGGCCAAGTCTTTGGTGGATACTCCTTTTATAATTAATACTGGTGACCTTACATGCTAACTGTTAATTAATGTACATTGCAAAACCATTTTAATTTCTCTACCAAAGCTACAACCATAATAATTTATTTATTTGTACATAAAAGTTTTAATAGTATTCATTTAAGTAATTAGATTAAAAAAAACATTAGTAATTAAAATTCAATTGGTTAAAGAATGTTTTTATTATTCTTATTGCATTTACTTTAGGTTCCACAAAATTTAATATTTTCAAGCCATAGAATATGTTATTTATCTGTATATTGGCTACAGAGGTATTTATAAATTCTGTATGCTATCTTTTGTAAACATCAGCAAACTAAAATTCACCTGCAATTAACCAACATGGACTGAATGAGATGAAATAGGAGAAAAGGTAATTTTTCTCTTCGCAGCTACTTAGATAAACATGCACAGGTTGTATTGTTGTCAGAAGGTTATAATAACATTATACTCTTATCACAGGCATAAAAAAGTTGTTTACTTTGGCCATATAATTACACTGCAGTCATTTGGTGAAGGCAGGCCTCTGCATTATACTTCGAAGTGGGATTTATTTAGAACTTTTATGTCACTACAAAAAATTTGGAAACAATCCATGGAAAAATATGATCAGGGAAAAACCAACACATTTCCCTTTAAAACTTCCTCATCTTCTTTTTTTTAGGCTATTTCCATTAGGGGTTGCCACAGCTGATCATTATTCTCCATCTTGATTTATCCTCAGCTGCATGTCCTTCCTTACCATATTCCATAAACTTTCTCTTTGCTCTTATTCTTCCACTGACTTGGCATTTTCATTCTCAGCATCCTTCTGCCAAAATAAACCTCATCACTCCTTTGCAAATGCCCGAACCACCTCAATCTCGGTTCCCTAACTTTGTCTCCAAAACATTCTATCTAAATTCATTTCTTGTCCATTCATGTTACCTTGCAGGCCTCACTACTCTATTATAAGTGTTCTTTTTCACTCTGGCAGACACTCATCTATCACAGGTCACTCCTGCAACTCTATGCAATCCACACCACCAACTTTCACTCTTTTCCTCACCTCTCTATTATATTCCTTATTACTTTGAAAACACTCAACCACAACATTTAAACTCATCCATGGTCTTCACCTTAAGTCTTGAAATTGAACCTTTTCGCTATCCTTCATCTTACATATATACTCCTATATACACATTTTTTTCCCAGCTAACCTTAATTCCACTTTTCTCTAATGCACACCTCTATCTCTTTAGGCTGTGATAGACTTTTTTATTATTATCACTGATCACAATGCCAACCACAATGCCAAACATCATATACCACAGAGAGTCCTGTCTAACCAGGTGAGCCTGTCCATCACCATTATAAATAAGAAAATGATCAGAACTGACTCTTGATGCTGCTCCACCTTCACTTTAAACTCTTCATGCACCCTATTGAAAGCTTTCCCCAGATATACAAACAAACAGTGAAGCTCCATCTGTACTTTCTTGTGTTTAAGGATCCAGCCTTGCGACATTAAGGTCTTCTCCTAGTTCGAATTTCAGTCCCACCAAGAATTATGGCTGAAGTGCCCTCAGGCAAGGCACCTAACCCCAATTGCTCCCCGGGTGCTGTATACAAGGCTGCCCACCACTCCAGGAACACTCAGTGTGTGTATATGTGTGTGTTTCACTGTATAGATGGGTAAAATGTGGAGGACAATAGATAACTATCACTTAATCATGTAAAACTTAGCTGTAAATTTTGCTGACATGAAACCAAACCACTGCCCACAAATCTAAATCATAACGCTCTTTTTTTAACCTAGCTTTCACTACTCTTTCTCAGATATGCAGTTACTACAGCTCTGCATATTACCCTTATTCTTGACATTTAACTTCTTCTCGACTCTTCAGGCGTCATCTTACTTTCCGATATTTTGTTATACAATTATGTTAAAAATTCAACTGCCATATCTCGTAAAACAATTACAATGGTATCTAATCTGGGCAAAATTCTTTTTAAAGCTGAATTCACTTCCACCCTGCTAATCTGAGGCAAAACCTGGTTCAATATCTTTACATTATCCATCCTTTTGCACCTCATTTTCAACAATTACCAGCTCCCCAAAACACTCTTTCCACTTTTCAGTACATCCTTCTTATTTAAGAGCATATTTCCATCAGTATCACTTCTCATTCTAACCTGCTGTATATACATCCAGCCCTGTTCCTCTTTATGGCCAATCATTACAAGTCCAACATCTTATACAGCCTCCTTCTAAAGAGGGTAATACTGCATCTTTGTTCTAAGTAAAAGGTATGAGGACTGGAAAGGCCATTGTAGCTTCACCTTTAAGCTGGTGTCAGAGATGGTCAAAGAGCTGTATTAACTTTTGTGTAAGCAGGAGTTTCGATAAATTTTTCCCTCATACTCTGACGCTCTCTCTCGCACTCCCACTTTCTTCTACACATTTCAACCCTTTGCCTTGTGCTGTCTAGCATACTTCCTCTGATTCTTTGACACACTCTTACTCTTGCTCTATAATTTCTTCTCGTGCAACGGTGCTGTTCTCATCGCTCTCTGACTCTCGCCCCTCGCTCTCAGACTCCCGACCCATGGTCTCAGACTCCCTCCCTAGCCCTACTCCCTTGCTCTCCTTCACACACTGACTTCTCTGCATAATTTTATACTTTACTTCCTAAGATTGGCAATCATTAGACAATCTCCCATTATTTTTGATTATCTTCCTTACTAATTGATTCTCTTCTTACCTCACTCCTTCTCTAACACTTTCATTCACTTTGACTTCAACTAATTTTAATCTCTCCCTCACCTACTGTACATGCACCTCAAAACAAGAGTCTAATCAAAACTAGTCAATTTTAATCCAAAAAGCAAAAAATTAATTGTTCTGATAAAACCACTTAAGTATAGATTAAATATCCACTTAAATGTGGATATTTAATCTATAATTTACAACATTATTACATATCATTATTACATACATAAGTTTTTTGTTTTTTTTTTAATTCAGGAAGTTAGAGATTGGACAGAGGGTGTTTAAGAGATTTCCAATATTAACAGTCTAACCAGAGTATTTACACACAAAGACCAACACAACACAGAGACCCATGGAGTGGAATCTTACCTATTGTTTCACCTTGTTCATGCACCAGACTTGCCAAATCCCTTATAATCTGGTTTACATCCAGCATATCTCTCTGTGAAAACAATACAAAACTGAGTGAAATCTCTATAACTTTAATCATTCTTTAATTAAAAAAAAATCGAGGCAGATAACAATAAAGGACTTTGAGATACAGCAATAACAGAATTTTTTTTCTTCAGATCAATACACAGTCAAGTGGTTGTAAATTAGTATGGCTGTTTAAGCACTGTCGTTTTAAAACTTGAGCCAAGCCATAAATCTTTCACATTTGCTTTTTATTTTACACAAGTAAAACACCCTTTTTAGGTCCAGAACTACTAAAAAGCCTCTAAAGCCTTGGTTAGACATTTTGGTACTGCATCCTCTTGCTTCAATTCAGGGCTTATATGACACTTTCTGAGCTACTAAAAGTCATAACCATTGTGCCATTCATCACAGCTGGTCATTATAGTGTAGGAAACTGGCACCCCTGCTTGCTCATGGCAAATACCATCTGGCTTGAGCTGAAATGGCCTCTGGCAATCCCCACACTGCTAAACACATTTTTGCATTTTTAGGGCTAGCCCAGTTTGTCACACAGGAGGAACTTGACAGCATTTTTTTTTAACCTGCCATTTGAAATCATTTTTTCTTTATTGATAAGTGAGGGATAATTGTGTGATACATGTTAGACTACCAGAAAAACACAAGTGTGTCACATAAAAAGGAAGAGGAGCAAGGATAAAATGATTTGTGGGATACCTTGGTGCTTTGGGTTGCTGCCAGCAAAAGAGTCTAATATTTTGTGCATACAACAACATATTTAAAAGGTGCACCAATCAGAACACATACATACAAGCGGCCATGAATGATTCATATACACATTAGAAACATTCGAATTTTATACCTACATTAGGAACAGATTTCAAATAAACTATTTGTACTCATGTCCCTTTCAGTCACAGATTTTATTTGAGGTTAAATTGAAAATAACAAAACAGCAGGGCGGTGGCTTAGTGGTTAGCACGTTCGCCTCTCAGCACTAGGGATTCCCGGTTCGAATCCCCATCTGGGTGGAGTTTCCATGTCTCCCCGTGTCCGTGTGGGTTTCCTCCGGGTTCTCCGGTTTCCTCCCACAGTCAAAAAACATGGATCAAGTCAATTGACTTCTCCAAATTGCCCCATATAGAGTGTGTTTGTGTGAGTGAGTGTGTGCCCAGCGATAGATTGGCACCCTGTCCTGGGTGTATCTGCACAGCGCCCGAGACGTTCTCCCCTGGATGGGCATGGGGAACCCCACCGTTACCCTAATAGAGGATAAAGCGGAAGATAATGAATGAATGAAAAATAGCAGGGCGGCTTAGTGGTTAGCACGTTCGCCTCTCAGCACTAGGGATTCCCGGTTCTGGTGGAGTTTCAATGTTCTCTCCGTGTCTGCATGGGTTTCCTCCGGGTTCTCCGGTTCCCTCCCACAGTCCAAAAACATGGATCAAGATAAATTGAATTCTCCAAATTACCCCATATAGAGTGTGTCTGTGTAAGTGAGTGTGTGCCCAGCGATAGTCCTGGGTGTATCTGCCCAGCGCCTGAAACATTCTCCCCTGGATGGAAATGGGGAACCCCCCACGTTCCTAGTAGAGGATAAAGCGGAAGATGATGGATGGATGGACAACAAAATAGCAAAGGTGTAGGAGCTTTATTGTCTTCAGTATCTGGTAAAATAATATTAAGCCAGTGAATGATATCAAATGTGAATTCTATGTGCTCCTCACTCTGTCTTTTTGCCTTATGTTTATTATTGTGTCTATGGGTAAAGAAGGGAGAGAGTAAGAAAAAGACTGATGACGTACAGACACTCTCATTGTTTCATTAGACACAAAATGTCAGTGTGAGAGCAGAATATATGCTTCATCAGATATAGAGGCAAAGATCACACAAGCACATGTGCATGTGCACACACAGAGAGAACCAGAGAGAAAGAGAAAAAAGCAATATTAAGATCCACAATGTTAACTGTGTGGCTTGATAAAACGTAAAAATGCAAAAGACAAAAACATACTAGAAAAGAGTCATTTCAGAAGTAGTTATAAATCTTGATAGTTTACCAATATATTTAAGTGAACAGGTTTATCAAAAAATATATATAATAAAAACAAAAATAGTAAATTTTTGTACTAAAATAGTACATCAAATCGTTGCCCTTATTTCTCAGCTTATTTGTGTGAACATGAAACACCAAGCAACTCATTATGCCTTAACTCTTTTTTTTAAGTTTATATCTAAAAAAATTAATAAGTTAAATACTGTAATTAGATCCTTATTACTGGTGTTATTTATTTATTTTTTTTTTTACAATTTGTGTTAAATATAAAATAACCGAATTAGCCTTAAGTAAAACTTAAAAAAAGGCTTAGCTCCGCATTTTTAATCTTTTTATTTTTATAAAAAACTTTGACTTGACATTATTTAACGGCAATCTAACACAAGAAACTTTCATGATCCCCCCCCCCCCCCCCCCCCCGCCCGCGATAGTAGAGGATAAAGCGGAAGATAATGGATGGATGGATAGCCAAAATATACCATTCAATACCACTACTACGTCACCATAACAATAATTACACAATCACATGTAGGGGCCAATTTTGGATAATCAGTTCTGAAAAATTGAGAACAACATACAACTTTCATACGAATAGGACTTTATATATAGAAATACAGACTTATTTATTTATATATATATATATATATATATATATATATATATATATATATATATATATATATATATATATATATATATATACATATATACACACACACACATTATGAAATGTGTTTATTAGCTTGACTATTTATTTAACTGACAAATATTTTATTTACACCATTTTGAGAATTCATAAAGACTCAGTCGTAGGTCGTAGTTTACCATTTTGTGCCAACAGCTCCTCAAATAAAGCATTTAAATTTTTTAATTTTAATATTTACTGGATTCAAAATTGTTAAAGGGTTTAAGAAAGCTGAAAGGAAAGATCACAAACCACTGCTATAAAACTGTGATATTTAAGTCCTGATATAGTTCTGCAAAAATCCTACTACCTAAGCCAATAAGTCTGACTTTTGGAAATTTTCACCAAACTGACAATATAAAGATTAAAGTTCATTTTGTTGTAAAACCAAGCTACGGTCAAATATGGAATGAAAAAGGCATACATCAGTATCAATGCAATACTTTTTGGACCAAACATTATCTCAGACGGTGTAACAGAGAGGGAGAAAACGTGATGTAGTCAAATGAGGTTCAGCTTCAGGCTAAAGAAAAAGGGACTAACCTGACTGTATTTCTCAAGCTGCAACAGTCAGCATCTCTCATGGTATTTAGGAGCATCAATTCCAAAAACATAGTTGCATTACTGTGAAACTTGAAGATGAATGTGTTTTATGACTGACTGGTGTGTGTGTCTGTGTGTGTATGTGTGTGTACTTAAAGAACACGGTGAATTATGAAAAAAATATGGACGCAACCTACATCTATGGTCTGACATTAACATTTAGGATATATCTTTTACGTAGACCTGGTGTTATCCAATTATGTTTTGAGACACAGGTTTAAAAGTTACAGTGAAATCACCCACACTACATACACATACCCACCCACCCACAAACTCACTGGCCATTTTTATCATTTTTACATATGAGTCACACAGATGCAAATTGCAAATCTACAGTTACAGACTTTAAGCCATTAGTTTTTATTTTTTATTTTTTGTCTTTTCTTTGTCACTGTTCTCCAATGTTCAGAACCCCCACATGACTACCACAGAGCAGGCTTTATATGTTTGGTGGATGATTTTCAGCAGAGCAGTGACACTAGCTTGGTGTAGGTGTGTTAAAAAGATTAGATAAGACGCTGCAGTACTACTGGAGAATTTAAAACTCTGATTTCATTCAATGTGCAATAGTCACATCTACCCTATTTTACTTTGTAGATGAGAATTAAAGACAGTAATTAATTTGTTGCTGCAAATCTGCATGTCCTTTATTCATTCATATGATGCTGACGACTGGAACATTATTCCCAAATTAAAAATTGCCACCCATTCAAACACATTACCAATGCTTCAGTTTCACTGCAGTGATAAGAATCATCCACCGAATAAATTAATAAATAAATAAAATGCTTTTTAGTGGGTCGAACCATTAAAGAACAGAGTAAATAAAATAAATAAAGATAGTAAAGAAAATCGATAATCCATTGTTACAAAAAAAAACAAACAAACAGCATAAATTATTTTTTAATTAATAACTATCTGACATTACATGGATCTACAGTATATTAATTCCAAATAAAATGAACCCAACCTTAAACATAAATACAAAACACCTCAACATTAACCATACAATATGATTTTATTTTACAATAAAATGATTTACATTGTGTGGACCATCTTATAATCCCCACAATTACAAGAGGTCCCCAGTCAGTGTGTAAACAGGTTTTGGTCCCCAGAATACACACACACGAACACACACACACACACACACACACACACACGCACCCTTTTCCACCTTCTGCTCCCCCATATAAATGTGTTTAATGCTGATATGAGATTCTCCTCACATCTCCCACCCTGGCCCAAAGGCACCGGGCGAAAGAACGCAGTGTCACTGCCACAGCAAAAAACTGTTAAGCAGATTTACGTACATGCTTAGTGTCTAAAAAGAAAAAAGGTGCCTTAAAAAGTCTTGAGCATGGGACGTCTTTGTTGTCCCTGCTGAATAAATGCTTTTTAACATAGAATCAAATGGTTTCTCTACCAGGAAGGCCTTGGGAACTCACAGCCCAGGGCATAAACTGCTTCAAAACATGCCATATGTCTTATATGTGTGGAGATGTAATTAGAATTAATGCAAATTTGCTGAAAGCAGGACACAGGCCACTTGGGTGCCTTGATGTTTTTCTTTTTAGTGAGTTAGTAAAATTTAGATAAATATGAAATAATAATTAAAAATATTAATTAACAGGTTTATTAATTTGCATAGTTTGTTATGAATAAGTCAGTCTTTTATTTTTTTTTTTACCATTGATAGCCTACTGTGATTAATATATCCCCAATCCTAGTGGGAGCATTGGTAGTAGGACTTACATGATGGTTCACTAGGTATGTAAACAAAATTAAAACAAAAAAAGATGTGTATGTTTTTAACCCCACTGCAGCATTCATAACTCTACATAACTCTATAAAAAATCATAACTCTACAGAAACATAATTCTCGTACAAATGACTGACAGAGGTCTCCTAAATACATTCTGTTTCAGATGGATTTGGACAGACAAGTTCCAATTTTGCCCTTGTCTATAAACAAAATAGTGTGACAAAACTATAGATTTTAATCACACTTTAATTGTTTTGGTTCAAATCCTTGGTGTTAGTGTGCATGAAGAAGAAAATTGTGTATTTTTTCAAAGAGTTGACTGCAATTCAATAACTAATTGTGCAATTAAAGGCAACATACCACTTTTTCCACAAATTCAAACTGCTTCTTGTTGTCGTAATAAAAGAGATTATTTTTCATATAATTCAAAGATGTAAATCAGCAGTCTAATAACACATTTCACATACAGTAGACTTCATTTAATATGAGAAGACATGGATACTAACTCTTAAAGCCCTAATAAGCGAAAATTCAAAGAGGATGTGTTTTAAGCTGTTTCTAAAAAAATATACAAACCACATACTGTCTAGCTTTAGCCAAGCTCACTAGTTAGTTAATCATGCAGAGTTAAAGATTAATTTATACTCTAAGATAAACTCTGGTATATTCAACTTCGACTGACTATAAAAAAAAATTAACACACTTAAAAATCTAAACAATTATTAATTGTTTCATTATTTAGTAAATAACTGCATTTGGTTAATGGACAAATAATTGGAGATACACCTCTGAAATATTGATTTCTGTTTTAATTTAGTCTCATTGCCAAAATGTAATAAAGTCAAACACAGTAACATGACTTTTAAAGTTTTTTTTTTTTTTGTTTTTAACTTTGTGGGAACAATTTTAAAATGGAATTTTCCTGTGATTGCAACACGGTGCTCGAATTGAGATTTGGAAAACCATTGTTATGTTAGTATGGTGAAATAATAATTAACATGCCTGCACAGAGCCCTTTTTTGACCTCAATGAATAACTTTAGGATGAACTACAAGTGAGCCCAATGAAATCTGACCTCACAAATATCTATGTATAGGAAAAAATATTACCGACACAATTTAAAAGCTTATAGAAAGACTAAATGGTATATGATGATGATGATGATGATGATGATGATAATGATAAACAAGCCTTTCGACTGTTATTATTTGTATTGTGTAGACAGTTTGATGTGGGGCCAATATTAATTTAAAATAATCATAAACAAAATTACAAGGGCAAACTTACTTTCTAGAAATCTTTTGCACAAGCGCTGTGATTGATGGGCCTTGCCTTAGTCAGTCTCATCACTAAACTCATTTAGACCTGTTTCTATTCTAAACCTCTCAATACAAAGACATTTTTGAGTTGCTTTATTTCCAGTGGGAAATTGGAAAACTGAATGGGTCTTGAAGCCATTGGATTACAAAAATCACTTTTTTCTGTGTCTGTACTTAAAAATCATTTGCAGTGATGCAAACTAATCTATTTGAATTTTAAATAATGTTTTTTGTTGAAATTTTGAAACATTGTTCACATGGATTTGTAGAAAAAAAAATCATTTTCAAATATATTTTAAAGAGATCAAATTCATTTATTGATACTGTACCTCACCTTGAGATCCTGTAAATGACCCATTTTTAAAATGACTACTTAAACACTAGCTCTGCATTCTCTGAACATTCCCTGGCTTTCTTTAGGAATATGAAGATTTACGGAGCACAGAGCAGATTTACAGAGCTCTAGAAGTTGCTTGTATGATAAGTCAAGCTGCTCTTCCAATATTGCTGTTTAACTAAAAAAAACACAACCGCTAATAACGGGGGAAAAAACTGTTTAAGTAATACAAATTTATGAAAAAATAAAAGACAACAGCTATAAAAATATAAAAGCATAGTAAAAACTTAAAAAATGCAGGAACCTAATAGAGTTTTAAAAAATCATCAAACACAGAGCTTCAGCATTTTGATAGTGATAGGATGGCACCAAGTTAGGACAAATAAATATTGTACAATTCAAGGTTTTTAATAAGTCCAGTACCACTTTTTTCACATTATGTTATCCTCCTTCTGTCAATGAGGATCAACCTGTTAGTATTGGGGGGGGCACGTTGGCTTAGTGGTTAGCACGTTCACCTCTCAGTGTTAGGGATTTCTGTTTCGAATCCCCATCTGGGTGGAGTTTCCATGTTCTCCCCGTGTCCACGTGGTTCTCCGGTTCTCTCCCACAGTCCAAAAACATGGATCAAGTCGATTGAATTCTCCAAATTTCCCCATATAGAGGGTGTGTGTGTGTGAGTATGTGCACAGTGATAGATTGCCCCCCTGTCCTGGGTGTATCTGCCCAGCACCTGAGATGCTCACCCCTGGATGGGCATGGGGAACCCCCCCCAACCCTAATAAAGGATAAAGCAGAAGATAATGGATGGACAGAGGGATGTGAGTATTGTCGAATCAGCAAAGAAAAGACGGCTTCAGATTGCCATTTTCACAGAAATTGCAGCAAATAGCATGGGGAAAACTTGGTTTTAGTACACCCGAACGACCAAACACAATGGAAGTGCAATGGCTACTTGGCGAATCAAGCAAAGGCATTTTGAGTTTGACATTGTAAAAAAAATATTCATCCCCCCCCCCCACTCTAAATGAAAGTGGTATTTTAGTTCTTTTGGAGCGAAGTCCTTCACTCATCTTGTCAGTCAAAATAAGTGTAAAAACACAAACATAAACTATCTAATGTAGATGATTCGTGAGGCAGTGCTTTGGATTTAAGCACGGAGGTGTGGCCAGGGGCCAGTTTTTGGAACAGCGAGAGAGGGGGGGGGGGTGACTGCTCGCTTGCAGAGATCGCGATTCAGAATGAATCACATTGTGTGTGAATGTGCGTGCGCGCGTGTGTAAAAGTGCTTCCGATACTGTGCTGTAAAAAAAAAAAAGCGCAGATATGTGATTTTTTTTCAAACCTCCATCGCGATCTACCTGACAACCCTTCGCGATCGACCGGTCGACGTATTGAGCACCCCTGCTATATAATATGTTTGTATAGAAAATCAAGGGTCAAATTTTTTTTCTGAAATCTATTATGTATGTATTGTATGTGTGTTTGACATGCACAACAAAAAATTAAGCAATAAAAATAAGTATCTTAAAAGATACTTAATTTCAAGATTCCCATTCTAAATATCTAACCTCCCTCCCTCTCTCTCTCTGAAGGACAAAATTTATAGCACAGACATGTGCCACTTTTTTGTTAAATCAGGTATTGCATTCAGATTCCCCTTGAACATTGTCCTCTTATGATCTAAACCTTTTTTCCCCTAGATTCATTCTGTTGGAATGACTGTGAGTGCCGATCAATAAATGCACAGATAGAAGTGATGTCATAAAAAAGAAAAAGTCAAATCTGGACTGAGCCTGTGGCTAAACCCCTTTTTTATCTTAACAAGACATATTTTTAACTCTGGGTAAAACTGAAATGTGATTACACTCCATGAGGCATACTTAATGTAGCTTGTTTATTACCTTATGTGAAAATTACACCTGTAAATATATACGAATTAACAAATTTACTCTGCATACAACACCCTGACACAACCTCACATAGCTGAAATGCACTACTATTTAAAACAATCAATAAATAAAAGAAAAAAATCATGACAGGAAAGATCATTGTTTATTTTATTTTATTTTTGTGTGGGGATTGCTGAACAGAAAAAAAATATAACATTTGGAGCAGTTGCAGTCAATACAAGATTCAGATGAGCACAGATTATTATTGGTGGCTGAGCTAAGCAGCTGTGCTGGTAAGAAAGAGAGCTGGGATTCAGACTGGAAAATGCACACTGTCAGATATGATCAACTTGGCTATGCTTATGCACAGGGCCCTTCTGGTGCTGCCGTAGGGCACAAAACCATCTTTTTCTCCTTTTACAACCTAAAAAGCTGCATGTACTACCTAAGCTTCACAAGGGTCAAGATGGATCTACTATATTTAATACATGTTCCATCCATCCATTATCTTCTGCTTTATCCTCTACTAGGGTCGCGGGGGGGTTCCCCATGCCCATCCAGACGAGAACATCTTGGGAGAACCCAGAGGAAACCCACACAGACACGGGAAGAACATGGAAACTCCACCCAGATTGGGATTTGAAACGGGAATCCTTAGCGCTGAGTGGCAAACGTGCTAACCACTAAGCCATCGTCCTGCTTATTTAATACAAGTTAATTTAGGTAATTAAAAAGATAATAACAACAGCCAATAATGCAACAAAAATGGCACTGTGCCAAAAGAAAAATAATAAGCTTCATGCATTAACCTCAAACATAAGGCTATAAGTACAAGAGAGCAGACTTCATACTGTCAATACTCACAAACATATATGTCAGTTTATAAGATAAGCTATGCCTATAGCAGTTCCACAATGGGGAAATTCACAATATAATAAATCATAATTATTATACAAAAGCTACAAGACATTTAATTTAATGATTTTGTCACCTGCAATTTTACTGGGGGAATTTGAGTTTGTGACTGACTTTTGCTATGAATAAATGTTCACCATGTTCTATTCAATATAATTTTTTTAGAACTGTAATTAATGCTGATTAGGGAAACAAATCTGGAATAACTAATGCCTATCTCACCACCTATAAGGCTAAGTGAACGACTGCAACCAGGTCGCCATTTTATTGGAAAGATTTAATTACCCTAAACATGTAAAATCAGATTGAAACTGTTCTCCTGGTGAGGGTTGATTTTTTATTTATTTATTTATTTACCTTGATGCACGAGAATATAGAGTTTTCCCCAGTTTTTAGGTCTCAAATCTATTAATAATAACCCCACTAATATATTTTTTCTAATTCCAACATGAACATAATTCCAAACAAATTTCATATTTGTTTTAAATACCTTTAAACTATATAAATATAAAACTATAATTATAAAAATATATATTTTTAAAACAACCTAGCATTAAAAAATCTGTGCATTTTAAAAATGCAATTCCCAAATCAGCTTTAGCAATGCTGAGAAAGATGAAGAGATTACACCACTTCCACCAGCTTCTACTGTGCAGGGATCATGTTACCTCAGCGGAAGCTAAATTTTAAATGGTTGCAGTCTTTAAGTCAATTCAACCATGGTCTGCCCTTAAGTGTAAAATGGAAAACTGAAATTGTGTTCCAAGTCTCCAAACACCTTTTGAAAATTGCTGACCATTTTGACTGGCATTCCCATTAGCTAAAGGGGAAGCTTATTTGTCCAACTTGCTGATATTACAAATTTATTTTGCCCCTATTCCACCTTCAGACACAAGATCCAGAACTATGTTGACTATCATAACAGGAGTAACTTGGATAATGATTGATTTGTAATTCATCGCATAGGCATATGATAGTTTGCTGTGTATTGTACTACATATTTATATTGATTGTTTTATAGTTTGCAAAAAAACATAGGTACATAACTAATAAAAAACGGTTTACCAATTTCATGCATTGAGTACTGAAATTTCTATTACACAGTCCTGTTGTAAAATACCTGAGGCTTGAAATGATTGCTGGCCCTTGAGTATAATAAAGATTCTTCTGAAAAATAGCTTATTGACAGTTCTGTGTGGAAGATTCCAGGCTGTATATTATACACAGGAGTTGTCTTCTTGTCCACCAAGGTACAAAAGGTAGCATTGGTGTGCGTGTCTGTGTGAGTGAGTGAGTGTGTGCCCAGTGATAGATTGGCGCCCTTGTCCTGGGTGTATCTGCCCAGTGCCCGAAACGTTCTCACCCGGATGGGCATGGGGAACCCCTCCGCGACCCTAATTTAGGATAAAGCCGAAGATAATGGATGGAATGGATGTAAATAATTAATTAATACCTATATAGAAAATTTTAATACTACTTGTAGTACTGTACAAAACGGCTTTATTTTTGGTAAAGTATTTAAGTACTGTTTTTTCCTTTTAAATACTGTAATATGTTATATATGACATATATCATATATTATAAAACGGGTAGTTCCGGTCCCTAAATTTGACTGGCTGAGCCATTTATCTAGCCATGACATTATTGACAATAATGCACACATCTGACCACTTCACATTCTTATCAATGCGTGATAGACAATACATTATTTTCCCAATGTTTTTTTTATTCTGTAATTTGGAAACTAGATGGCCATATTGGATTGTTAGAGAAACTGGAAACCTCTTTCAGCGTTCACTTTAAAAACTGTACTAAATTACATTGTAGAAGACCAGTTAATTAATGATTTTGCTTTTAATCAGCATATTTATCAAATGAATCAAACCTTGCTTTATTATAGTGCGTTTGTAATGGTTTTATAAAAGCAATAAAGGCACTCAAGGTTGTGCATTATTGTGAATAAATCACAGGAGAAGAGGTGTAACAGCACTCCGCGACACGTCCTGCACTTTTGTGCCTTATTGCTTTTATTATAGATCAGATTAGACACTTATACAAGTATACATTTTATATAAAAATATATATTTGAATATATTTATATACAAGTCATATTAATCTTTATTATTTTAATAATTTAACATGAAATAAAAGTAAAACAATTGGCAACTTACTATATTAGTTATTAAAATTTTACTTTTAAATGCAATAAAAAAGTATATCTTGTTTAAATCTAAGATGCTGTAGAGTGGAAGTATAATAAAAAAATAAAATATTTTTGAGGAAGTTGTGATATTATTATAATATTTTATGACAGAAACATGTTCAGAAGTAAGTGATATGTTTCAGATTAAATGTGAAACAAAAAATGCTGAATATGGTCTGAAAAAACCAACTGAAATAAATTATCAGGATTTGTGTGCTTCTGCTTTACTAGATGATCTTACAATTTAGAGTGCATGATAGTTTGTCATATGTTTTCTGAGTGATATTCCATGTAATAATTATAAAGATGCAGGAGTAAATATGATGAAATTCATTAAAGTGTACCTCGATAACACAGCTTTTGAGATGAGGATCCACAAAAGTCTTTACATGAATAAATCTGCAAATTTCTTTCAAAGTTGCTCGCAAACATAATCAGCTACATAATTAGTTTTAGCTTTTCAAATTTGCTTCATGGTCCTAACATGTTTTACTATCCACTATATTCATTTACATCTCCCCAAACAACTCTAAATTTAAAATACAGATTGCAAATTGGATACATCTGCAGGGTACATGGAAACAAATGACATACCTCTATGTGTAGCAAAGCTTCTTCCCTTTGGCGCAAAACCTCAACATCTTCCTCACTGATCTCAGATAAAAATGCTTGCTGTCCATCTTCCTTCACAGCCTCTGCTTGCCCAATCAACAGGCCCTCCTTACAAAGTTCAGTAAATGATGTCTGTAGGCTCTGCAAACAAACGCAGTTATTACTAATCTTTCTGAGAATCACAGTAAATGAAAGTACAGGTACTTATAGTTTGAGAGTTTAACCAGTATGTAAAGCCTGGAAAAAAGCAGGTGGTAATTCACAAATGTAATGTAATGTAATGTAATGTAATATATGGGCGGCACGGTGGCTTATTGGTTAGCACGTTCGCCTCTTAGCACTGGGGATTCCCGGTTCGAATCCCCATCTGGGAGGAGTTTCCATGTTCTCCCCGTGTCCGTGTGGGTTTCCTCCGGGTTCTCCGGTTTCCTCCCACAGTCCAAACACATGGATCAAGTCAATTGACTTCTCCAAATTGCCCCATATAGAGTGTGTATGAGTGCATGTCTGTGTGAGTGAGTGTGTGCCCAGAGATAGATACACCCCTGTCCTGGGTGTATCTGCCCAGCGCCCGAGACGTTCTCCCCTGGATGGGCATGGGGAACCCCACCGCGACCCTAATAGAGGATAAAGCGGAAGATAATGAATGAAAGAATATATATATACAGTATATATAAACTTATATTACAACATATTCCAGAATTCATGCTGCCATAATAAACAGTTTGTAGTAGAATTTGTTTAAAGTCATATGGAATGATTGATTTTCTTGTAAAAAACATTCGTTTGACCAACTTTGTTAGAAAACCTTTAAACTAGATTGCACATCCATAATATGGAGGAGGGTCATTGAGATAGTGGTGCACTGATCTGCTAATTTGATCTTATTGCATATGTATGACATAGAATGCCTGAGGCCAGTTATTGTTTTTGCTGTTGACTGGATGATTCATTGTCTTCCATTTTCCTCTATCTTTGAATTAACAAAGCTAATAGGCTAGATCTCACTCCAGCACAATGACACATTGAAGATCGCTTTTTCCTCAGGGGTAACTTCTCATTAAAGATGCTGCTGGATTTTTATTCCTAATTCAGCTCTCAATCTTTGCATATTTGCTTTACTGATGAAATAAGGCTACTCACCATGATTACCACAACCACTATCTGACCTTGCGCAAATTACAGCTGTTGATTCAAGATATGAATCTAGAATTAAACATCCAATTGCCTGTATAAATAAATAGTTCACACAACAATCTACAACTAAATATATAAAACCACAATGTTGCAATGATAATTACCATTATGTTAACATGTTCGATGTTTTTGTAATTTTTATTTATTTATTTTTTTTTTTTTTATTTACATATTTTTATCTATACAAATTTGTTATTAAATACAACAGCATAACATAGCACAAAATGATAAATGCATAACGTTCGCCTCTCAGCGTTAGGGATTCCCTTTTCTGGGCGGAGTTTTCATGTTCTCCCCGTGTCCGCGTGGGTTTCCTCCGGGTTCTCCGGTTTCCTCCCACAGTCCAAAAACATGGATCAAGGTCAATTAAATTATCCAAACTGCCCCCTGTAGAGTGTGTTTGTGTGTGTGAGTGAGTGTGCGCCCAGCGATAGATAGGCCTGTCCTGGGTGTATCTGCCCAGTACCCAAGACTTTCCCCACTATGGGTATGGGGAACACCCCTGCGACCCTAGTAGAGGATAAAGTGGAAGATAATATATGGCTGTAATGTAATGCAATCCAAAATAGGTGATAAGCTACTTAATGAATAATAATAATAATAATAATAATAAATAATACAAGCAGCACTGTGGCATGGTGCTGGGCATCCAGGTTTGAATCCTGATCTGGGTGGAGTTTCCATGTTCTCCCCATGTCCGTGTGGATTTTCTCAGGGTTCTCCGCTTTCCTCCCACAGTCAAAAAACATGGATTCAAGGTACAGTGGCTGCTTTAAATTACCCCTATATAGTGAGTGGTTGTGTCTGTGTAAGTGAGTGAGTGTGTGCCAGGCAAGGAATTGTCCAGCAACAAAATATTCTCCTTTGGATGGGCATGTGTTACCCCCCAATGATACTAGTAAAGGATTAAGCGATAATAATAATAATAATAATAATAATAATAATAATAATAATAATAATAATAATAATAATAAATATAATTATTTTATTATTTATTATAATTATTTTATTATTCTAAACGAAGTCAATATATGTAAAATAATACACACATAAATCCAAAGCCTTCCCGACAATGCACATTTTATTCATGAACAATGTCAGATTTAAGAATTTTACTTAAGATTGTCTTCCCTTCCTCCTTCCTTGAATGTTTTTCTAGTCTTATCTTAAACCAACATAAACCTTGCCTGCAGAAATTTCCCTGTACAAATTGAATTTAGTTTGATGATATGCTAAGATTGTCTGTGGTGATACAAAATCATTTTCTACTTTGATCTCTTAAATAAAAAAACGACTGATATAGAGTTCAGTAATCAATCAAGACTCACGAAGAAAAGATGCATACACAGGTGTGAAATTTCTTGTTGCTCTGTTATTATTTTTCTTGGTATATATGTAATGCTTACGCCAGGTCTAAGAAATACAGCTAAAGATAAAATTGCATTTGTTAAAGCCTGGTATAAAATAGATTCCATTGCATTACATCCAGTGTTAATGAGAAATGATGATGGTAAGTGCAAAAAATTAGACTTCTATATGTTCAAATATATGTAGTTGTGTTGTGTGGATTTATAGACATTAAAAATGACAAAATAAGTAGCTAAAAGATGCAACCCCCTGCATGATTCACGCTTTTATGGTTTTCACAAGAATCTGATTCTTTTAAAATCTGTACAACAAAAAACTATTAAAAAAGCTGCTTTTAGTTGTGTTTGCACTTTGCAAATTGATGTTAACACATACTCTATTCATGCCATTTACCTTTTGGAAGTTAAGAAGACAAACAGACAATGCAGAAGCAGAAATCAAAGATGTAGCTCCAAGTGACAGAGAAGCACATTAAAGGAACAACTTCAGGCACTAAGCAGACTGTGTGAAGTGAATAGGAAAAAGGGTCTGAATCACAGCTGAGACTCCATGGGGAGAGCACCAGAAAACAAGACTATGCATGCTGCCATGTCTACATCACAGGTGCATGGAAGTAGCACCTGATGTGCAATTTCGAATGACTTTCAAGACTTAAATGTTTTTGTATAGGCCTGGAATTCTTTAGCAGAATGCAATAAAAAGCAGCTGTCACACTTGAAGAATGCAACCTTAAGGACGTCAGTTCAAAAGCACTTAAAACTTCTGTGTGTATTACTTACATAGATAATATGTAAATATTCAAATGAAATGCAGCAACAAGGTATGTCTTACATTGTCTGCTCAGTATCTACTCTCACACCATAACATAACCTCTCATTAGCATTAAAATGCTCCACCCCACAACATGACAAATCAAACACATTCACCATTCCCACATTTAAACACATTTAAAACTGAGCCATGTGCTAGATGTATGATTTGTTTCCCTAATTACGTAATTTGTTGTTTTATAAAGCATAAGCAAAGGGACAAAATAAAGTTGCTTTTTTTCCCCTTGTCTATCTATCAAACATCTTGTGTGTCGGAGGAACAGAAGAAAGAAACAAAAACGTATACTGTGACATCAGGACATGTTCTACAAGGTGGCTACATATTGGGGAGGCTACACAGTGGCTCAGTGGTTAGTACGTTCACCTCTGAGCACTGGGGAACCAGGTTTGAATCCCAAATCTGGGTGTAGTTTCTGTGTTCTGCCTGTGTCTGCGTGGGTTTCCTCAGTCCAAAACATGAATTCAAGGTGAACTGGCTGCTCTAATTTGCCTCTATATAGTGTGTGCGTGTGTGTGTGTCGGAGTGTGTGAGTATGTGCCCAGCGAATGATTGGTGCCCTGTCCTGGGTGTATAGGATTAAGCGAAAGATAATGAATGGAAAATGGAAATTATTGTGGAAACAGAGCACTATAATATGAAAATATAATGATAATAATAATGATAATAATAATAATAATAATAATAATAATAATAATAATAATAATAATAATAAGGGCGGCATGGTGGCTTAGTGGTTAGCGCATTCGCCTCCCACGCTAGGGATTCCCGGTTCGAATCCTAATCTGGGTGGAGTTTCCATGTTCTCCCCATGTCTGCGTGGGTTACCTCCAGATTCTCCGGTTTCCTCCCACAGTCAACATGGATAAAGGTCAATTGAATTCTCCAAATTACTCCATATAGAGTGTTTCTGTGTGAGTGAGCGTGTCACCAGCGATTGATTGGTGCCCTGTCCTGGGTGTATCTGCCCAGCGCCCAAAACGTTCTCCCCTGGATGGACATGGGGAACCCCCCCACGACCCTAGTAGAGGATAAAGCGGAAGATAATGGATGGATCGATAATAATAATAATAATAATAATAATAATAATAATCTACTGACAGAATAATAATACATTTTTTGTTAATGTTTATTCAAAATGTAGGTTATTGTTGGACAGACCTTTGGTCAAAACAAAAAATAGATGAATATTACAAAAAAAATTGGCCGTAACTTATTCATTAGAGTTTCTAAGAACATAAAAAATTTCTGAATTGCTGAATAAAAGCTTAACCAACCAAGATCGATTTTCCAGTGCACACATCGTATGAGGTAATGTGCATTTTGGGGAAAAGCTCATAGGTTTCTGTAACATGTCACGTTTATAATCTAAAAGTTGCAGTTTCACAATGCAGTAAGTTTTTTATAAAGTTTTACAAATTATATAAAATCCAAACAAAATTTAGACTGATATATGATGAAGTAATTTTTGTATTTTTTGTTTGTAGTGATACAGGGATAGTTAGGGATGTAATAGGGATAAAGCATATGTCAAAATGCGTGCAGATTGTTGGGTCTGCTGTTGGGCACAGTGTAACTTGTCCACCAATGATTACTCTGTTCATGAAGCTCTTAATTTGGTAATAATAATAATAATAATAATAATAATAATTATAATAATAATAATAATAATAATAATAATAAAAATAATGATGCTCATAATACATTTCTGCTATAGCTTGCAAAGAACAAACCAAAAAATCTGGAGTGAAGTAGATAAGAAATATTCAAGTTTGTTTTATAAAGACAGAAATAAAAAAAATGCAGCAATGAAAGATGATACTGAGTAAAAGAGAGACAAAAGTTCCTTCTGTTTTATCTCCATATTGTATGCATGCACTAATTTCAGAAGCGGCCTCTTTATCTCAGTACCAATGGTTTAGCTTTGCACAAAAAGTAGAATAAAGACAGGTTTAAACTCACGCTAGCCTTTAAGAATTTTCAGATCTGCTTACCTGTTTTCTGTCTTTTTGTGCTGCAGGAAGCAAAGCCCTTGAACGATCTGCAATTTTCTGATGAGAAACAGCAATGATATTAGTATGCAAATTAAAAGAACAGATTGTACAACCACTCAACCAGCACCTATTCAAGATGAATTTCTGTTGATGCAGTTGTGTCAGTTTTTAGACAACTACATCAATTTTTTAGAGTTAGGAATATACAGTCAAAAGTATGCAGACAGGTCTTAAAATGAGTACATATGATTAGTATAATAGGTTCTGTCTATTACTCCTAAAGAAAAAGCAACCAATTATTTGTGAGTATAATAGAAGTTTCAAAAGTGGATCATGATGCCTGTTCAAATGCATATTGACATTTTAATTAAAATGTAATTGTACTCTGGTAGTGCACTACACATTTTCCTTTTAAATAAGCTGTGTTTCGAAAAAGCAGGTTTTATTTATGTAAAACTTTCTAGTGTTCTAAATATGCATTTTGAGTGTACAGCAAATGATTCTCTATTTTTCAAACAAGGTGAAACAACGTGCAGATTTGATTCATTAGGCCAATACTTTATTGACCAGCTGGTTTAAAATGAGATTTGATAATGGAGTCTTTACCTTCTGAACCATAAAACATGTGCAAAATATGAACAGAAATGGCAAAGTACTTACCTTCTGCAGGTCACCATAACGCTGCACGGATTCAGAAAGCTCTGTTTTTAACCTTGTGAGTCGAAGTCGATCTTGCTGTTTAGAGAAAACATAACTTACACAAAAGTAAAAATCTAATACCAATTTTCTTATTATATAATTAAACTGTCACTCAGCTGATGTTGTGTACAGAATTAATTTATGTAAATAGTACTTTCATACTTTCAATACATGTTAAAGTACAGAATTCTGTGCTGCTGATTATAGCATTAAAGTTCCAGACAACCTATTTTAGCAGACATATTTTATATTAACTAAATCATTTAGCATGAACACTGAGACAAACATAGAGGTTAGGGAAAATAAACCAAGCTTTTACCCGTGATGAACCACTAATGATGTCAGAGAGCTGTTTGATAAGTTGGCTTGTGCCTGTAATGACTTTATTGGTTTGTTGCTGTATGGAGTGTCTGAAAAAGACAGAGAATGAAATCGGTAAATACATGAAGAGAGTATTATAGGTCATAGGTATTTAGTCAGTCAGGAGATCGCTTATTTATCCCTCATGTTAGGACATTCTCTGTAGACTAAGTTCAATCAGTTAATTTAATGAAACCCTTTCTCTTAATCCTCAGGTAATCTTCCACATACTAACTAAATTGAAATCTCTAACTATGATATTTCCACAAATACAAAAACAGCAATAGGTAATAGTTTTAAAATGTTATAAATATTATTAACAATATAATATACCAATATAATAGTATTACCAATATTCATTCATTCATTATCTCCCGCTTTATCCTCTATTAGGGTTGCGGTGGGGTTCCCCATGCCCATCCAGGGGAGAACATCTCGGGCGCTGGGCAGATAGACCCAGGACAGGGCGCCAATCCATCGCTGGGCACACACTCACTCACACAGACACACACTATATGGGGCAATTTTGAGAATTCAATTGATTTGTTCCATGTTTTTGGACTGTGGGAGGAAACCGGAGAACCCGGAGGAAATCCACGCAGACACGGGAAGAACATGGAAACTCCACCCAGATGGGGATTCGAACCGGGAATCCCTAGCGCTGAGAGGCGAACGTGCTAACCACTAAGCCACCGTGCTGCCGTGTATTACCAATATAATCTGGAAAATCAATATTTAAATGCATCAGACGGTGATTAATAGGCATCGGCTTACGATATACACTACTGTCATATAAAGAGAAAGTGTGTGTGAATTTACAGCAGAAACATAAGTATATATAAAAAAAAAAAAACCCACCACATTTGTGGTGTGAAATGAGTTCTATTTAATGTAACCACATAAAAACAACTACAACAATAATGGTCACACATTAAATACATTTTTAAATGATTAATCCAATATTACAATACTCAGGTAAACTTCAAGTAAGAGAATTTCTTGATATTTGGAAAGGAAGAGAAATGTGGAAGGGTGAAATATTGGTACGTAATGTGTTCTGCTTGTTTGCTTTTTATCTGCCCTTCCTTTTTTTAATGTACAAGATGACAGTTATAGACTGTAGTGTATCTGTTTGTGGACTACAGATACTGTGTCAGGCCGCTTCAGTCTGTTCTCTAATGGTCAGGACCCCAATAGTAGCACCACAGAGCAGGCATTATTTGGTTGTTGCATTATTCTCATTGCAGCAGTGTCACAGGTAATGAATGAAATGAAACTATAGAGGCAGTACTGCACTAAAACACTTTTACCGCATCAGTGTCACTGCAGCACTGACAATAAATCACCACCCAAATTATACCTGTTCTAAGACGGTCCTGACCAATAGAGAAAAGAGGGCCAACAGGGGACAAACAAAAAAATAAGAATACACATGTACTACAGTATGAAATTACAACTACTACAATTGAAGTACAAGGTCTATCTATACCACTGTTTGAGCATTTAACAGTTTAGCCAGCCTAAATGCCACAGGTGTAATACAGATACATGCTGATAGGTGAAAAATAGATAATAGATTATAACAGACTAAAACTGAAACATTAAATTCAGAACATGAAAAAACTAATTATTAAAAAAATTTTGAAAAAAATGTGTGAATTTGTGTAAATATATCTTGTAAACATGCTCCAAGTTAATAATACAT
The DNA here is from genome assembly GCA_019802505.1 of Corydoras sp. C115. Lineage (NCBI taxonomy): Eukaryota > Metazoa > Chordata > Actinopteri > Siluriformes > Callichthyidae > Corydoras > Corydoras sp. C115. The sequence continues at coordinate 667,992 of JAFMOC010000028.1, forward strand.
AATCCAAGTTAACCAAGTTTTTAGTAAAACAACAAAAAATAAAAGTAGTAGCAGGCAAACCCTCAATCAAATAAAATACAAAATAATAGCAAAATGTGTGTTGCAATTAAAAAAAAAAGTAATATATTTAAAAAAATAATAATAATATTTTGCTTTGTAAAGACTGGAATTGAGAGTGAGATAAAGGACAAGGGGTTAGAGGGCCCTGAACAAATATAATCTACTGATAGAAATGCATTGTTCTCCTCGGGTAAAGTGAGGATGTGGCTGAGGCCATTGATTTAGTGTCTGTGCTCTATACTGTGTGATTTTAGCCTTTACAACTGAGCACAAGATGGCCTGCCACAGTGAAAGCTGCTCCCTAGAGATATGCACTACATGCCAAATAACCCACCTTCCCCTCAAATATTGATTTAAAGATAGACAGTGGAGAAGAGAGGTGGGAAGGAACGAAGAAATCATTGTATTTAGTAAGATGGGCCTGTCATTGTGTATTTTATTCAACAAAGAAAAACTGAAATAAATTAACTGGTTACTACTATAAAATATGTCCAAATATTAGGATATATTTTGAAGGTCAGGAGAATCTTTAGATTTTAATCTTTAAAAAATTGTTAAGTTTGGTAAATATGATTTTTAATAAACAACAAAACAATTAAATTATGTTATTATTTATTTGTCTGCCAGCATAAAATGCTCCTCCTATGTGTAAAACATAGTGGTGGTATCATGGTTAAAGCCTATTTTGCAACATCTGGGGCCTATCAATGTTTAATAAAACAGAGCACCTATTAATCCCTAAGTGTAATCCGATTAATTATAAAATAACTGACTTTAATTTTAGCAACCAAAAAAATGCTAATCCTATAGGTTTACATACACTTACAGATATGCAAGAAAAACAAATAGCCAAGTATTTTTTTGCATCTAATTTGTTTGATTTGGTCCTTTTATTTAATGTCTGATGCAACTTTATGTAGAATATATGCAGAAATTTATTAAATTCTGAAGGAATCACAAATTTTCAAGAACCACTGTAACATGATAACTGACCCATAGCGATGCAATTTCTTCAAGCATTCTCCTTTCTGTCCTTGAAGTAAATTTGTAGGATGTCCACTCTAGGAAGATTGTTAATTGTCTAGGAAGGCTTGAATGTTTACTACTTTTGAATAATCTTTCTCAGTGTTTGTCTTTTAGCATTGCCCAGATTGATGGGCAGCAACAATTGCCTCTCTGAAATCATTGCTGATGTCTCTCTGATATTGCACACACACACGCTTCAGACCAGAAAAATCCAAAATCTTGTTGGTTACAAATTCTGGTAATGCATTAATTAAATGCATGTGAATTGCAGTATGTCAACTACTTAAACATTCCTATATCAGACTATCCTGTATCAGATTTTTTTTAAGATAACTTTCATAAATTATAGATTCACGGCCCACAATTCAAATGCGTTCAAGTATTTTATTATTTTTTTTCACATAATTTTGGCTTCTAGCTCATTAAACCCATGAAAACAGGAATACAAAAACTTAGAATACTGTGAAGAAATAAGCCCAAATTTTGCAGGGCATGAATGTTTTAAAGTAACACACATTAGAGTTTCAATGATTTAGAGTGTGACACACTAATAATCTACTAAACAGAAGAGGTGAGGAACAGAATCCAAACTACTTGAGGTCATGTGTGAAATATCCACAATCAGTAATTATTTGGGTTGCAATGTCCAGGGCAGGTGTTGGTAAACTCTGCTTTCTTAAATCCAAGGTAACTGCAACAGTTTACCAGAATGTTTTATAGTACTTCATGATTCCTTCTGCTGAGGATCTGTTTGGAGATGCAGATTTCATCTTCCAGCAAGTCCTGGCCCCTGCCCATGCCACCAGTAGCACCAAAACCTGGTTTGATGCTGAAAATCTATGGGGTATTCTTTGTTGTTGGGTCTGGTGCCCCTCATTGTCCTCTTGAGAATATCCCATAGATTCTCAATGGGATTTATGTCCAGCGAGTTGGCCAGTCAAGCACTGTGATGGCACGGGATTCAAACCAGGTCTGTGTCAAAATGCAGACCAATATTGTTTGACACATGTCAAACTAGCTCCACAGCCATTGATCAATCAAATTTGAGAACAAGTCAGACCCTGATGAGCAAATTATTTTATCTGTTTAACTTAAAAATAAGTTTTTATTGAGGAATAAAGAACAGTTAAACCTAGTTTCCAACAGTTTAACATTTAAATCCTTAAATTGTATGTTGACACTTAGACACTAAGATCTTTTAAAAATAAATGAGATGTCCACAAAGCAGGTATTTGTGAATGAATGGGACAAAGCAGGTAAATTGTGAATGAATGGGGTCAAGTGTTTTTACTTTGAGCTTTCTACAATGCAGAACAGGAATGTCAGTTCAAGAGAGCTGTGGAAGTCAAGAGCAGATATTACATAGAACAAATCATGAGCGATTAAAAATGAGAAGCAGAACGCCCAAATGACTACTAAGAATATGCAGGAAAGTTTTAGGTTGGTCAGTCACCATTCCGCTTCCAGAAACAATCTTCATGTAAGACTCATTAGATTTAATTTAATTTTCCTGCTTAACATGGAGAATTTTTTAATGAGTTTTAAACAAACAAGTGCTATGAACTAAAGAACAAAAAACAAAACTTTTCAGATGCAAATCAATGTTCGAGGGGGAAAATCACCTTGCAAACTGTAATGGGGTGAATCAATCTGGTAATTTTGAAAGCATATGTCCCACACAATACCTGCAAATCCTGGAGATAAATACCAAACCAGCTGTTTGAATGCCAAAATTAAAACGAAGATGGATGTACGACATCATTAAGATTTTTAAAGCACATGTTTTTGTTGAGTTTGGCATCATGGTATCGTAAGACTAGCAATTCATTTTGGACTTAAACATACTGTTCAAGTCAGAAAAATTATAGATATTCTAGCAGGAAAATGACCCAAAACATACTTACAAAAAGCCCACAGAAATAGTTCAACACACTGGGTAGTTCTGAAGTAATGAACCTGGTACAGCTGGCATTGGATGATTGGCTTAAAGTTTGGTCTATAATTCTAGAAGGAAGGGCATTGACTGATTCAGAGTGTGATACCGAAGCAAACCACAATAAATAAATAAGCATGAATCACAGAAATAAATCTCATTATTAAATTTTTGTGGGCAACTTTAATATAATAGGATCTCTTCAAAGCAAATCAAGGCAAATATTTACATTTGCACAAGGACTGAATCTATTTCTCATGATGGACAGTGGGTTCATTTTTGGTGATCCCCACCCAACAGTAAAGAATATATATGAAACAACATACATGAAAGCATCAAGTAAATGAGAAGGAAACAATAATAGATCAGCATTTATCAGTCATTTTAACAGATATTAAAATTATATTATACTCTAAATCAATGGAACCCACACACCTCATAATAGCTCAAATGTTATACAACCAAACAGGTTACAACCCGGATCATTAAGAAAATTAAGTAAAACGACTTAATTCTTAATATCACTGCTTGCCTGAGATTCGAACACAAACAACTTTATTAAGTTGTTCAAAGCATGTGAAATTTAAACTTTAAATGATCACTATGTCAATTGTACATTATTGCGTAACTCATGGCAAACCAATCTAAGCACGTTAAAAGTAAAGACCTTTGAAGAAATTATGTACCAAATGCATATCAATATATGTGACATGGTATGCACATGTACAAAATGCAATTACAGAGAAAGAAGAGGCCTTCGTTGACAATTTTTTAAACAATGTCTTGCAGTACAACAACCTGAATTACAATTAGATTAAATAACCATCAGAGGGGAAAACCATGCCACTGTAGCAGAACAAGCACAGACTCGTTATTACCATGCAGTTACATGGGCACACACAGAAGCATATATATATATATATATATATAGTAAGTAAGTAAGTAAGTAAACTTTATTTATATAGCACTTTTCATAGGCACAGGCCACAAAGTGCTTTACAAAAGGATAAAACATAAAAAATAAAATAAACACAATAAAAGCACAATTTACACCACATAAAACATAAAAAACATAAAAACATAAAAACTTAAAAAGCACAACAACCAAGTCTACTGGCTAGCCCATTTGCCCAAATGCCTGTTTAAACAGATAAGTCTTTAACTGTTTTTTAAAAGAGTCCGCAGAGTCCACACACACACACACATACAACATATACACACACACACACACATATATACACATGCATACATAGATAGATACACACACGCAGGCAATTATTAGCAACAGCTCAATTGAATTTTGTAGTCCATCTGTTTCTCTACATACTTTGTTAGTCTCCGTTACTGTGTTCTCTGATTAAGGACCACTGCAGTGAAGGTATTATTATACAAATATTATTAGCATGGTGGATGATGGTACGATCTCAGACCTGTTTACACTTGTGTATAGTTCTCTGTAGTGTCTGATCCACTCGTACCACTTGTACCAGCACAACACACACTACCACATCAGAATAATTGCTGTCCTGAGAATCACCCACCACCTCAATACTTACTCTGTGGGGGTCCTGATTAGTGTAAGAGAAACATATAGTCTGCTCTATTTGTAGTACTACAAAGTTGGTTGATTAAAAGATTAAACTGGGAGACTAATTCCTATCCCAAAAATTACTTGCACTTATTAATGGCATTATTGCAAGGAAACTATACGGTTGATTTATGTTTATTACTATTGAACTTAGAATCTATTAGCAGTGTATATCAAATAGTAGGAATAAAAACTATGATCAAGGCTAAATTTTAAAGTCTCCACATTGTTAAGGCATTTTATGTCTCTCAGCTAAGGCCTGCCACAAATCTAAAGTCTGCATTAAAAGCTAGTACCATGAAAAGTAACTTGATTTGTCCTTTATGCTGAAGACAAGCTGTGCCCCTGAAAAGTCCTTTAAGCAGCAGCACAGAATGCATAATGTGCTAACAAGCACAAAGAATGAGAATGATTAATCCACTAGCTACATGTTTCCATGATTACAAAAATGGGTCGAATTCAATTAGTTAAATGATTTTGCTCTCTTACAGTGGACAAATAAGAATACTACATTCCAAGAACAGCTGGACAATGCAATATGTGTTGTGACACACTGTTTGGGAAGACCTTTTACAAACACTTTTCCAAAAACTCCAGGTTTCATAACATAGCTATATACTTGACCAGTTTGTTTAGTAGCCTATACATTTTTTAAGGTTCATACTGAGGTAGCCTGTTATAGCTGACCAGTAACACTGAAAATAGTGCATGGATTTGTGTTTACGTAATGGGGGAGATGCCAGTCAACCTGGGTCTCTGGGCGACACATTACCATCTGGGAGCCATGACCCTGGAACCAGGAGGTTTCCGTGGAAACTGGCTTTAATAGAATCATGGATGAGAAACGGCAGGGGGTAAAGAGAGATGAAAAGAAGGAGAGAGGTGCTGAGTCTGGTACCCTGCTTAGACAAGATACAGCGTAAAGGATTAAAACTAGACAAAAGAAAGCACATTCAAGGTCAAGTTAAAAAAAAAAAAAAATAATAATATATATATATATATATATATATATATATATATATATATATATATATATATATAGTGAGAAAATTGATAGATACTGCAGACAGACAGACAGATAGACAGATAGACAGATAGATAGATAGATAGATAGATAGATAGATAGATAGATAGATAGATAGATAGATAGATAGATACATAGTTCAGGTTTGATAATTCTACAGTGTAGCTGGTTTTCTTCATAGCTACTGACTTGTGATGTTTCTTTTTTTCAGCTAAAAAGTGTCTGCCAAATGACTAAATGTAATGAAACGAAGATGAAAAACAGACAGAAATAAAGTATTCTTTATTACACACACACACACACACACACAATATAGCTGGAAATTTTCACATTAGTAGAGCAGATTACTGCATTACATAGTCTGTAAATAAAATGGTGTGTGTGTGGGGGGGGGGGGGGGGTTTCACACACTATAATTACAGAAAAATTAAGAAAAAGAGAGTTAATAGATTGTACATTTCAGTAAGAACACCATGAACATAAACAAACAGAAACTTAATTTTCCTTAAAATTTGGCAAAAGTCAAACTTGTGCATGTATTACAACAAATGGCCATTGTTGTATATTTTCTTATTAAATAGTGACAGATGGCGTTAAATTTTTTAGAGCACTTTCAGCTCATTCAACTAATTATTATTGTCACACAAAGAGAACAAATACAAAGAGATTTATTTATTCAATATTTCAAATATATTTATAGTCATAGTAATTTGTTAAAAAATTGTCAAACATTTTCCCGTAGAAATTGAAAGACATGTGTCTGATATACTAACAGGCTAAAAAGAAAAAGAAAACTTTTTAGACTTTCTTTACTAAGAGAGCTTTTAAAAGATTCTGTCTTTTGCAAAATGAATAAAGATTTGTGGTGTGAAGTTAAAAATGGATTAAAACCAACGTCAAAAATATTTCATTACAATTCTTGCATTGGTCTTTTTTTATCAGTGGCTTTTGTCTAAACATAATTACATTTAATTAAATATTTAACAGGGCGGCACGGTGGCTTAGTGGTTAGCACGTTCGCCTCTCAGCACTAGGGATTCCCGGTTCGAATCCCCATCTCAGTGGAGTTTCCATGTTCTCCCCATGTCTGCGTGGGTTTTCTCCGGGTTCTCCGGTTTCCTCCCACAGTCCAAAAACATGGAACAAGTCAATTGAGTTCTCCAAATTGCCCCATATACTATAGAGTGTGTATGCGTGCGTGTCTGTGTGAGTGAGTGTGTGCCCAGCAATAGATTGGCACCCTGTCCTGGGTGTATCTGCCCAGCGCCTGAAATGTTCTCCCCTGGATGGGCATGGGGAACCCCACCGCGACCCTAATATAGGATAAAGCGGAAGATAATGAATGAATGAATGAATAAATATTTAACAGTTGTATGCTACAGTGAAGAATGGAAAAGGTGAACTCAAGAACAGACTTATATTAAAGCAATAAGGCAGAGAGGACCCCCGTAATTCCACGCACCTGGGTTCCCCATCACCACGCCCTATATAAGAACCTCACTCCCATTCCTCCACGCCAGATAGTCTTGTGCCCACGATTCCCTAAGCCTTGACTCTTCCAGCCTCACGCCTCGCCTTGCCCTTGCCTCGTCTTGTCACGTCTGCCCTGGATATCCTTTGTGTGTGTGCCCGCTCTCGCCTGTGTTTTGTGTTTCTGTGTGCAGCGCTCCAGCCGCGATCTAGTCGGCTTCCTCTAGTGCCAGTGGATTGGGACGTGGCTGGTGTGACGTCAGGACCCGGACATGCGCCGCGTCATCAGGCTATGCCTCCTGTGCACTGTACATACTCCAGTCCATGTTTCTCGTTACCTTACAAACTGTACAATAAACCTGGTTCTTTGTATCTCCACCTCTGCTTCAGGCTGGTCACTCAGAGTAGCGGATCCAACTGTGTATTGGCCCAGCAGCCGTAACATTACTATCTGGCCACAACATGGATCCCGCCAGGAAGGACTGGCGGACATGGTCAGCAGTCTGGCGCTCCGAGTACAGACTGTGCTCGCCTCCCTGCCTGCATCCTCCCCTACGCCCGGATCGGTGAGGATGCCCTCGACACCCAACCCTGGAAACCAGGTACTGAACCCTTCTTCCGCGTCAGTAGCACGCCCCGACGGAGCCGCGGTGCAGCCCGATCCTTATAACGTGGACCTGCAGAAGTGCAGGGGATTTATTTTCCAATGTGAGCTGTACTACGGTATCCGCTCCTCGTGCTTCCCCACGACGTGCACAAGATCCCTTTTGTTATCGGGCTGCTGTGCGGACATGCGCTGAAATGGGCGGATGCGTCTCAGGGCACAGTCTCTCCGCCTCATTTATTGAACGTTTTCTCTCCATATTCGACCGGCCGGACCATTCGGTGAGCACACCGATCTGGGTTCTGGACGAACTGGCAACCCGCGATAGGCCCGACACACTCCATGGCCTCATCGAACTTGCGATCCGCCTGGACGGTCGCATGAACGAGCGTCGGCGCAAAAGTTTATGCCGGGATACCGTCCGCGTCACCACCTCGTCGGGGTTGCCAGCATTAACGCCGGAGGTTCGCCGCAACCGTAAGGACCAGGGGCTCTGCTTCTATTGTGGTAAGGCAGACCTCCGGGTGAAGGAATGCCCGGTGTGGCCCAATAGAAGCGACTCGGCAGTAGAGCTTGGGGTCCTGTTGAGCACGACCCGAAAACCCCAAACCCACAGGTTCAGCCTCCCTGCAGTGTTTTTTCTCCGGGAAAAGAGCCAGTCAACGTTCTTATAGATTCTGGGGAAGAGGAGAATCTAATAGACGTTGACTTCGCTAACAAAGCCGGTATCACTCTGTCTCCATTGGCCTCCCCTCTCCACACCGTGGCCCTGGATGGGTGCCGCCTCTCCTCGATCACGCATCGCACAAACCCCGTCCGGCTGTGGATCAATGGGAAGCATCGGGAGGAAATTCAGTTCTCGGGGTTTTAGTCCCCAGATGCACCGGTTATACTCGGCTACCCTTGGCTCCACAAACACAACCCTCACCTGGACTGGGCAAACTCACGGGTCTACTCGTGGGGGGACACTTGCCATTCCTCCTGCCTCTGTGTGGCAGTACCCCCCAGCAGGGCAACCAGTCACCGCAACACAGTTCCCGTCAACCTCTCCCAGGTACCCACTGAGTACCACGACCTGGGGGAGGTCTTCAGTAAGGACAAGCCTGCCAGCTTCCTCCCCACAGATCATACGACTGCGCGATCGACCTATTACCTGGCGCCCCCTTCCGTCCAGCAGGCTGTACTCCTTGTCTCGTCCTGAGAGGGAGGCAATGGAGAGCTATGTCACAGAGTGCCTCACCACAGGCTTAATTCGGCCCTCGACATCCCCCGTGGGGGCCGGCTTCTTTTTGTCTCCAATAAGGACGGCTCATTACGACCCCGCATAGACTACAGGGGACTGAACAACATCACGGTCCCCTAAAAATACCCTCTGCCATTAACATCTAACGTATTTGAGTCTTTGCAGGGCGCAACTGTGTCACCAAGCTGGACCTGTGGAACGCCTACCACCTGGTCCGCATCCGGCAAGGGGACGAATGGAACACACCCAGTGGGCACTACGAGTACCGTGAAGTCCCTTTCGGCCTCAAGAATGCCCCCGCTGTCTTCCAGGCCCTGGTGAACGACATCCTGAGAGACTTCCTGGACCGATTCATCACGGTATATCTGGATGACATCCTTATCTTCTCCAAGAACCTCGAGGAACACCACCGCCATGTCCGTCTGGTCCTCAACTGACTGCTGCAGAATCAGCTCTTTGTGAAGTCGGAAAAGTGCCGGTTCCACCAAGCCTCCGTGTCCTTCCTGGGGTTCATTGTCTCCCCCGGGGCAATCTGACCCTGCGAAGATCCAGGTCATCACAGAGTGGCCCTCTCCCATGTCCAGGATGGAGCTACAGAGGTTTCTGGGGTTCATGAATTTCTACAGGCGCTTTGTCAGGGGTTACAGCAACATCACCGCACCCCTGACCGCACTCACCTCCACCAAGGAGCATTTTCGCTGGACCCCAGAAGCCCAAAAGCCATAGATCTCCTGAAGACCCTGTTTACAGCTGCTCCCATCCTCGTACAGCCTGACTCCACCAAGCAGTTTATTGTAGAGGTCGACTCTTCGGCATTCCCGTGGACATCGTATCTGACCGGGGACCACAATTCATCTCGCAGGTATGGAGAGCTTTCTTCAGTCCTCCGCCACTCCGCCAAACCCCCCGTCTTTCATGAGGAGCAGCGGGAGATCAGCGTCCCGTCCGTAGCCCAACACCTTCGCCGATGCTCAAGCCCTCCATCGAAGCTCAAGCCACAGCCACCCTTTCCGCCAACCGTCGCCGCCGCCAGGTCCCTGCCTACAAGATTGGGCGGCTGGTCAGGCTTTCTACCAGGAACATACCCCTTAAGACGGAGTTCAGAAAACTGTCCCCCCGGTTCATCGGTCCATTTCCCACCACCAAGATAATCATCCCGGCAGCCATCCGCCTCCAGTTTCCGCACCATATGCACATTCACCCCACCTTCCATGTCTCTCAGATCAAGCCTGTCATTCACTCCCCTCCCAACCCCACCCCCCATGACACACCAGCCCCCCGCCTTGTCGACGGCCAGCCGGCCTTCACAGTCCGCAGACTCCTCTACTCCCGCCGTCGGGGCAGAGTGGTATAGTTCCTGGTAGACTGGAAAGTATACAGTCCAGTGGAGCGCTCCTGGGTTCCCCGTGCATCCATCCTAGACCCCTCCCTCATCCAGGAGTTTCATAAGAGGTTCCCCGATAAGCCTTTTAGAGGCACCTGTTGAGGGGGGGGTGATGTTGGGGTTTTGTCACGTGGTGTTTGTCTGTGTCTGGTCTACACGCCCCCATAATTCCACGGTTCCCCCATCACCACACCCTAAATAAGCACCTCACTCCAATTCCTCCACTTGTGCCCACGATTCCGTTGACCACGATTGAAGCGTTGACTCTTTCAGCCTCACGCCTCGCCTCGCTTTGCTTTGCCTTGTCCCTGCCTCGCCTTGCCCTTGCCTCGTCTTGTCACGTCTGCCCTGGATATCCTTTGTGTGTGTGCCCGCTCTCACCTGTGTTTCTGTGTGCAGCGCTCCAGCCACGATCTAGTCGGCTTCTACTAGTGCCCGTGGATAGAGACGCGGCCGGTGTGACGCCAGGAACCAGACGTGCGCCGCGTCATCACGCGACAGCGACGCCTCCTGTGCGCTGCACATACTCCAGTCCACGTCTCTCGTTACCTTACAAACTGTACAATAAGCCTGGTTCTTTGCATCTCCACCTCTGCTTCAGGCTGGTCACTCCGAGTAGCGGATCCAACTGTGCATTGGCCCAGCGGCCGTGACACTCTTTCCCATTATTTATTTACAATAATGCATGCCCTCTCCAGCTTATTGCTTTTATAAAACGATTGCACACTATAATAAAAAAAACAAGGCTTGATTTATAAATCGTTAACAAACTGGTAAACATAAAAATTTAAAGTGAACATTGATCACTGAGTAACAGCAATTAATTTTCTCGAACAATCAAAAAAAAATCTAAATCATATAAAAAAAAATCTAATCCAGTCCTGCAGGATGGACTCACTGGCCTTATATAGTTTTTACAATTAAAAAAATGGACACCTGATCACTACACAATCTGTACATGGCTATCCTACACTGTTAATGCTGCCCAGCCACTAAAGAAGGCGGAGTCCCCCAATGAGCCTTGGTCTTCTCAGGGTTTCTTGCTTGCTAAAAACATAAAAAGAAAGTTTTTGCTTGCCACTGTCACTTTAGCATCTTCTTTATGAATTCAGCCACGGAACCCCATAAAACTGCTTTGTGACAAAGTACTGTTGTAAAAAGCACTATATAAATAAATTAACTTGAATTGAACTCATAAAAAACAGCCGCAGCAGGCTTAGGGTTTATCAATAATCAGCTCGCTGTTTATATTAATCTGCTTTTTATGATTTTAAATAATGGATTGAATAGCACGCATTGATACAAATGTCAAGCAGTCAGAGGTGTGCATTATTGTCAATAATGTCATAGCTGTACAAATGACCAATTATATTTAAGGACAATTAACTACTTCGTACTCATTTAGTCTAGCAACAATGCTAACTGTTAACACCTTACAATGGTGCAAAGTTATAGATAGTATATTACAATAATTACATCATAAAAACATTACCAGTATTTTGCTACCAGAATATAACCTTTTATATAACAGTTATATCACACTCATGGGCATCGTTTTGTAATGTACTGCTTAATTATAAAGCACAAGATATGATTATGCATGAATTATATTGTTGTCATTATTATTTGAAATATATAGATATTTTAAAAGGATTACATTTTTTTTTATCTTAATTCAAAAAGAAAGTAAAAGTAACTGACATTTAACAGAACTCAGGAACAGCTGAGGGTTATAGGGGTTATAGCAGCAGTCAGAGTTGATCGACTTTGAACTTAAAACAGGCCTGACCTTTGAGCCACCAGTGTCAAAAAAAAACAAAAAAACAAATATAATTTGCCATTATCTCCTTTAAAAATTTAATTATTAATAAAATGTTTTACAGCCAGTGAACTATTTTTTTCATAACACACACATACATATTAATTTTAGTTCTCTGGTTCAGAGCTCATCCAGGAGCAACTGAACACAAGGTGGAGATTCATGCAGCAATAAAACTTATTTCTTCATCACATAGCATTATACACACAGACACATTCAATCATAGGAGGACAATTTACAATGATTTTTAACACCACAGTTCTATAATTAATATCTTACATTTGTTACATTTGTTTTTTGGTTATCTTATATGTTAACAAACTTATTTTGTTACTTCTGAATTCCATTATGTGTACTAGTTCACATGTTGGTCTGCTACTTGTCTATGCATTGGGAAATCATAGTAAAAGAAAAAGTTATTTTGGTATGGTGGAAGTCTTGTATTTTTTAACATACATTTTATATATTTTCGGACCAAGGTTTAATATTCGCTGATAAATTCACATTCAAGTAATTACATATAGCTCTGGAAAAAAGCTGCAAAATAATCAGTTTCTCTGATTTTACTCTTTATAGGTATATGTTTGAGTAAAATGAGCATTGTTCTTTTATTATATAAACTACTGACATGTCTGAAATTCTAAACAAAAATTTTGTATTTATTTGCAGAAAATAAGAAATGGTCAAAATATTGAGAAAGATGCAATGCTTTCAGACCTCAAATAACGCAAAGAAAACAAATTCATGTTCATTTAAACATTTCATTTACTGTTGTATTAACTCAGGAAGAGTTCAGAAATCAATATTTGGAGAAATATCCTTGATTTTTAATCACAGCTTTTATGTGTCTTGCTTTCCACCAGTCATGCCACTTCTGGCTCAAAAATTCAAGCATTTCAAATTTGTTTGATGGCTTATGACTATCCATCTTCCTCTTGATTACATTCCAGAGGTTTTAAATGGGGTTCAGGTCTAGCGATTGGGTTGGTCATGACAGGGTCTTGATGTGGTTGTCCTTCATCCACACATTGACTGACTTGACTGAGCTGTGTGGCATGGGGCATTGCCCTAATTCCAGCCTTGCTGAAGCATCCCCAGATCATCAGCGATTCTCCACCAAATTTCAGAGTGGGTGCAAGACACTGTGGCTTGTATGCCTCTCCAGGTCTCTGTCTAAACAATTCCATGACCAGGTGTTGGGCAAAGCTGAAAATTGGACTCATCAAAGAATATGACCTTACTCCAGTCCTCTATGGTATAATCCTTTAGTTATTTGCAAACTTCAGCCTGGCTCTCCTTTGCTTCTCATCGATGAAAGGCTTTATTCTAGACTGTTCTTGCCATGCACTGCAACCTAGCTACCATTTGCCATTCCTTTTGTAGGTCACTTGATGTCATCCTGCGGTTGCTGACTGACATTCAAATAAGATGACTGTCATCCCAGTCAGTGGAAAGTCGAGTTTGCCTTCTGCCGTTCTGTAGCTTTGTTGTCCCCAATGTCTGCTGCTTGTTGTAATGACCTGCTGTCTTAGAAACGTAATGTAATGTATGGAGGCAACATGATGCTCACAGTTTCCCTCTGCTAGTAAAGCCAAAGCCGAGCTCTTCTTTTTCTGACAATTTTTTTCAACTCCTTTGGCATGGTTAATAGTTCTTTTTTTTCAATCAAATGACACTGGAATTATCATGAGTTAAGATTTTAACTAATATGTTTAGTGTTATCCACAGTGAAAATATTTTTCATCTAAAGTTGACTTTTTGTCTATTTTTATATATTTGTGTACTCTTAATTTAAAGCACCATGCCTATATTTATGTATACATTACATAGAGTGCATTAAGCAGAATAAAATTAGCTTGGGGTACCAGCTGCAGTTTGGATAATTAGCTTCAGTGTTTATAACTGGACCTTAATATCAGAAGCAGTGTGACAATTTATTGCAGCCACCTCAAACAGATCTTACACAGCACCTGCTCACGAGTGCACATGTAGCACTCAGGATATAAAATAACTTGGCTATCCCAAAGAATTGGATTCCTAAATAAGTGGACGTATCTTTTCATTAATTCTAAATCACATTATTTCTCAATCTTATAAAATATTATGCTAGAAGCGGTTTGGCTGCTGACTTTAAGGGGAGATTTAGTATTTGCGACATTTATAGCAATGCAAAAATTTTGTATATCTACATTATACCACCTGTGAGTATATTTTCATAATTAAATGTGAAATGTGCAAGTTAAATGTATTAGTCTTATTTATCTTATTAAGCAGATGGCATGTTAATATAGCTAATAATTTAGATTCATAAAACCGATCTTGGTGGAACAGTGGTTTAGTGGTTAGCACGTTCGCCACTCAGTGCTAGGGATTTCAGGTTCGAATCCCAATCTGGGTTTCCCAGATTGACTTTCCAAAAACTCCCCGTTTCCATGTGGGTTTCCTACAGATTCTCCGTTTTTTTTTCCCACATCCCACATTAAGGTAAATTGAATGATCTAAATTGCCCCATATAGTGCGTTTGTTTGTGTAACTGTGTGAGTGAGTGTGCTCAGCAACAGATTGTCCTGTGTGTCCGAAACAGATGGGAAATGGGATGGGGACCTATGAAATGAATACTGTTATTTACTTACTATTTGCATATTATCTGACATAAAAAATGACCATGCATACAAACACTTTAAAATAAAGTGGTGGTAAGAGAAAATGGTTCATCGAGTCTGTATGCTTTACTGTGATGCTTTATGTTATTTCTGCAAATATATATTTGATTTTCAAAATGTAACCACAATTTCTGTGTTTAGACCCTGGTTCATCAAATCACTGTTATATCAGTTCATTTCTCACAACTGCCCTGAATTCTATATTCATTAGATTTTTTTTTGTTTATTTTAGCACTCTGTTTTGTGATGTTAACAGCTTAGATGTAAAGCACTTGTGCACACTGAAGTCTTTAGTTCTGTATCTCTGATCTTTTGGGTGTAATACTTACCATGTTTATAATTCATGATTATCGATTCCTGCATGATTAGTCAATTTTCCTGCTGTTTGACCTCTGTTATGGACTCTGCTTATTGAATTTTCACTAATAATACATTTGCTGATTTCACACGAAACCATTATGCCTATGGCTCATGCACAAGAATGTTTCCTTTTACTATTTGGATTCAACTCGATGAAGGTAGCAGGAGAAAATAAATATTAACAATATTAAATAACATTTACATAAATACACATTACTGTCAATTTCTGAATAATATGATTCAAGAAAGAATATCTTAAAAGTTAATAATTGCACCATGCTTCATGTAATAATAATTAATGTATGTAAATTAAACTGGGCATCAATTTTTTTTTTTCTAGTAATTTCTGGATTTAGATAATAATTCATATTTTGAGTTTTATCTGAGACATCTTACTGTGTCAAATTACCCCACTACTTTAAAATTAGAGTAGTTTTCTCAAGTAACTGGTTCATGAAATGTATGTATATAAATTTAGGTAAAACTAGTAGAGCATTTTTTAACTGCAATAAAATAAACTGACAGATTTTGACTCTTTTTTTTAAAACAAATTACCTATATTGTTTTTTTCTACCTGATATGACTGCAAGACAAAAACATCTGTGAACTAATGACTTTAGCAATTCCACATTGTATATATTAACAGCTCCGCTTTATTAAATTCCTTACAAAAGTTAGAACAAAGTATAGTATGTTAAATGAATACAGCCGGGCCTTTGAGAGATGGAAAAAAAAACAAAAAAAAAAAAAAACTTACAGGCTCTGGCGAAGCTCCGGTGTGTCTCGAGATGTTCCCAGTGACTGAAGGTTCTTCTCTAGTGTTACCACTACAGATACAATAAAAAATATATTTTGAAGTGTATTTTTTTTTTACCAAAAAAGATCCCTCTGAAATAAAGTGTCTCTACCTATTTATAGCTTTTGTCTTTCGTTTACTACAGAAAGTGACACTTACCATTAGCATTAATCTGGAAAATATTGGAAGAGGTTTCCTGGAACACATCCTGTAATTCCGATGTGCTAACCTCTGTAGCTGCAAAAAATAAATAAATAAATAAATAAAATAATGGTAAAAGATACAGTGTGGGTATGAGCATTAAGCTTAAACATTTATTGTAACTGTCAAAGATAAATCAGTTTATTATTACAAAGTTTATTACAAAGAAAATGTTCTGCATGTGATTTCAGCATTCTAAAACAATAATCAGCTTTTTTCTTTGTTGTTAAGTTAAGGGAATCAAAATGAGACTGACAGATGACAAGTACTTGACACTAGTTGTAAGAAAAAAGACTGAGTCGTGACCCAAATGGGTCGTGTGGGAGCAGCTATTACCTCATTGAACACACATATGCCACACAGAAAGGCTGCATGAGGTAATAACAGAAGGCCATTACCTGGAACCACTTCATAACATTTGTCTCCCAACGTGGACCTATGCACACATGCACAGGCACCTTTGTTGGCTCTTGTCTGTTTGCCTTCAAATTGACTATAATTAGTTCTTATTAATCCTTTTTTCATCTAATAGACATAATTAGAAACAGTGGGTGAACTTTTTTCAAACACGAGGACACTGTAAGACATAGACACAGAACCAGAAGAACAAATATTAAATTTAGTAATCCATATTATCCTCAACTATGCATTTAAAACCAATGTGTTCAATTACACTGTGCACTCTTAAAGTATTATGAAACAGGTAGTTCCAGTCCTTAAATCTAATTGGCTGATTGTTGTCAGAGATACACATCTCTGACAACTTCACATTTGTATCAATGCATGATATTCAATACATTATTTTCCTGTTTTTTTTTTTATAAACTGCATTTTGTAATTTGGCCACTAGATGTCAGTAATTGATTGCTTATTGCTGAGTGACAGGATTCCAATATCTTTAACCATCACTTTAAAAACCGGACCAATTACAATTATTAACGATTTTGGTTTCAATAATCACGTTTGTAAATGAAACTTTATTTATTATAGTGTGTTTGTAACTTTTATAAATGCAATAAGGCACCTGATGTTGTGAACAGAGGTGTAATGGCACTCAGTTATGCGTTGTGCATAATAACACCTCTTTCCCATAATTTATTCACAATAATGCATGTTTTGCATGCATGTCCACTCATGCCTTACTGCTTTACTATACTGAATATAGATACATGTTTTAGTTTTACAGTAATATGTTACAGTCTGTGTATTCCTAAACATACTTTGTTAGTCCCCTTAACTCTGTTTTCCTATGTCCAGGACACCCATAAGACAACAGATCAGTTACTATTTTGCTGGTGGATAATTCTCAGCAGTTATGACACTGGTGAGTTGAAGGGTCTGTTAGTTGGTTTTCTACTGACATCAGTAGATCAGATATAGACAAATCAGTCACAAATATGTAAAAGATTTAAATAAGACCTCAAATGGCTAAAGGTTAATGCCAAAGTAAAGATTACATAGCACCTTATCAGTGGAAAGAAAACAACTGAATAAAAAAATAGGTAAACAAAAGAAAAAATAAAATGTGTAATAAAGATATTCTTTTTAAAAAGGCATTGGATGGTGAGGTGCAAAGAATTAGGTAGGGGTAAATGCATATGGAGGAGAGCTCTGAAAGGTTTGGCAGCAGGGAGGCGAGGAAAGATTAGCTCAACTGACAACTCCATTAGAGACTTAACCTTAGCTTTGATCATTGCCTTAGCCTCTCTTCGGCTGCGCTGACGCGCAAGTGCCGATACACAGCAAAGCTGACAGGCTCCAGAACACAGGTCTGTCTGTGATCAAAGACCTGTCTCTAATGACTCGAGAAGCAGGACTCATACAGCTCTCTTCTGGGACAGGAACAGTCAAACAGTTTACCTCACAGACATAGCCCTAAGCACTCTTTTTTTTCCTCTTTATTAAGCTCTCTCTTTCACGCTCTCCCTCTCTCTCAGCGTCTTTCTTTCTTACTTGATATATATATATTAGGGGCGCGAATCTCTCAGTGTCTGGCGATTCTAATCGATTCCGATTTCTGTGGTTACGATTTGATTCAGAATCGATTTTCTATTCAGAAACGTTTTTTTCAGTTCAAATGGTCTTTAAATTTTGTTTAAATGTGATTGACAAGATGCAACAACAATGTAAACAAATAGAACATTTATTTAAAACAATACTTTCAGGTTCCTCCCTTCCCTTTATCAAATCTTTTTGCATCATTTTATATTATACAAAAATAGGATTGTGCTAAATTAAAATGAGCAGTGTTAGTTTAGCTTAGCTGCCTGGCTTTTTCTTACATAAACATCCATCAATGAACAAATAATTCTAAATATATTAATACAAAGTGCTTTAACCTTTAATCGAAACTAAAATACAGACTTTACAGTCATAGTGCATTTATATTTTGCAAATCTTTAAAACTTAACATTAAAAAATGAAATACACACTTCAGTCATTTTAACTATATTGCAAAAACATTCACTATATTTTTAAAACTTATAACCTTAAATATTAAATATATTTTAAACGAGCTCGCACATTTGTCGTATTTCCAAAGTACCTCGATTTCATTTTACACTCCTTGTAAACAGTTGTGCTCTCTCTCTCTCTTTCTGGCTTTAAAAGCCAAACACTGACTTTTAAGGACGGGGGGAGGGGGGGGTCAAATCACAATATGCAGTATGCTCGGGAGGGGACGCCAATAATAAAACTTAAACACATTTTTTTTTTAATTGGTTCTTGGGCATTTATATTTATTTATTTATTACACACTATTTAATCAAATTTTATATCTCTGGTATAAATTATATCTCTGTTCCAAATTAGTCAGATGTTCAAAATCATTCAATCAGTTATGAGTGGGTACCCAATTTTAACTAAAGTTATACCTGTTTGAATATGGATACATAAAGATCTGATCTTGTTTGTGGAAGCGTCTAATGGTTTAGACAAATGAAGATTGTTCAGACAAAATATTTGCTGCTCGTCAGACTGAAAAAAGGACATATTAGACATATTGTGTGAAGAGGACATGTAAAATCATTATTACAATCCTCGTGTCCATTTAACAAAGACCACACAAAGACTGAGGCATTTTATAATTCATGAGGTAACAAAGGAACCCAAAGAACGTTCTCAGCAACTAAAGATCTCTCACATTGTCTTATGTTAATGTTTATGAGGGAACCATTAAAAGAACACTAAACAATACTGGTATGCATGACAGGCTTTCTAAAAGAATCTGCATCTGGATCAGAATGGTTTTCATAGGAAGACAATATATATCATGCAGTTCCACAAAACAATGGTTAAAGAAGAATACAATCTTATATACAATATATTAATTGCATTTACAAATGCAGACAAGTTTTTTGTACTACGCACAGGCTCATGTTTTTTTATTTTTCACATGTACATTGGCATGTACATTGTGGGACTGTACATATAACATATAAATTATCGAGAAGCATTGTGTTTAAGAACACTGCTTCCCCAGAAAGATTATCACAGTAACTATATCACATTATCACAAGAGTATTGTTTATTATACAGTTGTATACTATAATTATATTTTTAGAGGAAGACAAATCCATTAGTAATGACCATTAAAGGTTTATTTGCTGCATTTATTGGAATGTGAACTTATTTCATCTGACATTGACTGTGATTTGAGATGGAGCTCAACCCTGGAAGAAGGCAAGCAGAAATATTCAGCAGACATATGACAACACTTATATTAAGCTGAAGTTAAGCTGGATTTATTGCCCTTGTCTGAATTATGTCTTAAAGCATTAGAGTTTATAGTTTACATGACAGCAAGCAATTTGGCTAAATTCTTATACAATTTCTATGAACAGAATATGTTTAAAATTTGTTTTGAGTTTTCTGACTGATTTCTACATTCCTGCACGAGAAATCAGTTATCTAATCCATATTTCAAGTTGTCATATATTACTTCATTGATATTATCTGTGAAATTTACTGTTGCTAAGCTGTGAGATGAAATGTTACAAAGCAGTGTATGTGTAGTTGCTGGTGCCATAAAATTTTGGACTTAATAAATGAATTAATAAAATTGCATTATCAATTAGAATTTTACAACACTAAAAGACAAGGTGATATGTAATATGCTTTGCCTACAGTCATTATTTTAATAACTTTTAAGTTAAAGTTAAAAAAAACAGGCTTTAAACTGTTACAGACTAGAATTTTGTTCTACTTTGTAGGATTAATATAATGCATTACATCAGTAAACAAGACAGATTTACAGTGTCATTATGCAAAATAATGAAACAGTAAGTCATTATATGTCAACCCTTGGAAATATCATTTTGCAAGTAACTAATGATTAACAGCGTACAGGATTTTTATTTTAAAACTATAAACACATTTATTAACCCAAACAATATTTTTCTTCATTCTTATTAGGGAATTGCTTCATTTAAATATTCTTAAATTGTAATTACAACTGAAATATCATGTAATTAAAAAAAAACTATTCACAGTGTATTCACAGTGTATAGTGCACATCTTATAATATATTTGCAGGAAAAATAGGACAAAGCAACAGCTGAAACACAAATTGAAACAAACTGCTTGGTATCTTTTAACAAAGTGATAAAATATCCATCATGGTCTAGCATGGTATTTATGGTCAAAAGGCATGGAAACAATACAAAGCAGTAAATGCCTTAGAGTCCCAAGTTTTTGCATTTATTACCAAATGAAATTAAGTTGTTATTGTTCACTATTTGTCTAAACCTGTGTTAGTGAACACTTCTCCTTTGCTGAGATAATCCATCCACCTCACAGTTTTAGCATCTCAAGATGCTGATCAGACAGGATGATAATAGCAACTGTGCCTTTGGCAGGCCACAATAAAAGGTCATTTTAAAATGTGCAGTTTAATCATACAGTACAATGCCACAGATGTCACAAGTTTTGAGGAAGCATGCAGTTGGAATGATGACTGCAGGAATGTTCACCAAAACTGCTGAACATAAATTGAATGTTAATTTCTCTACCGTAAGTGGTCCCTAAAGCACCTCAAAATTTGGCAGTACAACCAACTGGCCAAACAATCGCAGACCACCTGTACCACACCAGCCCATGATTTTTACATCCAGCATCTGGATCAGCATTTGAGTAGACAAATGCTCACATTGAATGGTGTGTGGCATGTCGGAAAGATGTGTTTCCCACTGCATGGGAAAAATAGTGGTCATGCCAAACAACCGCCACAATACAGTCAAAGTAAATTGCACATTTTAAAAGTGGTCTTTTATTGGTACTTGTGAATGTATCTATTATTTGGTCAAAAGTACTGTATTACCGCCCCATTTTACACTCATAACAACAAAAATGGAAAATAAACAAAATGAAAACAGTGGAAATCTGCATAATCAATATTTACATGCAGTAAACACTGTGGGTGCACTTGGGTTGTGGGTGTATATCGTCATGTGTGTGTGTGTGTAAGCATCAGTAAATTTCAGTCAAAAAATTAAGTGCCTATATTTTAGTGTGCTAAAAATGTACTGTAATTGCTAACCCAAGATTTTAATTTATTTTAAAATAGTTTTATTTATATATGCCAAAAGCTCACTGCTTTTGCAAAGAAGAATTTATTCTGATGAAATTAAAATTAAGCTTGTAAGTCTGTTTTAAATTTAAAGCAAATATTAAATGTTCATCATACATTGTAGTACTGTTTGCTATGCATCTATATATATATATATATATATATATATATATATATATATATATATATATATATATATATATATATATATATATATATATATATATATATATATATAAAAGGAAAACAAATTTGTTTTTGTCTTCATCCAGCTCTAGCCTTAATCATTTTACAATAAAAAAAGAAAATGTGGTACTGTAATTATGGAAACTCCAACCAGATCGGGATTTTAACCTGTATCCCCAGGGCTGAGAGGTGAACTTGCTAACTACGAAGCCACTGTGACGGCTACGTTTGTAATTAATTTTTGTATTAATGTAAGATAAAATATAAATAAAGAGAAATGTATGATTAAAAGTGTGAGCACATAAAAACTGTCATATAGTCAAGTAAGCATGTTTCAAATCTGCTAAAGAATACCCATGTTAAATAAAACATATGGATTATTAGTAATGTACTGATTTATGGAAAGTAAGTACTTAATGCAGTGCCTCTGCAAATACGTTAAGAATTCCTCTTTGTCTTTGTCAAATGATGTATGGTATTCTAGTGAACAAAGCATAATAATAAATAGTTTGTCATAAACTCATGTCTTGAAGTCACACAGTGTGGTTAGATTATGAGGTTTGTGAAGAAAGGTAAATAGGTCTTTACCTACTGGCTGGTAACCTTGCCTTATGGGGCCACCAAATGGATTCCTACTGCCAAAAGGGCCTCCATCTATAGATCCATATGACATTCTGAAGCTGTATCTTCTGGAAGTCTTGATAATCTATAATGCAGACAAAAGTCCATGGGGTCAGTAACATTAATATATGGTTATTCGAAGTCATCCTAGTATTTGCTTGACCAGTTAGTTGCCAAAATGTGAAATATTTACAGAGAGAGAGAGCGCAAAATAGAATGTATACAGTACCTTGTATAAATGTGAAGTATTTAGGAATCATCCAAATGGTGCTTTACGTCAGTATGACTTTAATAAAAAATTTCCTATTCCCCAGAAAAAAATAAAATTAAAATGTCAATATGACAAATATTTTTTATATACTTTGCCCCCTCCTCCAACAGATACATACCCATTTACTTAAAATTAATAAATGAAAATGATCCCTTGATTAACACATTGGTCCTATTACTGACTGCTAAAAAAAAGTTTAACCTACATACTTTAACATAGTAGTATTTTTTTGGTGGTTGCAATTTTAGCACATTGTGAATTTGAAATTTGTGATTTTAAAATATGATGTGGGCATGGCTTAGTGGTTAGCACGTTCGCCTCTCAGCACGGGGGATTCCCGGTTCGAATCCCCATCTGGGTGGAGTTTCCATGTTCTCCCCTTGTCCGCGTGGGTTACCTCCGAGTTCTCCCGTTTATTCCCGCAGTCCAAAAACATGGATCAAGTCAATTGAGTTCTCCAAATTGCCCCATATAGAGTGTGTGTGTCTGTGTGAGTGAGTGTGTGCCCAGCGATATATTGGCGCCCTGTCCTGGGTGTATCTACCCAGCGCCCGAAACTTTCTCCTCTGGATGGGCATGGGGAACCCGCGACCCTAATATAGGATAAAGCGGAAGAAAATGGATAGATGGATGGATGGATGGATGTGGGCATGATCACTGAAAAAAATGAAAGGGAAAACACACAATGCTTTTATCTTCTCTATAGACATGTTTGGTTTTATTGCTTAACTCAATGTAAAAAAATAACTGGTTTAAGTGAAACTACAAATGTGGTTCCCAAAACAAAACTACACAGTAAACAAATATGTAGTCTTTGTTTAATTATTCTGTTTCACAAAATTGTTTTCCAACAAATAAAATATCTGCAGTTTTATCCCTTGGTAAAAGTCCATGTTTTGTTTACTTAATTAAATTAAGAATTTTGAAAAGATGTTGCACATAATACACATCTTAACATTTCAATTGTATTATATCAGTGGATAATTAAAAACTAAATTATTTCAATGTGTTAAGTTATTGATTTTATATAATTAAAGCAGGAATTCCCTAACATTTGCAAGTCAATGAAATGGTAAGCAATGCAGCTAAATGGCTGATGGTGATCTCCCTCATTTTATTAGAATTTTAGCTCAACAGACTCAAGGCTACATGATTTTAACACACTGACCTGTCCTTGAAAAACATAAAGAAAATGAATCATCTATTCAAAATATTGTGATGCATGCCACTACCAGTCCTGGTTACTAAGGTCAAAGCCAAGCAGTGCCTTATTACCAATTCTGATAGCTTTATAATCTTAGCAAGCAACTTAAAAGCTCAGGGTTTTGTGTCCTAGTTTTTGGGGTTTTTTCCCCTTTTTATCCCTAATCATATTTCTACACACACACACACACACACACACACACACTAGATGGTGAGAACTAAATAAAATAAATGAGCCAAAAATAATTATAAATTCAATATATATCTAGAGAGATAGAGAGAAAGAGCATGGTAGTTTAATAGCTTTAATAGTAGTAGCTTGTGAGATAAGACATAACCTTTGAGGTAGTTCTCACTGGATTGGTTTTTAATGATGGATTTAGAATTTTTTGAAATGGCAGGAAATGTGTAACTGATACGATTGATTTAACTGCTTCACAACAATCAAAGAAATAAGCTTTCAGAAGCTGCACAATCTTTGTGAAAAGTGTATAGTCTGATAAACGTGACTTTGAAGGTCAATAAATGTATTGCCCATGTTTTTGCCCATTTTTTCCCCTGTAAAAGTAACTAAAGATGTGTGTGTGTGTGGGGGGGGGGGGGTGTAGAAAGATAAAGAGCAAAAGAGATTAAATAAGTTTACATCAGATTAAAAGTCTGACTTCTTTGGGAATCAAGGCATCTGATTATCACTTGTACAAAAACCTGGATTTTCTTTTCTTGTTTTATATGATACAATCTTCAAAATAAGAATGATGATACATATAACCAAATGGAAAGAAAAACACTCCAGCATTAATAAGTAGGTTAAGGTCTATGTGAGGGAGAGATATGAGTATACATGAGATTAGTTCTGCTGTACAGAAAAATAATGAAATATTTTTTTAATCCGTAGGAGGTTTTATTACTTTTGCCAGTCTGAAAACAGTAGTTTTCGATTTTCTGAGTTGGTGGGTTCCTGGCTCCAGTTTCATAAGCCTTACTCTTACTTTCTTCAAGCATCTTTTACTCCCACTTTTTGCACTTTCATTCACACATAAATGTGCAAACATCACTTTCCTTCCATTTTCACAAGCAACAAAAAGATGCATATGTCTCTATATGAACTTTTTTTTTTAATCCATTCCACTTTAAGATCAGATTAAAACACACACACATATATATATATATATATATATATATATATATATATATATATATATATATATATATATATATATACATATATACACACACACACACACACACACACACACACACACAGTACCTTGCAAAAGTATTTGACCCCCTTGAACTTTCAACCTTTTGCCAGGCTTATGAAACATATGAAATTGTAATTTTTTGTGATGAAGCAACAAAAAGTAGGACACAATTGTAAAGAGGAATGAAGTTTATTGGATATTTTAAACTTTTTTTTTAGAAATAAAAAAACTGAAAAGTGGTGGAGAGTGCAATATTATTTATATTTATTATTCACTTGCATTACTACATTATAGGGCCACCTTTTGCTGAGATTACAGCTGCAAGTCGCTTGGAGTAGGTCTCTATCAGTTTTGCACATTAAGAGACTGAAATTTTTGCCCATACTTCCTTGCTGAACAGCTCAAGCTCGGTGAGGTTTGATGGAGAGCATTTGTGAACAGCAGTTTTCCACTCTTTTCACAGATTCTCGACTGGATTCAAGTCTGGTCTTTCACTTGACCATTCTAACACCTGCATAGGTTTATTTGTGAACCATCCCATTGTAGATTTTGCTTTTTGTTTTGGATCATTGTCTTGTTGAAAGATAAATTTCAGCCCCATTCTCAGGTCTTTTGCAGACCAACAGGTTTTCTTCCAGAATGGTCCAACTTCCCATCCATTTTAACCAGCTTCCCTGTTTGCTGCCACCATCATGTTTGACAGTGGGGATGGTGTGTTCAGGGTGATGAGCTGTGTTGCTTTTACGTCAAACATAACGTTTTGCATTGTTGCCAAAAAAGTTCGATTTTGGTTTCTTCCACATGTTTGGTGTGTCTCCCAGGTGGCTTGTGGCTTTAAACTTTAATTGAGACTATTTATGGATATCTTTAAGAAATGGCCTTCTTCTTGTCACTCTTCCATAAAGGCCACTTCTGTGCAGTGTACGACTGATTTCCTATGGACAGGGTCTCCCTCCTCTGCTGTCTCAGATCTCTGTAGTTCCTCTAGAGTGATCATGGGCCTCTTGGCTGCATCTCTGATCAGTCTTGTCCTTGTTTGAGCTGAAAGTTTAGAGGAATGGCCGGGTCTTGGTTGATTTGCAGTATTCTAATACTCCTTCCATTTCAATATGATTGCTTGCACAGTGCTCCTTGAGATGTTTAAAGCTTGGGAAATCTTTTTGTATGCCAATCCAGCTTTAAACTTCTCCACAACAGTATCTCGGACCTGCCAGGTGTGTTCCTTGGTCTTCATGATGCTCTCTGCACTTTGAACAGAACTCTGAGACTATCACAGAGTAGGTACATTTATATGGAGACTTGATCACACACAGGTGGATTCTATTTATCATCAGTCATTTAGGTCAACATTAGATCATTCACTGAACTTCTGGAGTGAGTTTGCATCACTGAACGTAATGGGGATGAATAATAAAAAATAAATAAAAATTATTATTATTATTATTATTATTATATAATACATTTTAAAAATAGTTTTAGGTTGTAGCCCTAACTAATTTCACTCTCCAATAGACTAGGGCTGCAACAATAATTTGATTATGAAAAGTGTCGTTCGTTGGGTTGCATGATTTCCACGTTACTCGCAATGTCGTAACCGCTTACATCACCTTCAACAACGCTGGAAAAAAATAGCGGGATGAACAGAACGAGGCGGAATCTGCAAAACAAGTTGCTAAATCGTACAAATGAAACACAGCCAACGCAGAAAAAAAGCTTTCGTTTTAAATAATCAAAACTGCGGGAGCACTTCACACAACTAAAGAATGTAACATGCGAGCTCTGCGAAAATGATTTGACCTGCATTTGATGATATACATCCTGAAACTAAACATGTTGGAGTCACCGATGAGGATGAAGGAACTCAACAGCAGAGTAAATCACTACAACATCCCGAGTTTCTTTAGTTTTGAAGTGAATCAAGGTAACGGTCACTCACTATGAGAACCAGAACACGCTTCATGCAGTTTTTGGTTGTTAACTGGATAATGACAGTGAGTCGCCTTGGATAAAAGTGTCTGCTAAAATGACTAAATGTAAAGACAAGGAAATTTATTTTATTTATCCGATTCATTGATTAATCGAAAAAATAATCGACCGATTAATCGATTATCAAAATCTTTAGTTGCAGCCCAACAATAGACAATCTAGCTTTGTGGAGTAAAATTATTTTAAAAAAAAGTTAAAACATTGTTCAGTGTCATAGGGCCAACTTTTTTTTTATATCAATCTACTTGGAAATCTATATTTTAGCTCTGTACACACTGAGAATGGAATATTTGCTCATTTTTCCTTTCAGAATGATTTTACTTGGAGTTTATGTTGGTGACAACATGCCATTCAAGTCCAGTGACATTTACATATATGTTAGATTTTTTTATTATTAATAATATTTTATGTAGGCAGTAAATTTAAAACAAGGATGTGACCTACGATGAGTCTTCCCCTGAGGCTTGTTCCTGTTTTGAGTTAAATGCATATAGTCAGTCAGCCTGCTAGTCCAGTCAAATGTCATGAGTGTCAGTTCTTAATGGACAGGCAACTCATCTCTAAAGCTGAAGAGCTAATTAGCTCAGGATGATCAGTGTGTCACTCTAAATTTGTTTTTCTATTTCATTCTCACATTTTAAATGGCCAAAATGTGGCCATACACATGACCGTAAAGAAAGAAAAACATTGCACTGCTAAGATTATTCATTTTTATGTAAAGTTGTAAATTTAAAAATGTGAATGTCTAACACGTTTCTAGATATATACACACACAGTTGAAACCAGAAGTTTACATACACTATATTAAAAGACACATGTCCATTTTTTCTCACTGTCTGACCTAAACAGGAAGAGTTTATTCTGATTTCATGTGAATTAGGATTACCTAAATTATTTATATTTGCTTACTGCCAGAATAATGAGAGAGAGAGAATTTTTTATTACTTTCATCGAAGTCAAAAGTTTAAATACACCAAGATTACTATATGTCTTTAAACAATTTGGGACAGCCCATATGATGATGTCATGTCTTTGGAAGCTTCTGTTTATTGGCAACACACCTGTAGATGTATTTTAAGGCACATCTGA
Source organism: Corydoras sp. C115 (assembly GCA_019802505.1). Classification (NCBI taxonomy): domain Eukaryota; kingdom Metazoa; phylum Chordata; class Actinopteri; order Siluriformes; family Callichthyidae; genus Corydoras; species Corydoras sp. C115. The sequence goes on from JAFMOC010000028.1 coordinate 696,287, forward strand.
AACACAATGCTTCTTTGTGCAACATCATGGGAAAGTTGAAAGAAATCAGCCAAGATAATCGTTAATCTGTACAAACAATTATACGCAAGTACAAACAAGATGCTTTGGTCCAACATGCACAAATCAACCCAAGAACAAAAGCAAAAGACCTTGTGAAGATGCTGGCTGAAGCTGGTAAGAGTTGATCATTATCCACAGTGAAACGAGTACTGTATCGACATGGGCTGAAAGGCCACTCTGCCAGAAAGAAAACATTACTCCAAAAGAAAAAGAAAAAAGCCAGATTAATGTTTGCAAATGCACACAGGGACAAAGACCTTAATTTTTGGAGACATATCCTGTGGTCTGACAAAACGAAAATAGAACTGTTTGACCATAATGACCATTGTTACGTTTGGAGGAAAAAAGGGGAAGCTTGCAAGCCTGAGATGGGGGCAGCAGCATCATGTTGTGGGGTTGTTTTGTTTTGGATTGACTGGTACACTTCACAAAAATAGATGGCATCATGAGGAAAGAACATTATGTGGATATACTGAAGCAACATCTAAAGACATCAGCCAGAAAGTTAAATCTTGGCGGAAATGGGTTTTCCAAATGGACAATGACCCGAAGCATACTGCAAAACTGGTTACAAAGTGGCTTAAGTCAATGTTTTGGAGTAGTCATCACAAATGAAATACTAATGAAATGTATTTAAACTTTTGACTTTAAGTAATAAAAAATTTAACAAAACCTTTTTTTGGGGAAAAAAAAAAAAAAAAAAAAAAAACTTTCACAGGGCCTGGACATTAAATTTAAAAATTGCATCACATTACATATTTTTCATGACTGTACGAACCCTGTGCTCATAGAGAGGCACGCATCAGATGCGTGCAGCAATATTGTATGCCGGTTACCCTTAAATTTGTGATGTTCGGCAAAAAGGTGAAAAGCAAATATAACCCAGAATATTTAAAATGTGAAATTTCACTAATTGAGGACAGTGTGTGAAATAAATGCTCTCAAATTCACTTTGCGTATATATATATATATATATATATATATATATATATATATATATATATATTTTTTTTTTTTTTTTTTTTTTTTTTTTTTTTTTTAAATAATTTAGTTTGTATTCTATTAAAGTGGGTTGTGGGCTGAGTCCAAAAGTTAAATGTTGGTACATTTGTTTATCTACACAATTTTAATAAAAAGGAGGTTAACGATGCAAAGAATCAGGTTATTCAACTAAAGAATGACGAGAAAAGTGAAACATCACACCAGTTACTAAAATCAAATGCACACCATATTTGTAATACTGGATAATTGGCCTTAATAAACTAAAGTAATTATAGTATATTTGTCTGATTTGCCTGTATCTCTTTTTTTTTATCATAGGTCTAGTGTGATTATTCATTGAAGTAAATCGGAATACAAAAAAAATATAAAGGCTTTACAAATTATAAAGTACCAGGGTAACGTGGATCTACAAAGTTGCCATTAGTTTTATTTAAAAAAGAAAACTCATTTATTTGTCAAGTTGCATTACTTCTAGTAAAGGGTCAAACTGCTGTCATTGTCCATGTGATAGTTAATTAAGATTCAGTCTGATAGAGATGAGGCGGTGAAAAGTGGGTTAGAACGACAAACATCTAGCAGAGGCTGTTGCTCTTACCTTTACACTGAAGTAGTATTCTATGCAAAATGGTGCTTTGTGACTGACTTTGCGGACGTGCGTATTTGGTTATTTTCCTTGGTTTTGTGCTTATACCATGGTCATATAAGCTGCATATTTAAGGAATTACACAGTTTCTTTTTTTATCTGTTTTATTTATGTTTAATGGCGTTATAATATACTGTATTGTTATGAACCCCACAACATTACCTTCTTACTGTGAAGTTTAGTTATGAATTAAAGGGATTAAAGGGATATTTTTACTATTGTTTATATTTAACATGCAAAGACTGACAGCAGAAAGAGAACACTAATTTTTGTCTAAAAATGATTAGAATGAATACTATGGCATAATTGTTGGTTGAGTTGAAAAGAGAGTCACTTCTGGGATGCTTTTGATCAGCTCAGCACCACATCTGGTAAATCACAAGCATTGTGTACAGTGGTCAGGATTAGCTCTGGCCTCCAGAAGGCACCACGGTCAACTCTGGTGTAAAGCCAAAGCTATTTTTTTTGGTACAGAAAAATAAACAGCAGTAAGGGTAATTATTTTGGCTGTATTGCAGAAAGTTCAAATGGTCTATAAATAGCAACATCCAAACAACCTGAAAATAACAGTAGACATGTAGCCAAATACATGTGCCAAATACAAGGACACATAGGACTCATGTGTTGAGACACTTAACGAACAAAAAAATGGCAAAACAGCTGCAAGTAAAGAAAAAAGAATAATCCAAAATGAAAGACAGTAGCTAATCATTATGCAGGCTTCATGGTCAATGACAGTATATTTAAAAACAGGAGTTTGACTCCTGAGCTTTACTCGCAACCCCTTAACATAAAAAGAAAATTAATTATTAATAAAAAATAACCAATAACACATGACTGATGATGGATTGTAAATTTATTTACTAAAGCAATATTTCAATTTTGAAAAAAAAAAGAATAAAAAAAATCATATTGATGCATGATGTACTATATATGACATATCTAACAGAAATCTAAATTGTCTATATTACAAAGTTCATTTCCAGTCAGACAGTGGCCTATAAATTACTAATCAGACATGACATAGAAACCTGGCAGTGCTAAATACAGCCATCAGACGGCAGACAGGATTGTGAATGCCCATAGGGGAATAACACAACGCCTCATCACTTCTCCTCATTCAGAAATGGTCCCCTCATCTCCCATTATCACCACAGAGAGGCTTAGCACAGCATGAGAGAGCATAGCCACTGAGCGGAAAGAAAGCACAGCTAAGGACACTGCAACATCAGCACCACATCCTATCCTGATTATACACAAGTGACTGCGTTTTCACTTTCAGGTGTATTATATAGCACAGACAAGAAAGTGGACAGAAATCCAGCAAAAACTGCTATTTTTAATTAATAAAATATAAACATCAAATAAAAGTCATATAAAAGACAATTATAATTGATAATCACTTAATTTGTTTTGGTGTTTAATAATCCAGGATGTGGAGACCCACTGGCCAACAACACCTGGTGGTCCTGTTTTAAATGATCAATGAACTGCTAAGGAGCAGATAAGATGGATCAGGCTGAGAAAGGTTTTATGGGATTTCTGCTTGTTTTGTATGTATTCCAAAATAATCTATTTACTTTGTAGAGAGCACTTAATTCTAATACAATTTTAATAAGCACTTCATTTATACAGGTGTTATGAACAAAACAATTGATCACATACAGATTCAAATGTTAAAGCTATATGTTCATGCATTCATTATTTTCTGCTTAATCTTCTAATAGGGTTGCGGGGGGGGGGATGCCCATCCAGGGGAGAATGTTTTGGGCAATGAGCAGATACACTCAGGACAGGGCGCCAAACTATTGCTGTGCACACACTCAAACAGAGAGACACAAACTCACTATATGGGGCAATTTAGAGCATTCAATTTACCTTGAATCAATGTTTTTTGTACTGTGGGAGGAAATCGGAGAACCTGGAGGGAACACACGCGGAGACTGGGAGAACATCCACACAGATTGGAATTTAAACCTGAATCCCCAGTGCTGAGAGGCGAACGTGCTAACCACTAAGCCACCGTGCCACTCCCAATATAAAATTAAAAACAAAACAGTTGAAATTATTCATTTTATTAGTTATAATTTAAATGGTCTTTAATTGCATAGTGTTTTGATTTTTTTTTCTTCTAAAGAATGTGATTCTTATTATATATAATTTGTCCATCAATCTTTATCTTCCACTTTATCCTCTACTAGGGTCGTGCGGGGAGGGGGGGTCCCCATGCCCATCCAAGGGAGAAAATTTCAGGCACTGGCAGATACAACCAGGACAGGGCACCAATCTATCGCTGGGCACACACTCACTCATTCAGACACACTCTATGCACACAATACATGGGGTAATTTGGAGAATTCAATTGAGCTTGATCCATGTTTTTGGACTGTGGGAGGAAACAGGAGAACCCAGAGGAAACTCATGCAGACACGGGGAGAACATTGAAACTACACCCAGATTGGGATTTGAATCGGGTATCCCTAGCGCTGAGAGGCGAACATGCTAACCACTAAGCCACTGTGCCGCCCTATATATAATTTATTTCACAGCTAATTCTTCCTGGTAGAAATGGTTTGGAATGATGTAGATGTCATAGTGGATTACATACAAGCTAACATGCAAACAATAACCTACCAGTATGTCCCATGTTTTAAAGAAATTAAAGATCCCAAAACAAACCTATGCAGAATTAAGACAAGTATGCACACAGAAGGGACATTTGTCAAACACAGGACCTTCAAAAGAACTAATCACATAGCTGCTATTATCCATTACTTATATCACAACTAATATATTAGAATACTTTATTAATCTCCAGGGGGAAATTAATATATTAATTCTATAACTTTAAATAAAGTATACAATTAGACAGAATATTAAATCAAGGTTTAAGTTCAACATGTCATTAATCTGCACAAGATACAAAAACGTTTATCGTCAACTTCAATTACTAAATAAAATGTAAAAACAGTATTTCCTGCTGACATTAGATGTAGAGATTATTCTAGACCACTTCCCTTATCAACAGCTTGGAAGTTTGGAATTACAGTGCCTATAGTGAGCTCACAAATAATGAAAAAAAATACAATAAGTGAGCTTTAGCAAATAACCTTCAGTGAAATTTTTTAATTGCAACTATAATTATATGGAAAGACTATCTATCTATCTATCTATCTATATGTGTGTGTGTGTGTGTGTGTGTGTGTGTGTGTGTGTGTGTAATGTGCAATATTATGAATATTAACTAGATTAACTAAAGAAAATTTGAGTGTGATTGCGACTTGGTCGTAGGAGGCACAGTGCAAGCAATACAGCGAAGGAGGTTAAAAGTGGGCATGGTTAGGTACATTTGGTCATTTAGCAGATGCTTTTATCCAAAGCGACTTACTTTTTTTTTCCTTTCTACAACAGGTGTCCGTTAATAAGATGCGTTTTCAGTAGTTTCTTAAAAATGGCAAGAGACACGAACAGAGTTGGGAAGATCGTTCCACCATCAGTGGTTAACGCCGCAGAGTGAGAATTAGCTCCTCTGTGAGGTGGAATTACCAGGTGACAATCATCACTAGAGCGAAGTGAACGAGTCTGAGTGTATTTTGAAAAGATAGAGTGTAGGTAAGAAGGGCAGATCCAGAAATGGTTCTGTAGGCCAGAGTGAATGCGAGTAGCTACAGAGAGTTAATGAAGAGAAATGAGTAGTGGAGTGACATGAGTTCGCTTGGGCTGGTTGAATACAAGTTGGGCTGCAGAGTTTTGAATTAGTTGTTAAGGTCTGATTGTGGAAGCTGGGAGACTGGCAAGCAACGCATTACAATAATCTAGCCAGTATATGATGAGGGCTTGCACCAACAGCTGGGTAGCATGTTCAGTGAACAAACATCTGATCTTCCTCATGTTGTAAAGAAGGAATCTGCAGGAACGGGCAGTTTTAGTGACATGATCAGAGAGTTTAAGATGGGACTCAATTGTGAAATAAAGGTTATGGACCGAATCGGTTGGAGAGATTGTTGAGCCGTCAATTTGGAAGGTCAGGTTATGATGGATTGAAGGTTTAGCTGGGATTATGAGAAGCTCTGTTTTTGCTAAATTTAATTTGATATGACGGGCCTTCATCCAAACAGATATGTCAGTGAGGCAGGCAGATATCCGATTTAAGATTGTGGTGTCGTCAGGGGCAAAAGACAAATGAAGATGAGTGTCATCAGCATAGCAGTGGTAAGAGAAACCATGCCTGAATGTCTGTGCTCAGTGATGTCATGTATAATTTGGTTTATTACCAAATATTACTGTAAAATTGTGGTCAATTCTGTGTTACTTCTTGTGGTTTAAATATTTCAAAAGCACACAGCTGCATAGATATAAAAAGTCAACAAAATATGTTTTTTTTGTAATATATTTTGTAAATCAGGTCATTTTGTTTAGTTATTCAGAGTAACAGAGACTTTAAACAGGGGTGGCCAAACATTTGCGCAACACTGTAGATTAGCATTACATTTTTATAACATTATACTGATATTATTGAAGCTGTGACTGTTTCCATGTTTATCATTGTCAATTCACAGCAGTATGTAGGCCAAATGAAAGTGGTAAGTGTGGCCCGGCACTGAGCCATCATTCATTTTCTATCTTACAAACACCTGAAGCCACAATGATGAATGAGGTAAAGTCTGTCATTTCAGAGATGGTATGGGCAAAAACACCTGCTGGGCACAAGCTAAGATGCTCTCTTATTTTGACATCACTGTCAATAGGAAGCAGATTTATATAATGGACAGACGGTAAGGCCACATGATCATCGATTAAACCTAAGAGAGTATGTCCTTATGACAAGAGGAGAATTCAGAATGAACGGTAACCTTCACTCATATGGAGAGAAAAAGACCTTGATTTCATTTGATTGAAAGGATGGAGGTGACCTGCTACTCAGGTTATTTAATTTCTATCTATCCACCAATCTGTATTATCTACACACACATATATATATATATATATATATATATATATATATATATATATATATATATATATATATATATATATACACACACACACACATATATACTGTATATATACATACATATACATATACATACACACACACACACACACACACACACACACACAGTATGTCTCTTTTTCACTTACAGCATAGATGGATATTGTAGTTTTCAAATTACAGACCATCTGTTGACATTTTGGCCCATTTACTCTGTCCTTTAATGATCAGTATCAACTGACACCAGACTGTAGGAATTTTTATTTTTATTGGTTTCAATTTCTTTCTATGTGTACAGTAGAGTATTTAAGGTTGTTACCAACATCTGGTAAAAATGTCATATGAATAGCCCAACCAAAAATATACTTTCAAGGAAATGTGTTTAATACCAATTTTCTCCAATATCTTATAAAGAAGGGCAAGCGTGTGTGTGTGTGTTCCCTGTACACATCCATATTGTTGCCTCGAGTCCCACAACATTTGACATACTTACTCTTCAGGACCCTGTGAAGGTTACAACCACCAAGAAGTGACCAATTACTGGGTCGAGAGGTAACTAGTATATATGTATGCATGCATATATGTGTATAGAGTATGTGTAGGCAGTACATACATACACTTTTACACTTATTGTCAATTTACAAGTTCTTAGCATAAACATTGAGGTAGTGGTAGGTCAGCTTGTGTCTGTTTAAACAGTTTTGGATTATTGTCTGGTGTCCACCTCAGCTTAAGTCTTTCAGATGTTTTATCATTTGCTTTCTGGAAATGTTGGTATTTGTAAAATCCACTTTTTACCCTACCCTTGCAATACTTTTACAAGGCAACACAAGTCCAATAAAACATGTTAAATCCACCATCACATTTCACAACTGTCTAGCTATTCTTTTTATTTCCTCATAATTACGCGTGTGCATGCAGTGGTGCATCAAAGTTTGCAAACGTCTTTAAGTGTGGACCATTTCAGCAAAAATTCTTATATTTCATCTCATTAACTTGACGTCCTCTACTAGGTGTTCACTATGCCCATCTAGGGTAGAAAGTTTCAGGCACTGTGCAAATGCACCCTGGACATGGCGCCAACCAATCGCTTGGCAGGCACACACACAAACACGGGTAATTAGAGCTAAAACAGCCATCCATCCATCCATTATCTTCCGCTTTATCCTCTACTAGGATCCAATTCAATTGATCCATGTTTTTGGACTGTGGGAGGAAACCGGAGAACCCGGAGGAAACCCACACAGACAAGGGGAGAACATGGAAACTCCACCCAGATTGGGATTCGAACCGGGAATCCCTAGTGCTGAGAGGCAAATGTTATAACCACTAAGCCACTGTGCTACCCGCTAGAACAGCCAATTTACCTTAAATTGTTTTTGTGCACATGAAAAACATTGAAACTCCTCCAAGCTCAGGATTCAAAACCTGGATTACTAGCGCTGAGAGGTGGAAGAGAAAACGGCAAAATAATACTTCTCAATTCATTACCTTTAGTAGGTAACAGAAATACGGTTTAATACTACGTTTATAAATAGAAGCATTTTTGAATATGATATTTTGAAACCAGCTCTCTCCTTAACCCTATAACGCCAAGTGAATCATATTTGATACATCAGTTTTTGAAACCCCTACATTATCAGCGTGATAACTTTTTTCCTAAAAAACCGTTTGTATCAAATCATATACATGTCTTCTACCCCCTGGTGGATTATCTGTGCCTTGTATGCACTGGAGGACCTTTAATTGAGACATCCAAAATGGCTGCTTTCAACATGTGACTCAACTGGGATTTTGCCTGCACATTTTTGCAAATTTACTAAAAGTTAAGGTAAGAAAAACACTCAAATTATTACTGATATTAAAGTAGGAGTATTTACTGAATGTATACAACTTAAAATAACTTAATATTTCATAATTTATTTAGTTGTAAAATCGTTTTGAAAATGTGTGTATCAAATTGTATACAGCCGGTTTATAAGGTCATTTATCTGGAAATAAGCACTTTATGGCATTTATTGCATTATGCATTGCATAAAGCCACATAAACTCTTAATTATTAAACTAAACTAATTAAATGTTTTACATATTATGATTGAACATATGTTTTAGAGTAGATATTAAAATATTGATGATTAGTTGGATGTTGCCATGGTTCAATTACTAATAATTGCTTTTTGATTTTTGATTTTCAAAAAAAAAAAAATAATTACAACACACAACTTATTACAATTACAATAATTTGTTTTGATGTTTTAGATTGCAAAAAGGCATAGTGTTGAAGTCCTGGAGATGCTTTTTGATGGTGATTCAAGTGACTTGGAGCAGTTAGGGGAAGATAATGACGATGAGGAGGAACGGACACCCACTGCAATGTGTACAGAAGAAAATTCAAATAATAGTGACAAGTACTTGCAACATAAAAATGTTGACCAGACAACAATATATGAACCAACAACAAAGGAGACAGCAAGAGGCAAATTTAAAAGGAGAGAGTATTAATGGGAAAAACTATTTGAACCTCCAGCTGTTGAATTTAATTGTGTTGAGGAAGACTCCGATAACGGGCTTGGCAATGCCAGCAATGCTGCATCCATTCCAGCAAAACCTCATAAATTGGGGTTCAAGATGTGGGGATGTGCTGGACAAAGTGGCTTTCTTTATAACTTTGATGTTTACCCAGAGGCAGAAAATTCAGATCAAGCTAAATATGCTGTTGGTGCTACTGGAGATGTTGTCCTGAAATGATTTCAACCCTTTCAACAGGAAAAAAAAAATCACAAGGTTTTTGCAGACCACTATTTTGCATCAGTTCCATTAGTGGAATGCTTGAAAGAAAGAGGAATCTACTACATAGGTACAGTCCGACTAAATGGGGTTATAGACTGCAACATGTTGGATGAGATACAAATGAAGACAAATAGAAAATGGTCTCTGGATTACAGATTAAACCAGAATATCATCTTTATTGTAAGATGGTGTGACAAAGCTATAAACCAACTTTCTTCTATTGTTGGCATCAAACCACTGAGCAATGTGAAACACTGGGAATTGAGAATCCAAACCCCTGAAAATGGTTCTCAGATCAGTTCTCAGATTGTTGAAACATACAAGTTCATGGGAGGACTTAACATTATTGATATGCTGTCTGCACTTTACAAGATCAACTTCAGATCCTGAAGATGGTATATGTATGAAGATGGTATATGTACATTTGGTAGCACACTGGCACAGCGGCAGTTATCATGAAACCTCTACAGAAGAGACCAGAAACAAACTGATGCCCCATAGCTATGCAAAGGTTTCAGGCTTCTGTTGGCACCTCTGTTACAAGGGAAAAGTACAGGAAAGGGAAAAGTCAAGTGTGGCAGATGACTATCCTCTCTAGAACTAGGAAAACCACTCCCCACCTCCCATATCCCCCCAGTTTTTAAGAGTGTAGCATTATAGAGATCCCAATTTTTGTGTTTTTTTGGAGATCCCAATTTGTCCTTTCTAAGCTTAAAATTACCTGAGTAAACATTTTAAGGAACATTAGGGGGTAAAGGGTAAATAAATATATATGTTGTGGATGTTTTTGTTAATTAAAAAAAAAACATGCTGTGAGCAATATATTGCGAAAACTCCTGATGTATCAAATATGATACAAAACAAAACTCATATTTGCAATGTGTTATTTCAAAAAAATTTTTTGGAATTTTACATATGGTCAAATGAAGACTCAAGTTTCAAAAAATTAGAATTTTCTGGCAATCCTTTGATGGTTCAGGCTTTATAGGGTTAAAGGTATACAAGGAAAAAAATACTTGCATTTTTTACATTTTTACATTGCAATTTTAATTTGTTTATATAAAATTCAAAATAATCGCTTAAGAAATATTAAATATAAAATGTTTGGACATTAAAAAATAAGATGCTACTTTCATATTTAAGTTAAACATTTGACATCTTTAGAGAGAGAAAGAGAATTACATTTTTGAATAATGTACAAAATTAACGTTTTGGCGTTCAGTCGAACTCAGTGGTTTGAGACTATTCAATTTCCCCTTCGGGATTAAAGCCATTTTGGAGGTCCATGTTTGAAGGAGCATAGCAAAACTCTAGGGTTTCCTGGCTTCTAACAGGGTTAGGGACAGATGGCCTGCTGGACATCCAAGTTTCACCCTTCTGGTTTTCTCCTCTCACTACATATGTTTCACCCTACAGCAAATGTTTCCTGTTGATGGGTTTCCCTCAATCCAACACACTCATTTTCATGGCAACTCAGCATACCGCCCATATGAAGGCTTACACATCCAACACACGTTATACCCATGAAACAGTCCAGAACATTGGAATACTTTAGTTTATGATGTCATGCTGAATGGTTTCCCTTCAAATAAATATGTTTAATTATATGATAATATTGCTATAAAAGAAGACTCAAATGATAGAAACAATACTATATGTAATAGTGTGATTTGTCTCTAACCGTTTTTCTGTGCATTTTGTTTCCTTTAGGAGAGCATAGCAGATGGTAAAATCATCTGTCAGTAAACCATGTATCTGTGATGGGGGTTGTAACCCAGCATTATGAATTCATTAGAAGTTGTGAAAATGAATATGGGTCAAATATAAAATACACACATTTGTTTAACACATAGGTAAGGTTAATAATATAACTTAGATTACAAAATCTTCAGTTTTGCTCAAATTAGTTGATGCAACAATGAATACATGGGGCTGTTACGGTAGCGTCAGATTTTTTTATTGTCTAGCACTTTTATTAAATGCTTAAAAAAAGTGAATCACTTTTGCGGCTTTACTGCATTGTAGATTTGTTTTTTATATATATTTTATTCCGTATTAGGTTTTTTTCTATATAGTGTAATGCTAAAAAATGTGCTGTCTCTAAGACTCTGATGACTGGATGAACTCATCTGGTAATTATAAATTTTATTTGCAGTAACGCTTTAGTCGAGTTTGGACACAATTAATCGGACTTCTCAAAAAACGTTGCAATTGCAGCATTTCGTGCTATATATGTTACAAAATTTCGGTAGGCTTGAAAGTGTTTAAGAGCATATGAGGTGTTTATACGAGTGTGGGAGTGGTTTATAAAACCTTAAACATACAAAAATCAAATATGCAAAAAAAATACTGTACATGCTCATTCCTTCGGTAATGGATTAGTTCCGTCTGATTTTAAATCTCGAAGTAAAAGATTAGGCACATACACGTTAACTCAAAAAAATGTAGGTTTAGTTAAGTTAGTGTAAAAAGTGTTTTTATACAAAAATTACAAAAAAAAACCTCAACCCTGTAAGCACAAATAAGTGCTTAGAATATTTATATAAATTATTTCATCACATACGGTTTATTGATTGTGATGGTATAACGCAAAAACATTTTACATAAGTGTATATTATAGAACGAGTGGGTTCTGACATCATTTAAACTTATTTTAGTGTATATAAACATGTTCTTACAATCATAGCACTACGGGAATGAAAAAAGTCATATCTAATTATGTATTAATAATTGCACAAAAAACTAATTATCCAAAAAGCTACATGCATTCTTTAAAGTGATTATATTGCTTGTCACAGATTTCTAGGTAGTCATTTCTTAATAGTCCAAACAACGCTGGACCGATCACTAATGTTCATCTTCATACTGTCCCAGACAAATTACCCCAGAGAAATCCTGCCATGACGGGTGTATTGAACAAGCTGGTGTGTTTTTTTTCGGCAGCCAAATCTCATCCAAGCAACCAGAAGGAAATTGTACCCAAGAGTGATTAGCCAGAAAGCCTAGCTGCATGTTCCTAAATCCTCTGCTTCTTTGGATGTTAGACATTTGTGTATCATGAGACATGACTAATTAAAATAACGATGGCATTGTCAAGCCCAAAATTATGCATCATTGCATCATCACAGACTTTTCTAAACATTTTACCAGTTGGTCCCACTACCCGACATATTCTCTTTAAAATTGGTCATTTTTGACTAATGCTGGCAGTTTTCACACCGAGACTGAACAGAACTCCCCATATGAGTCAATGCAAATTCATATAATTGTATTCCATTAGCAAAAAAATTTGTATCAGAAGAGAATGCAGCATCTCTGCAACTAGCAAAAGTGTTTTCTTAATTAAGATTGAAGTTTTTACTGTTAATAAAAATATTAATAGTATAAAATCATACACACACTGTATTTTAATGATTATATTTTTAAATATTTTTAAAGGTTACATAAATTTGCTACTGTTGTTTTTATTTTTACAGTTAATCATTTAAGTTTCACAGAACAAACACTTTTTTGTTTCTAACCAATTACACAACTTAACAGTGAAGATAAATATTAAATTTGTCAAGAATTAGTCTTTTTTTTATTTTACCACCACTGTATTAGCTTCATCTGTTTGTCTGTGTGTCTGTTAAAAAGTTTGCAAATACTATTTCACCCACTTCCCATTAACCGATTAAGCTGAAACTTTGCACAATTAAAAAAAATACCAATTAATTAACTAATTAAAATGGTAATTAATTACATTTGTTTTTAATATATAAATTGCCCATTTTCTACTAAATTTTATACTTCACTAGCAGAACTAATTGAGGATAAAGTCATTTAACACAATATAGGGGTGGTTTTTAAATGTTTATATATATATATATATATATATATATATATATATATATATATATATATATATATATATATATATATATATATATATATATATGCTTGTTTAAGTATATGCACTTCATATTTTTACAATTATAGACCAAAGTTCATTTGGTTCTGTATGTGATTTTTCTTCACTTTGTTGTTTGATCAGGCCACCTGACGACGACAGCTGGATGGTTTTCAGGAAGCACATTTGCTTAGTGTTTAGCACGTTCACCTCTTAGTGCTAGGGAACCAAGTTCAAGCTGGATAGATTTTCCATGTTCTCACTGTGTTTATTTTAATTTCCTTCCAAAACATAAGATTCAAGGTATATTGGCTGCTCTAAATTGCTCCTATATAGTCTGTGTGTGGAAGTGAATATGGCCAGCAATAGATGTCTCCTGGGATTATTTGCCTAGCGCCCCAAATGTTCTCCCCAAGATGGGTATATGGTAGTATAGGATGAATAGATGATTTTCAAAATTTGCTGTGACAATGATGTAGTGGTAGTTAGTTTTTCTGCTTTGAGTGAATTTGATACAACGGTCCTTCTGTAGTTTTAAGCAAAAAATCGATTCATATGCTCTTAAATTCAGACCTATGGATGGCAACTAAATTCCAAAAAAAAAAAAGTAATTTACAAATTTTAGAAACCCCCCCCCCACACACACACACACATATGTTAATGCGTCGTAAGCATTGTCATGTCATGAACTCATCTTTGTAAGCTAAATGTCATCAGATTTTTTTGTTTTTATTAAAAACAGATTGATACAATTAATACAGATAATTTGGTAAGGTTGTACTTTCACACACAAACTCTTGTCTTAATTTTCATTAAATAGATCATAAAGTGTATTTTGTCATGTGGTGTAAACACAGACACATTGGCAAGACAGACAGACAGACATACACATTATTCATAGCCAAAATTGAGGCTAAAAATGATCTATATTCTAGTATCTTAATTATTACAATGATCATAAATGTCTTGTTGAATTCGCCTTAGAGAGAGAAAGGGGGAAAGAGAATGAGAGAGAGGGAGAGTAAGATAGAAAGATAAGTGTAGATTAAGACGTCAGATTTTTTTTTTTTTATTAATATTTTTTTTACAGAAGTACAGTATGTTTTAATGTGATCCTACAACTCAATTTATACTGACCAATGTGATAGAAACTGTTTAAAGAAATCTAATTTTACAGGAAAGGCACATCTGCACTGAATGCTCTTGTTAAGTCTACCTCAAACAAATAATCTTGTGCAAAACAGAAACTAATTTCATTAGTGGCTGCCATTTGTGACTGATTAAGGGCAGTTTTCACATAGTGCTGCATTGCCCACAAAGTTCTTTAAGGTTAATAACCAGTTACAATCAATTACTCAACCAATCTAATATAGTCAATGGCTTCCTCCAATCACAACAGAACAGAGAAATGGATCCAAGAACAAACAAACCATATGGATATCTCAGTGGAAGCTGCAGGTGAAGGTGAATGCATTACGAAAATTGTATTTGAAATAGCTATAGGAAATGATCAAAAAGATGGCATGGAAAAAATTATAGTAATAAACAACTTGTCAGGTCAACTGGTATTTAGGCAAAACTCTACCTGCATTTGCATCAAAAAGTCTAAACCAGGGGTCTCAAACTTAAATTACCTGGGGGCCACTAACCAGGCTGTGTTTTCGATGAGGAGCCAGATTAAAGAATTGCAACAAAAAGCAGCGGGAAAATGGAAAATCAACTATTTATTTAATAACTATGTATACATATTCATTCATTCATTATCTCCCGCTTTATCCTCTATTAGGGTCGCGGGGGGTTCCCCATGCCCATCCAGGGGAGAACATTTCGGGCGCTGGGCAGATACACCCTGGTTCACTTGAGAGATTATAACTGCCAAAAATAAAACTTCATTATGTTGTTTCATTATGTTTATTTAAAATATTTAAATAAATTTTAACAAAAATATAAATTTTTCATATTTTTAAAAGTAATTTGTTAACAAAGTAAATAATATCTTTTTTTTTTTATTTAATTCTTATTGCTATACACTACATATTCGTGATTTTTTTTATTGTGAAAATAGATAAAAAGTAAAGTCACTCAGTTTCAATGGACACATTTAAGCTTAAAAAGCAAATGAAAATGATGTAGAGAGAGGACTGTGTCAATGGAAGTCGGAAATGATCAATAACCATATGATTTAAGGACACGTCCAAAAAGAACATGTATAAACTTAGAATACAGAGCAACTCTGAAAAAAGACCAAACTACATCACTACTCACCACAAAGAATTTACTATGTAGTAAACTGATTAGTGAATGAAGATTCAACAGTCAATACAATCCAGACATTACATAATACATATTACATAACAATGTACCAGGGGCTTGTTCTATGATGTGAGCTAACTCAGTAAGCCAGGTTTTTAACACATTCCTGGCTTGTTTTGCTTTTTTTTTTGCAGTTTTGTTTTGTAATTGAGTTCCACAAAAGAGGCTAGACTTTAGCCTCGCTCAGTTACTACAGCAACTTATACGTTCAAACAAACCTACTCTGAACAAAATCTACAGTATGGTACATCCTGAGGAAAAAAAAGATAACACTGGTAAACCAATGCAAAAACACCTGGATGCCACAGAAGACAACAGTGGTAGATGATCGGAGAATAATTTCCATGGTGAAGATAAACCCATTCACAACAGCTAACCAAGTGAACAACACTCTCCAGGAGGTAGGTGTATCAATATCCAAGTCTACCATAAAGAGAAGACTGCATGCCAGTAAATATAGAGGGTTCACTGCACGGT
Organism: Corydoras sp. C115; assembly: GCA_019802505.1. Lineage (NCBI taxonomy): Eukaryota > Metazoa > Chordata > Actinopteri > Siluriformes > Callichthyidae > Corydoras > Corydoras sp. C115. The sequence goes on from JAFMOC010000028.1 coordinate 712,454, forward strand.
GCAAGCCACTCTTAAGCCTCAAGAATAAAAAGGCTAGATTGGACTTTGCTAAAAACATCTAAAAAAACCAGCACAGCTCTGGAAAAACATTCTTTGGACAGATGAAACCAAGATCAACCTCTACCAGAATGAAGGAAAGAAAAATGTATGGCAAAGGTGTGGTACAGCTCATGATCCAAAGCATACCATATCGTCTGTGAAACACTGTGATGGCTTGGGCATGCATGGCTGCCAGAGGCACTGGGTCACTAGTGTTTATTGATGATGTGACGCAGGAAGAAGCATCCGGATGAATTCTGAGGTATTCAGAGACATACTGTGTGCTCAAATTCAGCCAATCTGATTGGTCGGCGTTTCATAATACAGATGGACAATGACCCGAAACATAAAGCCAAAGCAACCCAGGAGTTTATTAAAGCAAAAAAGTGGAACGTTCTTGAATGGCCAAGTCAGTCACCTGATCTCAACCCAATTGAGCCTACATTTTACTTATTAAAGACAAAATTTCAGACAGAAAGGCCCACAAACCAACAGCAACTGAAAACTGCTGCAGGAAAGGCCTGGCAGAGCATTAAAACAGAGGAAGCACAGCGTCTGGTGATGTCCATGAGTTCAATGACTTCAGGCAGTCATTGTCAACAAAGTTTTTTCAACCAAGTATTAGAAACAAATATTTTATTTACAATTACTTAATTTGTCCAATTACTTTTGAGCCCCTAAAATAAAGGGATTGTGTTTATAAAATGCTTTAGTTTCCCAGATTTTCATGCAATCATTTTGTTCAACCCACTAAATTAAAGCTGTACGTCTGAACTTCAACTGCATCTGAAGTGTTTTGTTTAAAATTCATTGTTGTCATTTCCATAACCAAAATTAGAAAAATGTTGTCTCTGTCCAAATATTTATGGACCTAACTGTATATGATATATATATGAAAATCACATGTAAGAATTTAAACTGCATCTTGGCTGACACACAATATCTGTATTTGGGATCGATTTTGAACGGAGCTTTGGTCCATGTTTTGCATTAATTATTTTTTGGGTAGTTCCATAGTTAGAACAAGTTACATATATATTAACATGATGAACTTGAAATGTCACAAGTGAAATGTAAAAAAATGGCATGGGTAGATATTTTATTACACTTCAAACTTTGGCAGGAAAATTGCACCCATGTTTGAAAAAAAAAAAGAATTGTCTAAAGAATTTTATTTTTGTTTATTTTTTTGGTTGTTTTTTAGGCAGCAGGGTGGCTTAGTGGTTAGCACGTTTGCTTCTCAGCATTTGGGATTCGGGTGGAGTTTCCATGTTCGCCCTGTGTCTGCGTGGGTTTCCTCCGGGTTCTCTGTTTTCCTCCCACAGTCCAAAAACATGGATAAAGGTCAATTGAATTCTTCAAATTACCCCATATAGAGTGTGTTCGTGTGTGTGTGTGTGAGTGAGTGCATGCCCAGCGATAGATTGGCGCCCTGTCCTGGGTGTATTTGCCCAGGGCCCGAAACGTTCTTCCATGGATGGGCATGGGGAACCTTCCCGCAACCCTAGTAGAGGATAAAGGGGAAGATAATGGATGAATGGATGGTTGTTTTTTAATTCACCTCTTATATAACTGCTATATTGTTATCTTTAAAATCATTCAAAGGAATCCCTTTTGAAGTTAGTAATAATTTGGCAGAACCTCTCTTGAAGTTAATATGTGTAGAGAAGCCCCTCTTGAAAAATGTACACAATTACTTATTTAGATTTATCATATAAAAGGCTTCAACCTTGGTGTTTTAAATGAAACAATGAATATGATGTGGAGAATGCTAAAAATGTGTCTGATGCATTAAAAATGAAAACGGTCAATCACAATCTAAGCAATTAATGTCCTCATGTAGCCTAGCAAAAAACACTGTTAGACTTTCTGAATAAACGTTAGTAGTAAATGGTGTGTTGAATGAATAGGTAGGCATTTAAATACTGCAACAATTAAATGCAAATTGCAAAAATAAAATGTTGGAAGTGTGTGACACATTTGATATGAAGGTGCCCACAAAGAGTGTAGGGTGTCATGTTGCATGGATCATCTCCATGTTTATCAGTTAAAATAAGAAATAAAATAACTGAGACCTAAGAATAAGACATACATTTAAATGAACATTCTATGAGATATGTCTATGAAAGCGATTTGCCATGATACTGGCAGGATATAAAACACACATGATGATATTGGTGCATGTGTTGAACTGGATAGTGTGTGTACAATTAGAATTTTTAAATGCAAAGCAATCATAAAAACTTATACAAACTTGCACATATTTAAACCTTTCTTTTTGACAAAATTAATTTGTCTTTAGCTTTGACAAATTATTCTCACACACAAACATGGCTCAGCTTGTTATATGGATTAGTAAGATCTCTCATTTTCTCAGCTCCTCAAATTAAATTCTGTTCATATGTTTGTGTCAGTGTGATCTGAACTACTGTACTTTATGTACAAACTGCATTATTTATCTCTGAACTATCTGTATAAATAGGGATTTAGGAGGAGTATCTGTTTTTAATTTCCATAAAATGTTGTTGATATATTCATATAGGTTGGTTGATCCATTTAATTTTTTGTAAGGTCAAAGAGTATTTCTGTCTTTTAGAGGTCCTTTGGAGGAACATCTTTGAAACATCTGTGATATCAAAAGGTGATTGGGTTTATTTCCTTGGGGGCTTATTCTTTAGCCCAGGGTTGCATTCATCTAGGATTTTGGGCACAAATGTAGCAAGGTTTTGGTTTATGCAACATTTAAGGTAGTTCTAGTGATTCTTTCTTTACTAATACTTCTACAAATTCTATTCTATTTCTGTTTAAGGAGTGTGAAGTAAAAATCTCACAATTCAGAGAATTCAGTGTTTTACATCCAGACTAAAATTTGTCTAATATGTCTAAAATTTGATTGACTGTCCACAAGAACATTCCTGACTTTTCTCTCTGACCTCTTTCACCTGTAAGTTGTTTATGTCCACAGGATTCTGCTGACTGTTAACTTGATCACAACATTCTGCTTGCTCCTAAAGCAGTGATTCTCAATTATTTTGTGTTAAGCCCCCCCTAGGAAGAAGAAAACATTTTGCGCCCCCCCCCCCCCCCACACACACACACACACCCCCCCCACCCCCCCCTCCCCCACATGATTTATCCCCCCAAATTTATCAAAAATTGGATAAATTATTTTTACACGCCCACTGTAGTATGATTTGTAAATTTGTTATAAATACACCTCTTTTATAACAATATATCCTTATTAACAATAAAGAAAACAAAAAAGAAAGAAATATAGATCAACTTTAAACAAAGAATCATTTGATTTACTTAGTTTTTTTAGTTTGTAACAGAAACAAATGAAATCCTTATTTAAACTAGAAACATTTTTGAACTGACTGAAATTTGATACTGAAAAATGAAATGAAATAAAATCAATAAATAATAATAAATTCAAATTCATCAGCAACATTCATTCAGGAGCACAATATATTAACACTTTAACCTACAAAACAAAAATGAATACAAGAATTTGTGCTGTTTTTTTTTTTTTTTTTTAAGGAAGTCAGAACTAATGTCTCCAATGCGTCCGTTTTGCAGCACAGCTTTTCTGAAGTAGTTTTCATAAAGCGTTATGATTGCTGGTTATACTCGTCATGTTTACGATTAAAAACTCAATCGGTTATCAGCGTGATCGGGGTGTAATGTCTTTAAGTGACGCCTTCATCTATTTGGCTTCACGCTGTCCGCTGACAACATTTAAAGACACAGAAGACACACCGGTCTTTCAGGCGCTACATTCGCTTCCACATTTAGTTTTCGGTTGACTTTTGTTTGTCTCATTATCTTCGTCTCTCTCCGCCTTTATCTCCTCATCTCTGTTAAATATTTCTCCATGTTGTCTCTTGAGGATTTGTTCAGTACACTTAATATCAATTGCTCTGTGATTTCTTGTTATGTGCCCCCCCATGCACCGCACTGCGCCCCCCCAGGGGGGCGCGCGCCCCACTATTTGAGAAGCACTGTCCTAAAGGCATAAAAAGAGGACCCCATAATAGTAGCAGATTTTGAAATAGCAGGTCTTGTTCAAAGTCATTCAGACCACTTTTATATTTCACTCCAACATAAAATTTAAACTTATGTGGAGACTGTTTAACTGACATTTGACATTTAACTGACATTTAATTTTTATACACCATTATTACGCTTTACGGATTAAGATGTTCATTAAGATGTACATTAGTAGTAATATTTTTGAACATCCAAATAATATGACAAAATATGAACGCTATATATAGTATACATGTTGAATAAGAATATACACATAGATTTACACACACACACACACACACACACACACATATATATATATACACACACATATATATATATATATATATATATATATATATATATATATAATAAATATATATATATATATATATATATACCCCTGTTTCAAATATATATATATATATAATATATATATGTGATCTATATATATAATATATATAATATATATATATATACTTTGTTGCAGCACCTTTGCTTTTATTTACAGCACTCAGTCTTTTTGGGTACAGTGTGGGCCGAGGTCTTGATACATATATATATATATATATATATATATAGGTACACACGCAAATACACACGGTATATATGTTTGTGAAAAAAGTTTTCACGTTCTTTTTAGAAGTGCTTCTGGTATATAGATGGATGAATGTATTTATAGATACAAATGTAACATTACAAATCATAATGTATGTAAGTCAGAATTCTTAGAAACTTTTGCCTTTTTTTCTTCTTAGTGGCCGGAAATAGGCTTCAACATAACCCCAATTATCTTCATTTAAAGATAAGAGATGCCTTTTTTTGTTCCACAATGTGGAAATTCACATTGTCAGCAGCAAAGTGACAGTTATTATGAAAGTTAAAAAAGATACATCTAATATGTCTATTAAGAGATTAAACTTTAATTTTTTTTTTTTTTTTTTTAACTGAAAGAAATCTGTATACAATAAATATATTTTTTAAATGATGTAAATGACATATAATGCAAAAAAAGAATCTAAAAAACACAATAAAAAAAATGCACAGCAACAGAATATTGCACATATGATGATCAACACTGAAACTATCAATGTCTAAAGCCAGAAGTTTCCAGTGCATGACTGCTATGATGCACACATGTTGACTGTATGAACAGGAAACATTAACTGTACGTACATCTTAAGCATTCAGGATTCCGTAATAGAAAGACAATTATTAATAAAAAAAAAATAAAAATCTAATAAAAATAAATAAATAAAAAGAAGAAAACACCAGTAGTACATTGTGTGTAATAGTAAAGAACTAAAATATGTACTTATATACTGTGTATGTTATGATCCAAAAGCACCCACTGCTTGTCACAAGCTGCTTCACATCATTATGGTATATAATAATGTATAGTCTGTTAAACTGGTTGCTGTTCATGAATTCTCAAATGAGCATCAAGGCTATCGTCAGGTTTCAGCTGTGGGACATTATGCTAAACAGACACATTGTCATCATTTTGTAAATAACTAACGTTCATTAATTCACATTCCGAACAAAGAAAGAAAAGACATTAGATAAACAAGCTTCACAAAACTCTTCTTCTGTTCCTTCCCCATCCTCATTATTTTTCCTACACTAACCATCGAATTGAAAGATCCAGATTTAGTTCGTAATGTAGAAAATGTGTCGCCTAACAAGGAAGAAACAATAAAAAGCATGTCAATGTCAATGTTAATGTTAATGTTTAAAATGTTACCTCCTGATGCCGAACACTTTGCTTCGGCCTTCACATCAGACGGTGCAGCAACAACAGATTAAGCCCCGGCTGTGTCACGTGATCACAACACCTGATCTCTGTAAGGATCATGTGACATAGAGCGCAGGGAATGGTGGATTATGTATTTTTTTTAACAAACAAAGGACTGAGGACTGAGTCTTTTATCGGTTCCTGTTTTTAAAATTAGGATATTTCATTTTAAATGCCTTTAATGAAACGGTTGAACACTATCTATTATCTATCAAATACTATTTATTATCTATTAGGATAAATACAAAATAAACTCTAAGGAAATATTGTAGTCCAAGCCAACAGTATGATTGTTATGCGGAATGATGCAATATCAGGTTTAGAACTTGCTCAAATTGTAATTGTGTAAAAATGGAAATATTAGTAATATATTTGTTCTGTAAATACACATTGGTACATTCTGTGTGTGTGTGTGTGTGTGTGTGTGTGTGTGTGTGTGTTCTGTGTGTGTTAATTATATTAATGTATAACAACTTTATATTAATTGTTATGAAAAAGTTTTAATGATCAATGACAACACACACACACACACACACACACACACACATATATATATATATATATATATATATATATATATATATATATATATATATATATATATATATATATATATATACACATATATATATACATACACACACATATATATATATATATATATATATATATATATATATATATATATATATATATATATATATATATATATATATATATATATATATATATATATGTGTATAGTGTGTGTGTGTGTGTGTGTGTTGTCATTAATCATTATGTTTTCACTTTCTCTTTAGAAGTGCTTCTGAATTAAATTTCTGAAATAGAAATATAAAATAGGAATTAAGTATTTTAAGAATTTTAGGTGTTGTGTATTGATAAGCTACCACATCTAGGGCATTTCATTTTCACATTTTGTATTTGTTATATTATTGTAAAGCCCAGAAATAAAAAAATATCATAACTTCCAGTTTTAGATATTTAAATAGGCCACCTAAATAAAGCTCCAAGCTGTGGTGTCGAGTATGATGGACATTCCTGTCCTCAGTGCTAAAGCTAAATCTGGCTGCAATCTGTAGCTTCAAATCTGATGGACATTGATAAGCCCTGTGCTAAATCTAAATACTTGTGCAATCTGTGTTGCTAAAGCTGATGGATACTCCTGCCACGCAGTGTGACTGAAGCAAAATAAAGTAACTGGTACTGAAGCTTAACATATAGTTGTCGTGCTGTTCCACAGAAAGTTGATCAACACTGCTGTCCATGGTCCTGAAACTAAGCATAAAAGTTGTTGCTCTGTAACGTTGAAGCTGATGGATGTAACTGTCCATGGTGCCAAAGCTTAACATGCTATAGTAGCTCAGTGACATTGAAATTAGACACAACTGTCCAAGGTGCTAAAGCAATCACAGCTCCAAATAGTGGTGTTGAAGTTGATGGATGCCACTGTCTGTGATGCTAAAGGCTGACAGGGTATATGTGGGGAGTGGTGATGATAAGGATGGAATTGCGGTGTTAGGTGGGTGGGTAAGCAGATGCTTCTCTAGACATCTGAGATGCCTGTAGCAGCTGCATAGATAATTTTGTGCTAAGATTTCTCAATTAATTGAGCTAAATCTCTAACCAACTAAACCAACACTTTCATTGACTTACTCACACACACGTTTTGTCCTAATTTTAAATGTATGGTTATTTACATTTTTCATTTTTAACACCTATAAAATTTACAAAATGTCAATAGTATTTAAACAACAGAATAGGTCATTTACACAGAGAGAGAGAGAGAGACTGTACCATTTTGTAATTACAGACCACAGATATTACTAATATTTCCTTTTTACACATTTACAATTTGAAAAACTCCTGAACATGCTATTGAACCATTCAGCATAGCAATTATACTGTTTGCTTGGACTAAAATAAAGTGCTTTGTGGCAGAACAGATCAAATTTCTAATTATTAGTTTTAAAACTTAATAAATAATCCTATTCTATTCTTCATCCCTATTATATGTTGCTATCACAGTGCTAAATGGTCAAAATGATCATTTTCTGCTCAATTTCATTCTATGTGACTGGCTGATGTGGGTCTTATAGGATATGAAATGAAACAAAATAAAATTACTTTAGATCATACAGTATAATAGATGAATACTGTCTGCTAACCAAATGCCACTCTTTCAACTCTCCTCAGTTCCAATTTGTGCTTTAAATTCCTGCCCATTTAAACCTTATTTTACTCATAATGATGATTTTAGATTAATTGTTTTTGTATGTTGCATACACATCATTAAATAGGGAATGTAATATTTACAACATGAAAACAGTTACCATTAACAGTAACTTGCACAGCATGGTGGTGAATGTCAGCATTACCAGACCCAACTGCATGGACAGAAAACCACATGAAATAGATTGTATTAGGACATCTGTGCCTAAAGTGTTTATGTTTTGGCCACATAAATTGCAGCAACATGAAGCTGTACTTGCCATGATGATTAGTCTTAGATGCATCCACAATGCCTCCTATATGCAAATGCATCTGAGACCAATTATCATTCCCAGCACTTAATATTTAAAAGCTCAGACTGCAAGAGCATCAGTACTGGGACATTACACTGGCCATAGTTAAATACAGTTTTTGTGACCTGTGCTGGCTGTTCTTTTTTGCCACCATATTTTTTACATTCTTTCCCCTGGTAAGTACAGCCACTCCTCTATCTGCAGGCAGTGAGGCGCTTTGCACAAGCATGTAGTAAGAGCAATGTTATGAATTATGTATTATAAGTTATTCATTCATAAAGCTTTCTAAAGTATTCATAATGTCTTATGACATTTTTCATAAGATTCTGGTAATGTACATAAATGTTAATAACGACAGCCATTATAGCTTTAAAATGCTGTAACAATATAACAGACGGCTTAAAAATACAAATGCATGAAATTACAAACCTTGGCTTTATTGAATTTTAGACATCCTTACTTAATACATTTTGATTTTACTTTGCTTAAAATCTGTATTGTGTGTGTATTATCTTTTATAAATATTTATGTACTAATATTGATACAGTCAACACTTTACTTAATGCCTGTAAAGAGAGCATATAAGTTTGTTATAAACACTTTTTCATGAGAGGTATTCATTTAACATTAATATTATAAAGCTTTATGACACTGGTCTCCACAATATGTTAATGAAAATATGCATATTATAATGCATTATGTCACATTGTGTTATAAAGCCTTATGGCACATTTCTCTTTTATGAGATTTTGTTTGTTAGCAAGATGATATTAAAAACATAGTTTGTTGTCTATTAGTATTTTTCTTTCATTCATTCATTCTCTCCCGCTTTATCCTCTATTAGGGTCGCGGTGGGGTTCCCCATGCCCATCCAGGGGAGAACGTTTTGGGCGCTGGGCAGATAGACCCAGGATAGGGCGCCAATCCATCGCTGGGCACACACTCACTCACACAGACACACTCTATATGGGGCAATTTGGAGAACTCAATTGACTTGGAGAACTCAATTGACAAGGTTTTTGGACCGCAAACCAGAGAACCCGGAGGAAACCCATGCGGACACGGGGAGAACATGGAAACTCCACCCAGATGGGGATTCGAACCGGGAATCCCTAGCGCTGAGAGGCGAACGTGCTAAATACTAAGCCACCGTGCCGCCCCCATTAGTATTTATTTAGTAAAAAAACTGGTATCTTAGAAGCAAAAGCTTTAAACATAACTCTACGGATAATATCTACCATTGAATGTTTTTCAATAAGCAGTAGGGTCAGATATTCCCACTGGCAATCATTACACATGTGATTTACTTCAAAGAATGCTGACACACTTAAGAAATGAAGAAGGGAATTAGATGACATTAATTAAACTGAATGAAAAGGCTCAGCACAGCTCTGGAGGAAAGGTGCCACCAGTGGCAGTGTGATTTACATGATGTGAGGAATTAAGTATTTGTGTGAAAAGCTGTCTGAAAGGTTAGGGTCCTGATCCTCTTTACAGCCAAGAGCGCAGTCTGCAGTGTCACAGTCACAGAATTGTTTCTGGGGGAATTAGATAATGGATTAATCCCAGCAAGAGGCCAGGAGGGAATTTCACTGAGAGATAAATGAGGTGACATGCAAGAGTTTAGAGTGGGTGTAAAAAATTCCCAGATTCTCTGTTCTCTGAAAAAGTGTGGAAAAAACATAGAAAGTATATCTCTTATGCATTTCTATGTGTGTGTCAGTGTGTGTGTGTGTGTGTGTGTGTATATATATATTTGTGTTTATATGTAATTATCTTTTTATCAGATATAATTATGATATTTGCAATGCAAATATAATTAATTGCAATGTACAGGCTAGGGGTGTAATGGTACATGTATTCGTACCAAACTGTTCGATACGAGACACACGGTTCAGTAAGCACAATCACACAGACAATACACGGTACACGGTACGGTGAAATGGTGCCAAATATTGGTAACTGAATGCTGGAAGTTCACATAGATAAACATAAGATGAGGTGAGTGTGGGACTTGCATCTGCTTAAGCCCAAGGATCCGTAAAGCTGGAAATACAATATACTGCTCTACTTTCAGACAGCACTGGTCCTCAGTGTATGGGTGGAAACAGTGAGATTCAAATTTGCAGAGGAGTTGGAGATGCATCATGAGTGGACAGATTTGATTTTTCCTTGACCAAGCAGCACCTTAGGAAAAACCATGCTGGTGCAGAGGAGCTGTGAAAAACCATTGATGAATGAGCTCAGTTAAGACATGAATGCTACAGTTGAATTTTCCAACCCATATTTTGAGTTTTCTAAAAAAGTAACTTTAAAAATACTTCAGTTATGAGCTAATTTTCTGCCTCCATAATCACAGTATAAATACTGTAAAAAAAATATTTTCCCCATGTGATCTACAAAACTAACAGTTATGCAGTCATGGATTATGACAATCATAGTCATTTGTCATTTCTGTTAAGTGTGTAACTTGAAGTATTCTATTTACGACACTACTCTGGTAAATTTAAGGCATAACGCCTGTGGCCTGTGTGTGTGTGTGTGTGTGTGTGTGTGTGTGTGTGTGTGTGTGTGTGTGTGTGTGTGTGTGAGTGTGTATGTGTGTGTGTGTGTGTGTGTGTGTGTGTGCACGCGCGTGTGTGTGAGCTAAAAAGAGAGAGAGCGAGAGAGAGAGAGAGTCTGCACTTGTGTGGCCATGCGTGTCTTGTATTTGACTTCAATTTGATAAAATTGTTTGTCCCTAGCTTCTGCCGGCTGAATGAAAATGAAAACTTTATGAATTTTGCATGCTCTGTGAGGCTGCTAATCATAAATAAGTTAAATGTTCTGCCTAAGCTTTTATTTCCTTTCATTCCATTTGTTGTAGCACAAAAAATGTTACATTCATATGCTTCAAATCACATTATCATTTCTCATCAAGACAGAAGCACACCAAAAAGCTCTTACAGGACACATTTTCTAGAGCTCACCTCAGCCCATATGCAGGCCAGACGTATAGATGTTTAGCACAACTATGTATAAGTTTTCAAATATTTCTATTTTACACCTAATGTGCTAGCAACCACAAAAAATAAATGTAAGTAGTCTTCTCCTGTAAGTAGTACAGCAACATCATTAACAAGCATTTATGTTGTAGCAATGAATATTAACACTTATCCCACCTTCAAATCCAGTATTCATAATGCATTACAAACACATTTATAACACTTCATATAAATTTTGATAGGCCTTGTCATAGCTCTCTGTTAATGAAAATTGTTATTTGCAACCACACTTAGGGCGTTATTAAAATATGCCATAAGGCTTTACACAACAATGTGACATATTATGAAATTTTACTTGTTCAAAGAAAGTGTTACCAAAATGTCCTATTATTATGAAGTAAATATAAACAGCTTAACATATTTTAACTTGTTATAACTTGTTATAACTTGTTTGCATGACAATATGCATATTGACAATAAGATAAATATAAAAGATAAATAAAAGATAAATATGCTGACCCACATAATGTGTTAGTTATTAATGAAGTAGCAACAGTCTTAATAAATAAAAAAAAAAACTGGCCACAAGTGACTTCAGACTTTTGTTTCAGTGAGTAGTTCAAATACTGCAAACATAAAATGGTCTGCCAAAGGAATGTAAACCTATAACCGAATGACCTTTGAAAAATATTGGTTTCTGTTTATTACACAATCTTCACTTATTATATTCACATATATATATATATATATATATATATATATATATATATATATATATATATATATATATATACATATATATATATATATATATATATATATTTTTTTTTTTTTTTTTTTTTTTTTTTTTTTTTTGTGCTGTAAGAAAGGTTTCTCTGGATGCTACTTTAATTAAACATCTCCCAAGTCTTGGATTTGACAAAGGTTTATTTTCTGACCTTTAAAATAAATGTATAAGTCTGCGAAATACTTAATATATGTGGCAATGGAACTCTTGAACCTTTAGGTTATGTGAATGTCAAACAAAGATGATCTTTTGGCATGGCCCTTGAATAGTTTTACTATTACAAAAATAATTTTATGAAAGTTTGTTTATGACAATAGTCACTAATACCTGCATTCCTATATATATATTTAAATATACTGTCATGGTGCGCAGGGATTCCCGGTTCGAATCCCCATCTGGGTGGAGTTTCCTCCGGGTTCTCCGGTTTCCTCCCACAGTCCAAAAACATGGATCAAGTCAATTGAATTCTCCAAATTGCCCCATATAGAGTGTGTCTGTGTGAGTGAGTGTGTGCCCAGCGATGGGTCTTTCTGAGTGTGTGCCCTGAGTGAGTGTGTGCCCTGTCCTGGGTCTTTCTGCCCAGCGCCCGAGATGTTCTCCCCTGGATGGGCATGGGGAACCCCACCGCGACCCTAATAGAGGATAAAGCGGGAGATGAATGTCATGGTGCGCTGCCGAAACTGCGCGAGCGCGCACATAAAAGGCGGAATGGCGCCAGAAGCGCAGGTAAACGTGGAAGCGTTTATTAACGCAGACGGCGTACAAAACGAGGCTTCTGAAAAACGCGTGACATACATGTGACGCTCGACTACCGAAGAACGACAACCCAGAAACTACATAGCACAAAACAGAACACATGACACGACTCGACAACCGATAAACAAACACCATAAATTAACAAAAGCACTGATACGGTATAAGGAACTAAAGCCTGAAATAAACAAAACCCCACTCCTTACAATTAAAAGTAAAAAGTAATATATATATATATATATATATATATATATATATATATATATATATATATATATATATATATATACACTCACCGGCCACTTTATTAGGTACACCTGTCCAACTGCTCGTTAACACTTCATTTCTAATCAGCCAATCACATGGCGGCAACTCAGTGCATTTAGGCATGTAGACATGGTCAAGACAATCTCCTGCAGTTCAAACCGAGCATCAGTATGGGGAAGAAAGGTGATTTGAGTGCCTTTGAACGTGGCATGGTTGTTGGTGCCAGAAGGGCTGGTCTGAGTATTTCAGAAACTGCTGATCTACTGGGATTTTTCACGCACAACCATCTCTAGGGTTTACAGAGAATGGTCCGAAAAAGAAAAAACATCCAGTGAGCGGCAGTTTTGTGGGCGGAAATGCCTTGTTGATGCCAGAGGTCAGAGGAGAATGGCCAGACTGGTTCGAGCTGATAGAAAGGCAACAGTGACTCAAATAGCCACGAACGCACAGTACGTCAAACTTTGAGGCAGATGGGCTACAGCAGCAGAAGACCACACCGGGTGCCACTCCTTTCAGCTAAGAACAGGAAACTGAGGCTACAATTTGCACAAGCTCATCGAAATTGGACAACAGAAGATTGGAAAAACGTTGCCTGGTCTGATGAGTCTCGATTTCTGCTGCGACATTCGGATGGTAGGGTCAGAATTTGGCGTCAACAACATGAAAGCATGGATCCATCCTGCCTTGTATCAACGGTTCAGGCTGGTGGTGGTGGTGTCATGGTGTGGGGAATATTTTCTTGGCACTCTTTGGGCCCCTTGGTACCAATTGAGCATCGTTGCAACGCCACAGCCTACCTGAGTATTGTTGCTGACCATGTCCATCCCTTTATGACCACAATGTACCGAACATCTGATGGCTACTTTCAGCAGGATAATGCGCCATGTCATAAAGCTGGAATCATCTCAGACTGGTTTCTTGAACATGACAATGAGTTTACTGTACTCAAATGGCCTCCACTGTCACCAGATCTCAATCCAATAGAGCATCTTTGGGATGTGATGGAACGGGAGATTCGCATCATGGATGTGCAGCCGACAAATCTGCGGCAACTGTTTGATGCCATCATGTCAATATGGACCAAACTCTCTGAGGAATGCTTCCAGCACCTTGTTGAATCTATGCCACGAAGAATTGAGGCAGTTTGGAAGGCAAAAGGGGGTCCAACCCGTTACTAGAATGGTGTACCTAATAAAGTGGCCGGTGAGTGTATATATATATATATATATATATATATATATATATATATATATATATATATATATATATATATATATATATATATATATATATGAAACTCCAGGTTGCAATCAGGTCAAAGAAAGCGGCGTAAAAATATATATACCTTGCTAATTTTGAAGTACTTATGTGGTCATACTTAGATTGATTTTTAATTACTGGCGATATTGTTACTTTAAAAAAAATAAAAAAAAATTCTATTAATGTTTAGTTAACGAATTTGAGATATTGATAAATGTTACAAGGGCATAGGGTCAAACTTATCTGGCGCCAATTCTTGATACAAAACTGATATTATGAGCTGTCTTCCAATTCTTGATACAAAACTGATATTATGAGCTGTCTTCTTTGTAGGTAGCCATGGATCAGGGCATTGGGGCTTCTAGAGGTAGCTGTGCTTGAAGCATAATAATATTATGATTATAATAATAATAATAAATGAATATTAAATCACAAACACATGTCCACCTGCGCCACAAAAAAACGATAAACAATATCACATAACAAACCAAAAAAAGTAAATAAAGGAATATAGCAAAGCAGTACAAAACTCAGCAATATAAGAAAATGTATGCAAAAGAACAAAAAAATAAAATAAAAAATACAGGATTCAAAGCATGGGAAACGTGTGTGCACAGTCAGAGGCTTAAAAACAGGGCATGACAGAGCAAAAACTAATGATTTGAGGCATAGCAGATAGCAAAACAAACAAAACTTGCTGTCAAATTCGAACCCATGGAAATTAAATGACAAGACAGACAGGTGATACATGTAGACTATGTATAAACTATGTAATTAAACTGAAGCAAATGAAATATGAACAGAGGACAAGAGGACAAAAAAAGTTTAAAAAACAAGAACATGCTACAAATCCTTCTCCCGATAGGTGGTCTTGGTTCTGATGCTGGTGAATCAATGCAGGGTGTCTAGCATCACAGGGGTTCACAGGATGCTTGAATCCTCCCTTGCTTCTCAGAATGGCCAGTGTCAATTATGCCACATCAGTTATAGTGGCTGCCTCCCTTAATTTTTCAATTCCCTTTTAATCATTTAAAATACAGCTTGTTCTTTAAAGTATGTTAAGTACAAAAGAGCTGTGATAGAAGTGGTATGCATTCTAAGTAACAGTTTTGGTTGTCAAAATCATTTGCCTTTTAAGGTTTTATTTGTTCGAATACGGTAATATTTAGCTTGATAATCTATGGTGTTCTATTTCATGTGATAGGGTTTGTGTTTCTCCATCATGTTAATAACATAATCTCCATTTTTAAAAGTATTTTGCTTTGTGAGCATTCAGGTAGGCTCTAGTTTTCTTCTAAGCATGATGATTATAAAATAAATAAATTAATTAATATAAAAATGTAACTGGATAAACATTTGAAGATGAAAGATGAAGATAGTCAGGGTGTTTAACATTTTAAAATAAACTGAACTGCAAAATATATAATAAAAAATCTACTTATAAGTAATACATTGTGTCCTCTGGGTTGTATGCTATATGATCCTTATTATCATTGTACTTCATGACCCCTATTTTGTCTTTTTCAAACATCCACCAGGGAGTCTGTGGTTGCTTTAAACAAAACAGCCAGCTAAATAACTGAAAATATAGGGTGTACTACATGGTCAGATATTGTGCAAAACATGTTTTTGAGACATTAGGTTTACACAACATGGAGTCAAGGTCACATATATCTATAATAAGCTGAGGGCCCTCCATGAAGCTTGCTTTGGTGTGAGAGGTGGAACTCTCACTGCTTATATGGTGCTTCATGTGATTGCTTATTCAAATAAACATTTTAAACTATTATTCGTCTCTCATTGTTGCTGTGTCATGTTGGGCCAAGCATGCAAACATTTTTTTGCAGCAACCTGTGCCCTGTAAAATGTTAAGTCTCAAAATAAAATACTAATACTAATACTAACTACTAATACTACTAATAATACTAACTAATTTTTCCAAGTAATTGAAATGAAATTCTTCAAATACTTCCCTGAATAATGAAAGCTCTTTCCAACTTTATTGAGATGTTTCAAGAATGAAAATCAGAATGTCCATGTAACTTATCTAAGATATGCCACAGTAAATTTGTCTTGGTTTCATTTCTCATCATGAATAATTTATTATAAAGCTATTAGTTGGGTGTTCTAGTTACAGTCAGTTATGCACCGAATTGTGGAGACCAATTATCAGTTTTATTACCTGACACTTGACAACACGGTGATGTTACATTTAACAGCTTCATGATTATTCTATTAAATGGGAAATCAACAAGAAGAGAGTATGCAGTGGGGCATAAAAGAGGTAATAAATGGAAATATAATGGACATTCACCACATACAAACAGGCTCTCTTTTACCCCCCTCTGCTTTAAATGCCACTTACAAATGCTTCTTAGGACAACTTAAAAATTCATTTCCCTGTTCACTTTTCTATTCCATAGTCATTAGTCTTGCTTGTATTTCTGTGTTTTTATATATTGATTTGCTGCTTGTTGCTCTTGTGCAGTGGCTGGGCTGAAGCGAACTGTCAAAAGAAAGTGGGTTGATAATGGGGTCTTTAGTATCTTGTTATCCAATGCTCTTTTGCTAATTAGTCAGTTATTAGTCAATTAGTCAGTAGCTCTTACAAAAAGTGATTCTAAAAATGGTAAAAATGATAATCCCAAATAAAATGTGAATTTCCTATGTGTGTATTTCCTAGTGTAGCACTACTTACTTACATTTTGCATTAGAGTAATATACTGTACATCATTTTTATTTTTTGTTCAGTTGAAAATAGATGCCGGTCTGTAATATGTAGAGTGTACACTGTAAAGTGTAGAAGGGATCTCTCTCTCTCTCACTCTCTCTCTCTCTCTCTCTCTCTCTCTCTCTCTCTCTCTCTCTCTCTCTCTCTCTCTCTCTCTCTCTATATATATATATATATATATATATATATATATATATACAGTATATATGTAGATAGATACGTTATAGTATATATGGACAGTCTACAGTATATATGTAGATAGATACGTTATTGATCCCAAAGGGAAATTTTAGTGCAACCAGCAGCTGTATAATAATGCACAAATTAAGCAATCTAAACGTATTAACGTTATAACGTATTAAAACAATCTAAAAATAGAAATAAAAGAACTAAACATATAAAATGTAGAATTAAAAAAGTAGAATATATAGTAAAACATAGTATTTTATAAACTTTAATTAATTTGTTAGCCATAGATAGATTTCTTATAAGCATCTGATTAATAAAATTTTGATAGTGGCAACAAAACCTGTAGAAGCAACAAGAATAAGAAATGGTACTTGAGTTGGTATGAGATTCCAACAATCAGATACCAATTAGGAAATCTGGCAGGTGCCATGGGCCCAATGATCGATACCTCCTTTGTGCCACTAACAAGCGGTTATATTTAACTTCCAGACAGTTATGTGGGCTCCCACCTGTTCTGAGAAACAGTGAATGTGTTACTGACAACGTTTTCTTTCTCACTAGATGAGAGAGTAGGAGGGACAGATCATCGAAGGCACAGGACACTGTCACTGTAATACAGAGATAACATTAAAGTAGCTGTCATGGCCTTTTGAAATTTTATTTTCTTAGCTACAGATGCCTTGACATAATTTCAATGCAATAGCAAAGGCATTAAATTAATGCATAGTAGTCATCAATAATTGGAAAAAAGGAAACTTTAGTATGAAATATGACATATTTGGCTTATCTTTGCAGTACATAAAGTAAAAATCACAAAACTGAACTATTAAACTAAATCCAGCAATTAAGGGGGAAAATATTTTTATATATATATATATATATATATATATATATATATATATATATATATATATATATATATATATATATATATATATATATATATATATATATATACATACAAGAAGTTACACGAGGTCTGGCAACTTGGAAAAGATCTAGAAAAGATTTAGACCTGCACTAGAAAATAGTGCAGTAAATAAATGTACAAGTCTATCTCTGTAAAGACATAACAATTGTAAAACTACATTTTATATTTTCTAAACCTGTATTGGAATAAATATTTTGTGTAGTCCAAAATATGGAAAAATAGGGCCCAGTTAAAAAATATCACAATTTTCATTTTTAGCAGTTTGTAGCCAATGAATTTAATTTCATTTTTAGCCAATGAATTTAATCAGGTGCATATAAATGTGTGAAACATACACTAGAGAAGTGCAGCTATTGATTTACTAAATCAATAAAATGTTACGTGTGTTTTTCTCACTACAGGTTGCAGCGGCCATCAGTTATCTCTTTTAGATTTCACAACCACTGTTACTGTATTCACAATTGATCACAATAAGTTTTCTCTGCTTGTTACATTTAGCACATTATGCCAAGGAAAATACATTAAACTGTAGCATTTAGGCAGTTTTTACTATGACATGGCCGTTATTCTGTAATGAGTACCTGCGCCCGTAAACAT
Organism: Corydoras sp. C115; assembly: GCA_019802505.1. Lineage (NCBI taxonomy): Eukaryota > Metazoa > Chordata > Actinopteri > Siluriformes > Callichthyidae > Corydoras > Corydoras sp. C115. The sequence continues at coordinate 731,341 of JAFMOC010000028.1, forward strand.
TCTCCTCTGGATAGGCATGGGGAACCACCCACTCCCCCTCCCACGCGACCCTATTAGAGGATAAAGCGGAAGATAATGGATGGATGGATAAATGGATGGATGGTAATATGTGTAGCTTTTGCTTATGAAATAATATAGTCAATAACAATAAACCCCCTACACACACTGCAAAATCAATACTATTTTATTGTTTTAAAACAGCTTCAACAACAGTAAACAAAAGAATAATAGTTTTAACTGCATTGTATATGATTGTATTCCAATGGCCTTTAGCACATGAAGTAAAATCAAGAGTAAGGCTAGTGAACTAGTTTAAATGTGTCATTACTGCAAAAATTATAATTCTTAGACATTTTACATATTGCTAAAAGTAAATAACATCATGTCTTAATATTTTATGGATTTCTTTGTTTTGGTCTTTAGAGACCTATTATGATATAAGAAGCTGTTAAAATGAGCTTGTCTTGGCTCTAGTTCTAGATGAAGTAAGCATTTTGGAGCCACATTGTGAAATGGTATACAATAATGATGCACATTAAAGTGGCCTAGATCAATACTGAAAATTTTAGTTGATTAAATATTGGATCACATTGATACTTTTTGCTACAGTGTCAGTTCTGCTATGTTTCAGGCTGCAAGGCCAGCATTGTCTGATGGCATATGGTCTACAGTAAGATTTTATGGTATGGTTTTATCAATATTACAACCTCTGGAAAATTTTTTTTGGAATCACCACTTGTTCAAAAAGCCCCCAGCCAACTGCCAATTGTGACAGAAGCCAAGGGCAGTCCATGCTTGCTCCCCATTGGTGATGCATCTTGGGTTCCACAGGTGCTGCTTTGAGGGGTGTCTGGAGATGAAAATTACTCCTCCATTGTTGCCACGACTGGTGAAGTAGCTTCGGACTGGATCAATAAGTACTCATTTAGTTTTTAAAAGTCTTTCTTTTATTTATCAATTTATCTCGGAGTGCTCTCCGAGATAAACTCGATTGTGTTTACACAGTAGTAAGAGCAGTGTACCACCTGTACAGTTTCTGTTTAGGTCGTGTGTATTACTCTAGGCATGATATGTCAGATGTGCACATACTATAAGATTTATTTATTAATAGTAAGTTATTAATATCGCTTGTATTATTTCCATTTAATGTACTGAAATAAACATTTTATTTATAATAATAATAATAATAATAATAATAATAATAATAATAATAATAATACAGTAATAAAAAATAAAAAATGAAATAAAAAGTAGGGTAAGTTTAGAATTGAAGCCGGATTGGATAATCATCAGGTTGATAATATTACAAGGTATGTGGTTTCTCCTTAACTATTGACCTGTGTTGTTCTCTGATTTGTAAGTAGCTTTGGATTTAGTCATCTTCTAAATGACTAAATGTTAATATATTTAAATGTTATAAAAAAATATCCCACTGCTATACTTTGTTTAGGGTTTCCATCACATGCCTCCCTTGTACCTATCTGAACCAGCCTTACCTGTTGAATTCTGTCTGGTCATCGATTAATTTATATCATGTTTGCTTGTACGTTTGTGTTTGTTTCTCCTCTGTGTCTCCTGGATTAAAAACCCTTACTCTGTTTATTAGCTGCACAGGTGGCAGGATCATAACAAATTAAATGCTTGCAGAAAACGTTGACCTAGACCAATCAGTTGTTCATGACTAGGAGTCAAGGAGTCTAATGAATGAAGTATTTACCACACAATCCTGTCATTGTCTGTTGGTCAGATCAAATGCATCAATTTACATACACATTTGGTAACTGCTTAATAAAATGTAATGTGTTTGAGTTTTTTTGTCAGGCAGAATAAACTTATATAAATAAATCTGTTGAGGTTCACGTGAACTAACTACCTTTCAATCCTCTTTTTACCCATCAGCCTCTTTTTTTCTTTGTATTTTTGTTTGATTTCAGTATAAACTCCACTATTATTAAATTTTAAGCACTTCAGACATTTGTAATAAATAATGCAATATGAAGTTCAGTTTTCCCCAGGCATCTTTACCATGCCTGAATGGATGAGCTCAAATTGGACGCACTTGTTATTTACAGGTACATAATCCTGACTTATATAGAGATTTATATAGTGTTGTTAAACTCTAACTCTACCTCATTTTTTAACATTTTTTTACATAAAGAATAATCACAAATGTAATTGATAAATAAATATAATGTATTTTAGGAATTAAAAGCTGGTATGCCCAGCTCAATTGTACAATAAATAAAAAAAAAACTTGTATGTTTGATGTCTAATAAACACATATTGTCTTCTAAAAAAAAAAAATAGTTTAATTAATTTTGTGAATACTTCACATGATTTGATGATAACTGATTTTGGGGTTTTTATGCTTAAGGTTATCTGAAGGATCTTATTATTTATTTACTTATTTGCAAATAGCAGTTAATGATTCACTTTCTATGCATGTAAGTCCCATGAAACAGATCCTAAATCTGTTGTGTTATGTAACAGTAAGCTTAATTACACATTAAACAAAAAATGAAAAATGTCACAATTTCAAGAGCCCACTATTTTGTAACTTTGAGATTTTACAACTATTCCTGCCACTTGGAGAAAATATGGACACCTAGACAGCCCTCTTGTGAGCAAAGAGGTAGAAAATTGCTCTCTTGTGAGTGAACAGTTGAACCTTGTAATAGAGCAAACAGGGGAATTGGTGTCAGCTGAGACAGCTCACAAGACAGAATAGTAAAGATCCTAATACAAACAAACACCATAACTGTGCACTGGTGTATAATGCACCATAAATAATGTGTGAGGCAAAAAAATAAGCGCAGTAGTGCAGAGAGGATCCAGGAGGTGCAGCTAAGAGAGTCGGTTTTTATTGATTCTGCGAATCGACACAACAAAGAGAATGGGACAACGCGTGACTCCATATAATGCTCTGCTGAGGATGAAATGGAAAACGGAAGTATATAAACATAAACCAGACCATGTGATAAGATAAAACTAATAAACCAGGAATACTTAACGAAAGTAACTAAAATGAAAACAAGTGAGGAGTGTCCCCCCAAGAAAAAGAGCGACCTAGGGGGAGCAGACGACGCGAAGGATGCAAAGTTGCGGGGGCCTTTTGAGAGGATGAAGACGACAGCCAGGGAGCCAATTAGGGTCACTGCAGCGGCACGGAAGCCTTTTAGGAGGACGAAGACGACGGCGCGGGAGCTGATTAAGGAAGGGAAGGCGGTAAAGTGGTTTTGGAACCTCTGGTGCTTGATGGACTACAGCGTGCCCTGGCGCTGGAGGGACTACAGAGGGCTCTGGTGCTGGAGGGACTACATCAGGCTCTGGCGCTGGAGGGACTACAACGGGCTCTGCCACAGGGGGAACCTGAGAGGCCGTGACCGCAGGGGGAACCTAAGAGAGCGCGATCACAAGGCAGTCTCGGGCACACATGGACACAGGGCTGTCTCAGGATGGCAACTGGTCCTGCACAGAGGGCAACTGCAACTACGCAGAGGGCTGCTCCTCCGGAACCACGGACTGCTCCTCCAGAACACTATAAGGTGGCGGAACTGTGTTTTCATTCTCCATCTCCCCCTCCTTTACCTCCTGGACACAGAACTCAGCTGCCAGTATTCCAGCACAAAGGACAGACAACACATCACACACAACACTATCAGGGACTTCCTGGACACACACGGAGGAGGATGACACTGGGGACCACCACCGACAGAAACACACCCCTCAGACACCCATCAGGCTTCACCCCCCCCCCCCCCCCCCCCCCCATGTTTAAAAGCCCTTCCTTCCCTGTGTTTAGTGTTGGAACATTATTTTGGGTTATGATCATGTCCAGTCACGTGCTATGGTTTTTCTGCCGGTGTCTTCTGCATTACAGACTACTCTAGTACATCTACAGTTTTGGCCATCATTCAATTGTAACAAAGACATTATAAAGAGGCACATAGTCCTAAAAATCACTTGTAAAGAATGTAAAGAAACACAACAAATACTTTCATAAACATTTAAGAGCTCATCTTAATAAAAGCAAAAATTTGTATTTCATTTATTATTCTTTTTTAAAATTTAAAAAAATAAAATAATAATAAATAAATTTATATATATATATATATATATATATATATATATATATATATATATATATATATATATATATTCATTCATTCATTATCTCCCGCTTATCCTCTATTAGGGTCGCGGTGGGGTTCCCCATGCACATCCAGGGGAGAACGTTTCGGGCGCTGGGCAGATAGACCCAGGATAGGGCACCAATCCATCGCTGGGCACACACTCACTCACACAGACACACTCTATATGGGGCAATTTGGAGAATTCAATTGACTTGATCCATGTTTTTGGACTGTGGGAGGAAATCGGAGAACCTGGAGGAAACCCACGCGGACACGGGGAGAACATGGAAACTCCAACCAGATGGGGATTCGAACCACTAAGCCACGATGCCGCAGCATATATATATATATATATATATATATATATATATATATATATATATATATATATATATATATATATATATATTAGGGAAAGGATCAAAATCATGAGCAATATGTTTAGCTAAGTAACCTGAAGTCAAATTTAATCAATGAAGCATACTCTCCTAGGAGTCCTAATGTCTTTATGTGTCATGAGCAATAATCAGGCCCTGTAAAGAGTTTTATTCTAAACGCTTTGCTTTTAACCTGCTTTATTGATCTGTTCACTTGAGGACACAATGCAGCAGCAGCGTTTGTCTTCATTTTAGCCTTTGCCAATACCCAGATGTACATATATGATGATAGTGGTATTGAAGGTGGTTTTAAAACACTTACCAAATAATTTCCTATTATTTGAGTAAACAAATTCTCTTTTTTTTCTCTTTTTTTTGTCATGCTGTGCTATCTTCAGTTTGTAGTCATGTAGGAGGTCGAAGTTATACTGTAAATGTAAAAACTCACTGACACTTTAATGTGGAAACAAACTGGAAACTAAAGTTAAAAGCTTTACATAGTATTATGTTATCACGGTGTGGAAGTGAATGAGGGAATGAAACAGGAGTTCACACAATAGGAGCTGAATTTATTGTCGACACGAACATGCCTACACACAGACATACCAGATTTTTACAGTACACACGCATGTAGATGTTCCACCAGTCCTGTCACATGTTGATGTAATCTCTTCCACCGCAGCATGTGATATACCTGCTTATAAATGTGATATACCGGCTGTCATCAGATAGAGCCGCATCCGGTGCGCTAATCAAACTCCCTGATCAATGCACTGACTCTCCTTCCCCCAAACGTCACGTCACACTGTCCGTGTGCGTGAGCTCCCGCGGAGAGAGGGAGAGAGTTCGATGCCTTTTTGTCTCCCTGCATGCGGCTCCTTTTTGTCTCAGTCTGCCCACAAGCTCCTGATGTCATCTCTCCAGCATAGGGCCACATCAGTGCCCTCCCAGTGAGCGTAGACTCTTCCGTCCTTCCATGCCGATGGCAACGCAAAAACGGCAGTTCCAAAGCAGTATGCCTGCAGGTGGCTTCTGCGCTTCCCCATTTCCTGTGATGAGCAATGATCTGCATCGCTTTCTGTGAATGCTGAAAGCCTGGGTCAGGGCGTGCACCCTCCGCTGAAGAACATACCCGCGCAACTCGCAGGTGACATTCTCTGCCAAGTGCATACTCATTCAATCCCGGGTTTCAGCACCATTGTGACAGGGTGGAAGGGAAAGAGGACCGGAGACAGGACTGACGTTTTTGCTGACACAAACACGCCCACACACAGACGTACCGGACTTTTACACCATCCACCCTCCACCATCCCACCAGTCCTGTCAGGAGTTGATGAAAAAAGTCTCTTTCTGCCGCATGTGCCATACCTGCTTATAGACGGAGCTGCGTCAGAAGCGCTAATCAATCTCCCTGATCAGCGGTTCGCCTCTTCTCACCAATTGCCAAAGTCCAAGCAGCTGAATTCTGACATACTGTAGTTGGTTCTCTTATGTTGATTTCGGTCATGGGTTTTGGTGGAATCCTCAGTTACCTGCATGGGGGCAGATCTTCTTCTCTCCAACTGTCACTATAAGTGTCGCAATGGTGTTGATTCATCTCCTCCTGTAGGCAGGAGAAACCTAAGGAACCCCAGCAGCCCACCTCAATTGGCTCACAGCAGGATCGCCAGCCACTCTCTCTACAGGCCTCTACCAGCTCCAGATATTTGGTCTTTTTTCGTTAATTGTCCTCCTCTATTCGGTCTTCCCAGTCCTTCAGCAATACTACTTGCTTAGTGGATGCAGATGTTAAGACCAAGTGAGGTCTAAGTGAATTCCTTGCAATGTGCTCTATAAACTTCAGCTGCCTCCTAAGGTCCACTGTAAATTGCCAGTCCTGGGCTGTGGCCAACAGCCCAGTTAAGACCTTGTGAACAGTCTGAGGCTTTCCCCCTGCCCTGATAAATGTGATGTTATGATCTATTGGGAGCTGACGTTTCTTCTGCCTGATTTCAGTGTAGATGGCGTCTGCCACTGCCTTTATCACTTGGTCATGAAGCCAGGTGTACCTCTCACAGAGATTTGGGGCAACAGCTTAGAATGTGCTCTAGGGAGTCTCGATCCTTCTCAGTGCAGGTTAGATGGGCTTGGGAGACCATCATATATTGACTGATTGAGGAACTTGATTCTTGCTGGCTCTGTTTCCCAAAGCTCCGCCCATGTGATCTTCTGTGCAGACACATTGTCCCAGTTGGCCAATGCTCCTTGCTGGTGCATGAACACAGACCTGTAATGCCGTTCCTCCTCAAAAACTGCACGGCTCCCTGCCTGGACCATCTGGTGTCGCTCTTTCCCCTGAGTTTTGCCAAAGTATGGTCTTGTATAGCTGCCGAGCCCTGCGCTTCCAACTGCCACTGAGCCAACTAAGATGCCATGCCTCAGTCTCGCCTCTCCTGATCAACTGCCTCCTGCGCCTTCCACTTTCTTACAGTTCTGACAGTAATACCAGCGGTGGAGAATCCTCTGTCAGCTGAGTCTCTGTACAGCAGTACCTCTCTGGATTTGGTGACTTTGCTGGCTTTAAACACTGTTGAGCATGTAAAAGAACGCTGCATCTTGTGGTGTGCTCATAATGGCAATACTACTCATGCTCTTTGGCAGGCCAAGCCTCCTATGCAGGTACTGGCTGATATTTTGCTCGAAGCTCTCCATGATGGTCACTGAGACTTTGTATATCAACAATGCCCCCCCCCCCACACACACACACACATATATATATATATATGGCCGGTGGGTACTGGGCTGTGCTTTTAATTAGTGTCGTATAAGCATTGGCTAAGCTTCTTGGGGTTATTGTAACCAGCAGATATATGGACATCAAGGGGTCCTGGTTAGCAATAGCCACATTAGCATGCACGCACAGTGGCAGCATCTGTAGTGGAAGATCGGAACGTTAAATACTAAATATAATGTATTGTTCTTTCTGTTCATATTCACTGTGCAGTTAAATGAAAAATTAGCATAGTGCCAGGTGAGGCTCAGCTTAGCATGAATATGAGCTTGTATGTAGGCTAAAACTGAAGCCAGCAGCTGGATTCGTCTACTAGCATGAACATTGCGAAGTAGTACGAATGATTCCTTTGCTGGACTGGAAGTAAGGAAGTTAATAAGGTATGAGGGGTGGGTTTTTTTTAAATAACATGGTGCTTTCTCTATCTACTTTTAATATGTGATCAGTAATTTGGTTTTGTTTACACTCAGTTGCGGCTGTGAGAATGACAGAAGTGCTGCCTGTGAATGTGGTATGTATTATGTAATGTGGTGATTTGTTTAATGTAAATTTGTGATAAATGAGCGGCACGGTGGCTTAATGGTTAGCACGTTTGCTTATCAGCGATAGGGATTTCTGGCTCCAGGTTCTCCAGTTTCCTCCCACAGTCCAAAATCATGGATCAAGGTCAATTGGATTTTCCAAATTTCCCCACATAGTGTTTGTTTGTGTGAGTGAGTATGTGCACAGCGATAGATTGGCGCCCTGTCCTGGGTGTATCTGCCCAGCGCCCAAAACGTTCTCCCCTGGATCAGCATGGGGATCCCCCCGCAACCTTAGTAGAGGATAAAGAGGAAGATGATGGATGGATAATGCTGGGCTGTGTTAATTGTGCTAATTAAGTACTAGTCCATTGTTTTTTGTTTGTAGTGTTTAGGAGCTTTTAATTTGGGACTAGCCATGTTTTTTTTTCTTGATTTTTTTTTGTGGTATTGTTTATAATTAGGATTATAAAGATTTTTATTATTCCATTGCTGCTCTGTTTTTACTGACTGTATAATGGGTTTATTCAGTAATGTATTGGCATTTATAATTTTTTGTTGTTTTTCTTTTTTTTTATTAATCTTTGTTAGTTATGTCATCTTGGGGAATTGGACTGCTCTTTTAGTGTTTGAAGTGGTGTGCAGTACTTACCAAAACTTTATATGTGTAGTAAGAGACGCTATATGTTAATTATATTGAATTAATTGAGGGGTGTCTGGTTCAATCAATGGTTGTGAGATTACAACAATTGTGATGTTCTCCTATTCCTTGAGCTTGTTCCTTCCTATCTATCTATCTATCTATCTATCTATTTGTTTATTTATTTTAGTAAGTTTAATAAATTGTATTTTTTTGGTTTTATGTTCATCAGCCAAAGTCTAGAAAGATCAACAATTTAATACTGAGAACTCTATCTGTGTACTTTGTTCTGAGCTCCTCTTTGCTCTAGTGTTAAACCAAGGGGTGTCGTAGTTGGTATTAGACAGTTTCGAGGTTGCCCCGGCAGGTCACATTTGGCGTAGTCAACAGGATAACTGTTGGTCACTTTTTAAAGTTAGCTGAAAAATGTAAATTTTTATGGTTGGGTGAACAAAGCAGTATATATTTTATCTTGTAATAGAAAACGCAGCTAGTTGACCAGTGAGGGGTATTTCTGTCTGTGATGAACATGGACACTGAAGTACAGAGACTGCGAGAGCAAAGTACAGCAGCTGCAAGCTATGAAGTAGCACAAAGAGCAGGTACTGGGGACAGTGCTGTCCAATCCACACGGTGAGAACAAGCATTTTATGTTCCAGAGAACTGAAGTTACTAAAGTTCTCTGAGTCCATGGGCACCAGTGCTCTTGGCCTTGAAGATTGGATAGAAGAAGTCTAGAGTTCTATTAGTTCAAAACATATTGTAGCATAGACGAAGAACTCACAAGTCGAGATGCCATTCCCAACCAACAGGGTTTATTAATAAGTACGTAACCTTTAGAATGCCAAAAACTCTGCAGATACGCTAACCCATCCCGGGAAAGCACACGGGGCAACCTGCCAACTTGTGCCTGTATCCCAAAATGGTGGCTCCCACGTACATCCACGTGCAACCTAAAATGCGGCCAAATGTGGAACGCTACAATATGTCTGACTTTGATAAAGCAAAGTTTTTGTATGACCATCTGGAAGTAGAAGCTCACAGGGAGATTAAATATATTCATTCATTATCTCCCGCTTTATCCTCTATTAGGGTCGCGGTGGGGTTCCCCATGCCCATCCAGGGGAGAACATCTCAGGCGCTGGGCAGATAGACCCAGGACAGGGCGCCAATCCATCGCTGGGCACACACTCACTCACACAGACACACTCTATATGGGGCAATTTTTGAGAATTCAATTGACTTGATCCATGTTTTAGACTGTGGGAGGAAACCGGAGAACCCGGGGGAAACCCACGCGGACACGGGGAGGACATGGAAACTCCACCCAGATGGGGATTCGAACCGGGAATCCCTAGCGCTGAGAGGCGAACGTGCTAACCACTAAGCCACCGTGCCGCCAGATTAAATATAGACCCTTGCAAATCAGGGAAAGTCACCTTGAGATTATTACTATTTTAAAAGAGATATATGGGTGTAGTAAATCCTATGTTTTATGGCAACACTGTTTCTTTGATCGAAAACAAAGCAAAGGGGAGTCTTTATTAGTTTTCGCATGCAGGTTTGCTGGGAACGTCTGGCAGAAGAACCCGTCAGACGGATGTTCAACTCACAGCTCCGTCAGAGCTTCAACCACAATCCAGGGGAGGTAGGGGACATTGAGTCTGAATGGGTCATGTTCGGTTCCTCTATTGTTGAGGTGGTGGACAGGAGCAGTGGTCGCAAGGTAGTTGGTGCCTGTTGTGGCAGTAACCCTCGAACACGGTGGTGGTCACCCCGTGTGAGGGAAGCCATCAAGCTGAAGGAGTCATATCAGGCATGGTTGGCCTGTGGGACTCCAGAAGCAGCTTACCGATATGAACAGGCCAGTTACTGAGGCAAAAACCCGGCATGGGAGGAGTTCAGAGAGGCCTTGGAAATTTTCGGTCGGCTCCAAGACGATTATGGCAAACTGTCAGACGACTCAGGAGGGGAAAGCAGTGTGCCACTAACACAGTATATATTGGAGGTTGTGCACTCTTGACTTTGACTGGGGACATCATTAGGCGGTGGAAGGAATACTTCAAGGACCTTTCTCAATACCACCAATATGTCATCTGGAGATGAGGCTTGTCCATCACTGGGGCTGAAGCTGCTAAGGTAGTTAGAGAGCTCCTTGGTGGCAGGGCTTCAGGGGTGGCTGAAATCCGTCCAGAGTTCCTCAAAACTCTGGATGTTGTGGGGCGGTCTTGGCTGTCATGCCTTTTCAACATTGCATTGTCATTGGCGACAGTGCCTCTGGACTGGCAGACGGGGGTGGTTGTGCCTTTTTTTTAAAAAGGAGGGTGTGTTCCAATTGCAGGGGAATTAGTCTCCTCAGCCTCCCCAGCAGAAGTCTATGCAGGGGTACTGGAGAAGAGAATCCGACTGGTAGTCGAACCTCGGATTAAGGAGGAGCAGTGTGGGTTTTTCCCTGGTCGTGGAACACTGGACCAGCTCTTTACTCTCTTCAGGAACCTCGAGGTTTCATGGGAGTTTGCCCAACCAGTCTACATGTGTTTTGTGGATCTGGAGAAGGCTTTCGACGGTGTCCCTCAGGGTATTTTGTGGGAGGTGCTTCGCGTATATGGGGTACATGGCTCATTACTACAGGCCATTCAGGCCCTGTATTCACCGGTTTTGTTCATAATGTATATGGACTGAATTTCTTGGTGCAGCCAGGGGTTGGAGGGTGTCTGGTTTGGTGATCTGAGGATCACATCGCTGCTGTTTGCAGACGATATTGTCCTGTTAGCATCATCAGGCTGCGAACTTCAGCTCTCACTTGATCGGTTTGCAGCCGAGTGTGAAGCGCTTTTGAGTCTTGGGGACAAAAAAAGTTGGGAGTCTTCAACTATGTGTTGATTATCGACAGCTGAATATTAAGACCCGTTGTGATGCTTACTCACTTCCCAGAATTGAGGAATCCTTGAATGCTTTATCTGGAGTAAAGTGGTTTTTAACCCTAGATTTAGCCACTGGTTATAATCAAGTCCAAGTGCCAGAGAAGGACAAGTTTACGACTGCTTTTTGTACACCATTTTGCATATTTGAGTGGAACCGTATTCTATTTGGACTCTGTAATGCCCCAGCAACATTCCAGCGGCTTATGGAGCGCATGTTTGGTGACTGCCATTACCAGTCTTTGCTTCTTTACCTTGATGATGTAGTCGTGGTCTCCTCCAGTGTAGAGCAACATCTGGAATGGCTTGGGAAAGTGTTTTCTTGACTCCAGAATCAGGGTCTTAAGGTCAAGCTGTCTAAGTGCAGCCCTAAGTAAATTATCTTAGTCATGTGGTACCACGGGAAAGAGTTGCTACCGATCCAGCCAAGATTGAGGCAGTAAAAGACTGTGAAGCTGGGAGCAATTGAGCAACATTGGTCAGCACAACTGGCCTCATTTAATTTCACAATCAATTACCGTCCAGGGAGAAGTAACCAGAATGCTGATGCCCTTGGAACAAAGGTTCCATCACTAAGACTTGAACTCTTGGAGAGTGAACCCATGAATGTGAGCACAGGTCAGTAAAGTAGTTCCCCATAAGATCTGAATCTGCTGCAGGAGGCAGACCCTGTGATCGGACCAGTGTGTAGAATCTACAAGGAAGGAAGGTATCCCTGATCTGAGAAATGAGAAGCTTTGTCTAGTCCAAGTAAACCACCATGTCGTAAGTGGGGTCACTTGTTCGAGAGAGAAAGGGAGTTGTACATCCATCTGAGGGAGGAGCAAAGATACATCAATTGCTTCTCCCAAAACAATTGCAAGAAGAAGTTCTGTCCAGTATCTATCATGAGCATGGACACCAAGGAATGGAAAGAACAATTCAGCTTCGGCTTCTGTGTTTTTGGTTGGGTATGGCTAAGGATGTAGAGAGATGATGCATTATATGACAAGGCGACAAAACTTTTGTCTTGCCAAAATCTGACATTTCTGTGTTCATTAAATGATCAATATTTCTGCAGTAAAGCAAATTTATTTTCGTTAATTAAATCTCATTTGGGAGGGTTTCAGCTTTCATTTGAGTCATTTCTAAAACCAATGGATACCATGGATAAGCAACAGAACTTATGTAAGGGACTGTACTGCGAACTCTGCCAATGACTGAAAAAAGGTATTGGCTTCATTATTTGTCCCAGTTGACCTTTGTCTATAACACCACTCCTCACCAAATGACAGGACAGACCCCATACTATCTAATGTTTGGTTGTGAACCAAAATTTCCAATGGATTTTCTGTTGGGTTTGGAGAAAAGGGAGAAGAACCATGACTCACCAGACAAATGCATTCAAAAGCATCAGCAAACTTTAAGAGTGGTTCAAGAGCATGTGAGTAAATGGGCAGAAGAACAGTCTTATCTGCGAAATAGGAAGCACAATGATCGAGTGAACGACTCAGGCTTTGAAGAAGGGCAATTGGTGTACATGAGGAACCATGTGCTTGGACGAAACAAGATACAAGACTATTCACAGGTGTATCGAGTGGTCCGGAGGCCACTCAAAGAAGGGGTTGTCTATTTGGTATTTCGTGCATTTGAAGAGGGAGCAATTAGTTGCATCAGACAGAGTTAAGAGAAGTTCCTGCAGGGCAACAGAATAGGGCAGGAGAGACTCCGTCCACCTCTAGCACTGTCGACCATGAAGCAGAGAGATGCACGGAATCAGACCCTGAGGAGACCAAAATCCCATAATAAATGGGAGAGGGCTTTCAAGAAGACATGAATAGGCCAGAGCTGGGAGCCCCAAATGAAGTACCTGTTAGAAATGGGAATGTGCCCAGTCGATGCTCCAGTAGGACTACGGCGAGCCAACGTGGGTCCTGCTTAGCGATAGCCACATTAGCTTGCACGCACAGTGGCAGCATCTGTAGTGGGAGATCGGAGAGTTAAATACTAGATATGTATTGTTCTTTCTGTTTGTATTCACTGTGCCGATTAATTAAATATTAGCATAGTGCCAGGTAAGCCTCAGCTTAACATGAATATGAACTCATAATTAGGCTGAAACTGAAGCCAGCAGCTGGTTTAGTCTACAGGCGTGAATGTGGTGTAGTAGTAAGAATGATTCCTTTGCTGGATTGGAAGCAAGGAAGTTAATAAGGTATGAGGGGTGGAGTTTTTTAAATAACATGGTGCTTTCTCTCGCTACTTTTAATATGTGATCAGTAATTTTGTTTTGTTTACACTCAGTTGTGGACAGCTCTGGGTAATCCAAATGAATGACTGTGAAAACGACAGACGTGCTGTCTGTGAATGTGGTATGTATTATGTAATGTGGTGATTTGTTTAATGTAAACTTGTGATAAAATATTTTGAATTGTGTTTTTAATTTGTTAATGCTGGGCTGTGTTAATTGTACTAATTAAGTACTAATCTATTGGTTTTTTTATGTGCAGTGTTTAGGAGCTTTTTTTTTGGGCCTAGTTGCTGCTGTGTTTTTTTTTTTTATTTGTTATTTGTTGTATCGTTTATAATTAGAATTATAGAGATTTCTATTATTTCATTGCTGCTTTGATTTTACTGACTATGTTTGGTATGTATAAGCATATATCATTTTTTGATGTTTGTTGTTTTTATTCTTTTTTTTAATTAATCTTTGTTGGTTATGTCAGCTTTTGGACTGCTATTTTAGTGTTTGGAGTGGTGTGCAGTACTCACCAAAACTTTAGATTTGTAGTAAGAGAAGCTATATCTTAATCTTATTGAATTAATTAAAAGGTGTTTGTGTCACGCAAAAGGAAACAAGGGGAGCATGATAAGCAATAACAAAAAGTCTTTTATTGTCCTTTGAGGAACACACGGGGAGGAGCCCCAACACAAACTGAAACAAAGTCAATGAGCGGAGAGCCGTGACGTCACCAATGAGCAGAGCCCTCCAGGAACAGGAAAAACAACTGCGACGCACATAGCTGGACATGCTGGAGCCGGAATTCCGTAGCACCTCCACCATGAGTCCCCATGTGGAGCATCCTAGGAGAAACCAGTGGACAGACCATATCGCTAAGGCTGTGGACACGAACACCAAGGGCTAGAACGAGTGTTGTCCTATGTCCACAACTGAGAAACCTCTGCAGTGGTAGAACGAAAGAGCCAGCTTAAATAGGCAGCAGCCGTGATGAGATTAAGAATCGGGGGAAGTGGAACGGTGAGTGGAAGAGCTTAAGGTAGATGGAATGGAGGGTGTGTGTGGGTGTGTGACATTACCCCCTCCAGAAAAAGGCGCTTCAATCGGAGACGACCCTCACTGAGACCAGGAACATTTGCCTTGGCGCGGCGGGCAACCACTGGGGCGTGGGGCGGGGCGGTCAGGGTGATCCCAATGGAACTCCCTAATGATACTTTGGTCCTCCGCAGAGACCCAGCTTCTCGCCTCAGGATCAAACCCCTCCCAATCCACCAAGCACTGCAACCTACCCCTGTGCCGACGGGAGTCCAACATAAAGGCACCCGAGTAAATGTTGGACGCATTCTACTCGGTTGCATCTCCACCGGCCTCCCCCAATTAGTATCTACCAGGCCAGGCACGAACGACGTGGAAGGTGGGGTGTATGCGAAGGTACTGCGGGAGTTTTAGGCGTACCGAAACTTTATTAACAATGGCCACGACGCGAAACGGAACCTTGTTCATGGAAGTCGATGCATGGACGCAACTCCCCTCTGGCCTTAGGAACGAAGAAAAACCCTGATGCTGCAGGGATAAACCTGTTACGAAGGGCCTCCCCAATGTATCTTAGCATAACACGCGTCTCGGATAGGGAGAGTGGGTAGGGGCGTGCGTGTGGCAATTTAGTCCCTGGAACTAACTCGATGGCACATTCATAATGTCGATGTTGCGGTAGCGTTTTGGCCCGATTTTTGCAGAATACCTCGGAAAGGTCTGAGTAAACATTTGGTACCTGAGGAGGCACCTGCATGCAGATGTCTGCGTGCAGACGAGAGATGACCAGCATGATCTTATCCACTTCACTGGATCTCGGGTGGCTGCGGAAATAGTGAGAGCAATGCATGAGGAGAGCACTGCAGTTCTCTGGGCTTCCATTGAAGCGCTCCGGCTCCGAGAGGTTGTAACAGGCTGCTCTAGTGATAAACCAAGGGGTGGCGTAGTTGGTATTAGGCAGTTTTGATGTTGCCCTGGCAGGTCACTTTTATTTATATATATATAGGGCGAGGCGGCACGGTGGCTTAGTGGTTAGCACATCTGCCTCTCAGCGCTAGGGATTCCCTCTTCGAATCACAATCTGGGTGGAGTTTCCATGTTCTCCCTGTGTCCGCGTGGGTTTCCTCTGGGTTCTCCGGTTTCCTCCCACAGTCCAAAAACATGGATCGAGGTCAATTGAATTCTCCAAATTGCCCCATATAGAGTGTGTCTGTGTAAGTGAGTGTGCCCAGAGATGGATTGGCGTCGTGTCCTGGGTGTGTCTGCCCAGCGCCCGAGACGTTTTCCCCTGGATGGGCATGGGGAGACCCACCGCAACCCTAGTAGAGGATAACACGGACTCGCAGCGCTAGGAATTCCCGGTTCGAATCCCAATCTGGGTGGAGTTTCCATGTTCTCCCTGTGTCCGCGTGGATTTCCTCCGGGTTTCATCCCACAGTCCAAGAACATGGATCAAGGTCAATTGAATTCTCCAAATTACCCCAAATGGAGTGTGTTTGTGTGTGTGAGTGTGTGCCCAGCGATAGATTGGCTCCCTGTCCTGGGTGTGTCTGCCCATGGTAAGAAGAGTGTAACTGCCTACTTGAGCAGTTTATATTTTTATTGTATTTTATGGTTCCTGTCTCTTATGACATTAAGAATACTTGTTTCTCTAAAGTTCCAAGGCTTCAAAGGTTCCAAAGTTTGAATTAAGGTTAAAGTGTATCTTAAGGTGTCAAGGAACAAGAAGTTGGAAGCCATATACTCTCTTTGATATTTAATGCAGCCAATGAGGTTGGTGTTCTGTTTGTATACCATTTGTGCTTACATAAAGTTCATTACCTTTTCTAGTATTAAGGTGAACTGATATGTTATTTTGTTCTTAGTCAAAATGTAAATTCATGTGGTTAAATAAGCAAAGGGTCATTCTTAAGACTACTAGTTTACAATATAGAAATTGTTTATTGTACATTTTTTGTGTTGTTTATGTTACAGTTCTTATGGTTGGGTGTAAGGTTATTTTCAAAGTTAAGGTAAAAATTTAAAAATAAACCTAATCAGTTTTGGCAAGAACATTTGTGCTGTCATCTTTAAATAGGAGAGAGCTACAGTAAGAACTCAATGCTTCAGCACAAGAGGCTAGTGGTTTAGAGTAACCAAGAAGATAGAAGATGTCTAATAGTGATAGTGAGTGCACTGATGTGAGCAATGAGCAGAGCCGCTCATGAAGTCACAATTAAGCGTCAAAGATGAGTTACAGTCTCGTGCTAACATGCATTCACAATTGACTGATTGCCCAAAAGGTCATCACTCAATTCCTCTACAAGAGCCCAAAGAGTCTATAAGATGACGGAGAAGGGTCAAGAACTGTATGTCGCGCAAGTAAGAAGAATTGAACAACATTTCAGTGTGTGCTACAAAAAACGTGGAAGGAAGTCATAAAGACAGTTAACCAAACATGAAGTGGACAGTGTTCAGCCAACTTGTTGAATGAAAATGTTTCTAAAGTGAATAATGCCTTAAAAAGCTTGAATGCTGTTTATGACGAGTTAAGATCAGTGTTCCTAATCAAGACGCACGTCGTAAAGTCAACATCTGTCAAGCAATGTCGATTCAATATATAATGAATACTCAAGGGCATGGTCTTGAAGAGATAAGGTTACATTACATTTACATTTCATTTAGTCATTTAGCAGACGCTTTTATCCAAAGCGACTTACAAATGAGAATACCACAAGTCAGAAGCCATGGAGAAAACCAACTATACTGTAAGTTCATCAAACCTGATTGTTATTCGAAGCTGGGCCCCCCCCCCTTTTTTTTAAGGTCAGCAAAGAGGAGCATTCGCTATCACAGCAGTAAGATCTCAACTTATTCCCATTGAATTTCTGCTAGCAAAAGGAGTGCAGCTGCTGAAGTTGCTGCCAATGAAGCTACCTTGCAAGTACTGCTAGAGCAAGAACATCATATAGACGAATTGCAGAGGCTGGAAGCTGAAGCTGCCCAGCTAAAGGCTAAACAGGAAGCTGAAAATGCAGAAAGACAAAGAGAAAAGGTCCCAAAGGAAGACATCCACAAAACTTCAGTGTGGTACATCCCGCATTATGGGGTATATCATCCAAAGAAGCTGGGGAAAATGACCGGCCCAGAGCTGACAAACGCCTTGATGGAAGTTCTGTTTCGCTTCCGAAGGGCTCAGATTGAATCATGTGTGAGAGAGTGCATGTTTCACCAGTTCCAAATGAAAACAGAAGACCAAGATTATCTTCGATTCCTTTGGTGGGAACCTTCCACCTATCCAATGAAGGTCCATTTGTTCGGTGCAGCTTCATCACCTGGATGTGCCAACTATGGACTTACGCATATTGCAGCTGAAGGACAAGGACATTTATATTTACATTTACATTTGGTCATTTAGCAGACGCTTTTATCCAAAGCGACTTATAAGGTGAACACAGGGTTAATCACAACATCCCTGGAGCAATGAGGGTTAAGGGCCTTGCTCAAGGACCCACATTGGTAATTGCAGTGGACCTGGGATTTGAACCCCCAACCTTCAGATTGATAGCCCAATGCCCTAACCACTGAGCTACCATGCTCTTTACGCTTTAGTGATGACACCATCAAGTTCATACAGCAGAATTTTTATGTTGATGACGGCCTGTCAAGTGTGACATTTACAAGTCAAGCAATATAGCTGGTGAAAGAAGCCAGAGAGCTTGGTTGCACAGGCAACCTATGACTTCATATGTTTGTTTCTAATAGTAAGGAACTTCTTGTCACCATTCCCAAGTAGGAATGTGCTGATGCTGCTACAACCAAGAACAAAGAGACAGAGCAGGCCTTTTATTTCTTGCATGAGAGACTGTACAGCATACCCAAGACATGGTGAAAGTTTTATTGTGGACACTGAAGCCAGTACGGGGTTGGGGTGGTGTCCCAAGTGCAAGATGGGGAAAAACGTATCATTGCATACTTTAGTCTGCATTTCAGTTGAGCAGAACGTGACCTGCTGTGTGCTTCTGGCAGTGTTGGGCTGAGTTATTTCCACACATACCTGCACCTCAACCTGGGGCAAAACTTTGAATCTGAGGTGATTAGAGGTCTGTCACCATTTGGGTGCACAAGAACCAAACAACACCCCCATAACAACAGTGTAATAGTTTGGTGGAATGCTTGAACAAGATCCTGGCTACACAACTCATCATCATAATTGCTGAGAACCAGGGGGACTGGGACAAGCACCTGCCATGGTCCTGCTCGAATACCGTTCTGCCTTTCTAGAATAGACTGGGTTCATGTCAGCAATTGAGAGGTTTGTGCGGGAGCTGAGGACGCCGGTGGATCTGGTGTTCGGGAAGCCTCCAGATGGGGGGCACTAGTGACACGTCAGGGCCAGCATACATGAGAGACCTGCTTTCTGAAGAGTGCCATTTGCAACGACTTATGGACTGTGTGGGACTGTTTGGTCATTGGGACAGTTGACTTTTGGGAGGAGGAGAGCTGTGTGGCGATGACTCTAAATGTTTGTGTTTTAGCAAGGTTTATGTTTAGTTTTGTGAAGTGCTGGTATCAGTGTTTGTGTGTGCATTATGTGTGTTTGAAAATTTGGAGGGATATCATTTGAGGATGTGAGTTGTTCCTGGCACGTTCATTCATGTATTTTTTCGTTTATTGATAAGAGTAATAAAAAAGAGCATTTCCTGTGGAGATGGCTACCCAAAAGCATACTTCTTCATCTTCTTCATGCACACACACACACACACACACACACACACACACACACATATATATATATATATATATATATATATATATATATATATATATATATATATATATATATAATGGCATAAGTGCTGTCTCAATAGAATAGTTTTTTTTTTTTTTTTTGTGTGTGGACATGCATCTATGTTCTTACTGAAAATTCTTAGTGGTTGGAGGGTTGCAATCAAAGACTTTGACAGCACAATGTTGCTTGGTCTTGGAGTGGGTGGCTGCATAGCTAAAACAGACAGATGGAGGATGTGATGATGCTTTCAGTGTTGACGCACTAGGGGCTGCGAGAAAACCATTTTTTTCCCCTGTTGGCAGAGCAAGTTCCCTTCTGCCATGCCTACTCGCTGAAAAGGGCATGCCCCCAATCTGTGATGAAAAGATCTCATGCCAGAAAAGTTTCTTTTGTAATAGGTGTATATATATTTTTAATGCTCTTTTACTGGATGCAAGTGAAAGGGTAGTAACCAAAAACAAGAGACAAAACATATAGATCAAATATTAAAGTTAAAATAGCAGTCTTAAAAATACTTTAATTAAGATTGTGATACTATATAGTGTGTGTGTATATATATATATATATATATATATATATATATATATATATATATATATATATATATATATATACCCAAACCAGATTCGGATTCCAAAAAAGTTGGGACACTAAACAAATTGTGAATAAAAACTGAATGCAATGATGTGGAGATGGCAAATGTCAATATTTTATTCAGAATAGAACACAAATCACAGATCAAAAGTTTAAACTGAGAGAATGCATCAATGTAAAGGAAAAATGTTGTTTCTAAAAAAAATAATGACGTTAACAAATCCCAAAAAAGTTGGGACAAGGCCATTTTCACCACTGTGTGGCATCCCCCCTTCTTCTTACAACACTCAACAGATGTCTGGGGACAGAGGAGACCAGTTTCTCAAGTTTAGAAATAGGAATGCTCTCCCATTCATGTCTAATACAGGCTTCTAACTGTTCAATCATCTTGGGCCTTCTTTTGTCTTCCTCTTTATGATGCAAATGTTCTCTATAGGTGAAAGATCTGGACTGCAGGCTGGCCATTTTAGTACCTGGATCCTTCTCCTATGTAGCCATGATGTTATGATTGCTGCAGAATGTGGCCCAGTGTAAACATCTGAGCTTGTGGAGCTTGCTTAGAAATGGCTTCCTCTTTGCAATGTAGCGTTTCAACTGGCAACGGCGGATGGCACAGTGGATTGTGTTCACTGACAATGCTTTCTGGAAGTATTCCTGAGCCCATTCTGTTATTTCCTTGACAGTGCAAGGCATTCCTGTTTGAAGTGCAGTGACGTTTAAGGGCCCGGAAATCACGAGCATCCAGTAGAGTTTCACGGCCTTGACCCTTACACACAGATTATCTGAATCTTTTGATGATGTTATGCACTGTTGATGATGATAACTTAAAAGTCTTTGCTATTTTACGCTGGGTAATACCATTCTGTTATTGCTGCGCTATCTTTCTGCGCAACAATGATGGAATTGATGATCCTCTTACCATCTTGGCTTCTGAGAAACACTGACGCGCTAAGAAGCTCTTTTTATACCCAATCATGTTGTCAATTGACCTAATTAGTGTTAATTGGTCTTCCAGCTGTTTGTTATATGCTCAATTATCTTTTTCCAGCCATCTATTACTTGTTCCAACTTTTTTGGGATTTGTTGACACTGTGAAATTTTTATTCAACATATTTTTCCTTTAAAATGTTACATTTACTTAGATTAAACTTTTGATCTGTGATTTGTGTTCTATTCCGAATAATATATTGACATTTGCCATCTCCACATAATTGCATTCAGTTTTTATCCACAATTTGTTTAGTGTACCAACTTTTTAGGAATCTGGTACACCATAAAGCTTTTAATTTTTTTTCCCCATCAGGGTGGTATTTGTTACACTACAATACCAACACGCTTAATTACATTTTCTTAATCTAAACTGTTTGTGTGTGTGTGTGTGTGTGTGTGTGTGTGTGTGTGTGAATGTGTGTGTGTGCACGCACTTGTGTTTGTGTCTGTGTGTACCTTGATAAGAGGGATTAAAAGAGTGAGAATTAGAATTAAAGAAACAGATTTTACTTTATGTGGTGAAAGGCTCCTGAATCTGCCTACTTATAAAGCTTTTTTCCTGCGGTAAAATAAACCACAAAAAAAGAACATAAATAAATAAACAATGAGTTAAACCTCAAGTTGGACTTGCCACCTGAGGCTTGCATGTTCACTGTAAAGTAATCAGTACATTATTTATTGTTTCTGGTTTTAAATAGTTAATAACAGTATAAATTCATTTTATTTCACCATGTAGTACAAAAATAAAGGCTTTATAGAAATTTGATATAATTTGACTTCAAAATTACTTCAGATTACAGTTTAATTTAAAAAAAGACATCATTAAACATTACTTACAACATATTAATCCTAAAGTCTCAGCCACAAAATATTCAATAATGCAAGTATAATATAAAGTACATTAGAATGTTGGAGCAATATTTTAAAATTAGTCTTTTACTATGTCTTATCAAAAATACTGGAGGGACATAAAAATCTTTTTTTTTTTCAAATAGATACCACGGCGGCACGGTGGCTTAGTGGTTAGCACGTTCGCCTCTCAGCGCTAGGGATTCCCGGTTCGAATCCCCGTCTGGGTGGAGTTTCCATGTTCTCCCCGTGTCTGCGTGGGTTTCCTCCGGGTTCTCCGGTTTCCTCCCGCAGTCCAAAAACATGGATCAAGTCAATTGAATTCTCAAAAAATTGCCCCATATAGAGTGTGTCTGTGTGAGTGAGTGAGTGCCCAGCGATGGATTGGCGCCCTGTCCTGGGTCTATCTGCCCAGCACCCGAGACGTTCTCCCCTGGATGGGCATGGGGAACCCCACCGCGACCCTAATAGAGGATAAAGCGGGAAATAATGAATGAAAAATAGATACCACAAACATTGTGGACAATAAAATCTAACATTTTATAAACTCTGTTGACTTTATTTTTTTGTTGGCTATATACAAGCGCGGACATTCAAATTTTTTCATTCAAAACATTATACATGAGCCGTATTAAGAAAAGCTGAATGTATCTACACAAGACGATGCACTTTTAATAAGGAAACACATTAAACATTTTAGAAGTCTTAAAAAATATATGCTAAGATAAGAAAGAAAAAAAAAACAAGTAAACTGAACCTACATCGCTATTTTGCTGCCATGTGGGTGTTTGCACTTTAAATGCTTGTGCATAGCAGTTGTACTGTTGTGAAAAGTTATCTCCACTTTGCAAATTTGACAGAGCACCACATTTTTATGTTTCTGTGTGAAGTGCTCCGACACTTTAAATGCACGCATACTACCTGCTCTAGGGATAACGCCAACTTTTTGGCAGGCAGCACCATTTTATTGGCGCATCGAAGTAAGTTGCAATTCGACATATTTTCGTAATTAATTATGTCCACGTAGTTGCCTCACCCCTACAGTATATATGTAGGTCTCCATGCTTGTAGCAACCCCTAATTACAACAGCTGGAAAAAGAAAACATCTTAAGGTCATTGATACATTTTTAGCCAGTATAAATACTGTATACAAATTTAGCCAGTATACATACTGTACACACTTAAATATCAAATCAGTAACATGTTTTAATGATCATTGAACAATAAGCATCAAAATTTACAGGCTTGCATTTCTGTACTTGTGTTTAGTTGATGGTGTGCTGAGTATATGCAGATTAAAAAGTCAGGTTTTTAACCTAAGATTTAAGGACAGAGGTTATTTAAGCTTATTAATACGTTAACCCAAATTGTATTCAAAGCCAGTACTATTTTGTGCTTTCTAATTTGCGTTCTGAGCTATCATAAGTATTTACATGCCACTCTTTTACCTATACTGTATATAAATGATTCTTAGTTCTTTAGAAGGTATATAATAATATTTCTCCAGATCAGCATCGATTGCTGCTCTGCATAGTCTGCACTCCTGCATGACATACAGTTAGTTATGTGGTATGCAGAGAAAGAGGCATGATTATGCAGAATAGCTTAAAGTTAAAAAAAAATATTATTTTTTTATTTTATTTATTACATGCAAATATTTGAACATTTGCAAATATCTTTAATACAACATTAAAATGCACAGATGTAACACTTATATTTCAGCACATATTTCTATTCACATATTCATATTTTTTCACAAATGCAAATGTGCTTTTTTGACATATGGCATGTTTACATGAACTACTGGTTTGTATTTTAGTAGGAAAATGTGAAATGAACTATTATACGTAATACTGTGCATTAATACTCACATATCCTTTGAATCTTCTCAAGTGGACTAAAGCCATAATTCATTCCTGAAAATGCTGTAAATACTTGCCCTACAGAACGGCAGGTACACTCCAGATGGCTATGCTTGTTTGCTTAGCCATTAACTGCACACATAAAAATGTTCTCCAGAGTGACCGCCTTGAAAACCTAACATGGCTTCATGATGACACATCTTTATGCAATGTTGCACAGGCACATCTCAGTCACTGCCATGAGAACAGCTTTACTGGGAGAACCCTCAACTCTTTACTTTATTTCTCTCTTTTCTTCTCTTTTTTCTCACTCACATACTTGCTGACAAACATAAACTAAAAATAAAAATAAACAATCTTCGCACTTAATTTGACCACTGTGACCAGGAGAAAACACAATAAAGAAGCTGCAAAGAGTCATCTGTAATCCTCCAAACCAACTGTAAAACATAATGTCCAGGATTCATGTCAAGCATAAGGTCAATCTAATAGTAACTCTACACTTTTTTTCTGTATGTTTAAAATGCTGTTTTAAATTGCTAGTTGGAGAATGTGGCAATGCCAACAGTGTGTACATTAAACATATTTTATGAATGAGTACGATCACTGTCCTTTTGATAAGGAAGTTGCAAAAATAGTAGTAATAGGCAATTATATGAAACAACTATTGGCTGCTTATATGATTTTTAATCTCATCTCATCTTTAATCCTAATAATGTACAAGGGTTGTGGGGGATATTTCTCATGCCGATCCAGGGGAGAAAGTTTTTGGGTGCTTTGCAGATCCCATCTAGGTCAGGCCACACTTATCAGATTATTGCTGGGCACACTCACTCACACAGACAGACACACACACACAATATATGAGCAATTTAGATAGGGGCAATTTAGAGCAGCCAGTTTACCTTGAATCCATGTTTTTGGACTGTGACAGGAAACACGGAGAACCCAAAGAAAATCTGTGTGGACATGGGGAGAAACTGGAAACTTCACCCAGATCGGGATTAGAACTTGACTTCCCAGCGCTGAGGGGTGGACATATTAACCTGTAAAACCTAAAAAAACAAACAAAAATCAGAAGGATTGCCTATCTAGAATATGGACTTCTATTATCAATTCATCTTTATTCATTTTTTTTTTTGTGTTAGGAGGTTCAAAACTGTAATAATATACAGATTACGTATATATAAATATTTAAGTATTCAGACCATAAAATCAATTATGTAAAATCAACATTAGCTAAATAGATTGTCTTTGGTAATTAAAATCTTGTGAATAATCCCGCTGATCCTCATTGAAGATCAAAGTGTTTAAATGTCTTCACTGGCAGGGTTGCAGACCTGTTCGTCCAACAGAAATTAAGGTGGCAACAGTGAGTCGGTTCCTTTCTGTGTGATGTTTGCATGTTTTTCCCATATCTATATGTTGTTACCCGCAACAGTCAAAGCATTGCTTGTAGGTTAAGCGGTAATAAGAAATTGCCCCAGGTGTCAACATGTTTGTTTGTGTGTTTACCCTGTGATAGGCTGGCAACCTGCCCAGGGTGTTTTCTGTCATCTTCTGCACTGCCAACACCGACTCCACCGTGACCCTAATAAGAAAAAAGGTGGATGTAAAATTAAACATATGGATTAATTAATTATTTGTCATCAATTAGTAAATGCTAAAATAAGTATATCATTTTGGTCATTGTATAAAACTCCTTCTAAATCTAAACAGCCTTTAACATTTAAATGGTATGCCTACCTGTAAAAATCTCTCTCTCTCTATAACACGCCTAGCCCACCTCACCTTGCCCTTTCTCTCAACCAGCGCTTGACATTTCACTTATTATGGGTGTTTTGCGCCACTAGGGAGCGCTGTTTCTGTATAAACTATTTAGTGACGAACACCCCCGGTTTCAAAGACAGAATCAGTTTAACGCGGACAGACGGACGGGCGGAGGGACATCAGGACAGAGTCGCGAGCAGGAATCCCTCAGTTCAGTTCCCCTGCACAGAGGACAGGAGGAGAGCGAGTCCAGCGCATCCCTCATGAGACTCACCGTCCCGTCACTTCTGACTGAATCAAACAGCAGAGGAAGAATTCCATGTGCGGATTGTTTCCATGCGTTTTGGTGATTGTACAAAAAAAGCGAGGAGCTGACGTTTGAACTGGATCGGACTTCCCCTTATTAAATTAACGACTCGTTGCGCTTGTCGTCTTTATTAAAACACAACAGAGAATAAACGGAACTGTTTCAGCCTGTTGACAGAATGACCATGGGACTTATTTTGGATAAGTTGGCTGAATGAGAACAGACTTTTCTTTCCGAACGGCTTTTGGACGCGCGGCGACAAGGAGACGCAACTTTCTGAAGGTAAATCATCAGGATTTATTCCGCACATCGAGGCGCACCTGCTGCTAAAGTTCGCACGCATTCCGTCCATACAAAATCATGTAAGTACAATCCGGTCCGAGGATCCATTTCGCAGGGAGAAAATAATATAGTCGTTACATTAATCACTAATTATACTCTTTGGGGTCTGCTATAGTCTATCACCTCTAATTAGTTGATCCTTTCTGTTGTCTATCCTCTGTGTATTTGCGCAATTCCTAAATAACATGAGAGAATACGCTAGGACATGAAAATGATTTATTTGTGCGGCAATGTTTGTCGTTTTTTATTATAGGTGGTGTTAGTTATTATTATCTGGGTGTTAACCACATTGATCCCCCAAGTGTATTTATTTTGAAGGGCACTGGCTTATTTATTACTGTAAACATTTACAGGATTGAAGTTTGACTTAAGAATCTTTAAATATCGTTAGGGTTTGGCTCTCAGACCGTCGCGTCACTTGTGTCCTGTTGGATCTTCCAACTGCTTAATGAACTCGTCTCCTTATAAGGACTTTAAGGAGTCTTTCCGTTTGCTCTGTTTCTTTGCACCCCTCCTTTCTCCAGTTGCTACATTGAAACAGGCAGTGGATTTCCTTCACACAATGAAACTACAGATTTTTTTGGAGAAACTAGCCCATCGGGCTTTGATCATCCTGGCATAACTTGCACTTGGCTGATATCTTTTTGAGGACGCTGTGTGCGTGCTTCTGCGTATTCCTGAGTTTAACTGCAATGGATGACACAACGGTACAGCATATGCACATGGACGTGCAGGCGGTGATGCTGCTATAAGAGTGTGATGACGTGTTCAAGACTTTCGAACTGACTCCTTTAAGAACACCTGGGATTTAAGAGTTCAATAGGGCCACTGTTGAGTCGTGCACACCCAAACAGCGGGGAAAGCAGCGTGTGTGGTAATTCCTCGTGGACGCTGTAAATCAGTCCTCCCGTGTGTAGGTTAAATGAAGCGTTCAGCACGAACGCGCTCAGTGCGCCTCAGCGCACACTGGTCTCATCCACGAGGACGCCGCCTTTAATGTCGAAACGTTTTTTCATGTGTCTTTTATAATTGCAATTCCATTGGGGTAACATTGGTTCATGTTTACATAAATTATTTTGAGTACAGGACTTATGGTCCGAGAAACAGTGTACAAGAGCGCTGGCGAATGAGTTGACGTTTGCCGAACCTGTTGGATGTAGTACCGATTTTGAGCGATAGAGGACTCTATACGCGCCCGTTTTCTCATAATGGCCAATGCAGGAGATGCGTCTGCGCTTAATGGCGTGTGTTCTCCACCTGAGACAGACAATGTCATATGTGCTAGAAAAACGAAAATAAATAAATGAATAAAAAACATAATAATAATAATAATAATAATAATAATAATAATAGAAAAATTGGATTTCAAGGATTAATTTCTATTGGGATTATTTAATTTTTTTTTATTTAAATAAAATTTAGGGTGTTAGCAATTTTAGGTCCTATATAAATATTTTCAACAATTACAATTTAAACATTCTCCTTCTCTGTGGTCTCCAT
Source organism: Corydoras sp. C115 (assembly GCA_019802505.1). NCBI lineage: Eukaryota > Metazoa > Chordata > Actinopteri > Siluriformes > Callichthyidae > Corydoras > Corydoras sp. C115. The sequence goes on from JAFMOC010000028.1 coordinate 758,939, forward strand.
GGGCCAATGAGTTATATACTGTTGTAATGATAAACAATGCAAAGATCAATTTTGTATAATGTTTTCTAAGGTTGTTGTTTGTAACATAAAGAAAGAGTAAAAATAGCCTTTAAGATTGCCGCCTTGTAGCATGATTTAAATCACAGAATGGGATGAGACGGGACACGCCAGCACAGTTCCCTTTTTGGAGGGCGGCCATGCGTACTCTTTATTCGAGATGTCTCGCTTTGTTTTTGTGCGTGCTGCCATCCCAAAGACTAGTCTCTTGGTTATCCTTTATTATCCTTTATTACCTTCCCCACTTTTCATCATAGATAATCACCAAAATTCAAATGAAAGATCTCCCACAGGCTGAATAGAAAACAGAATACTGCAAAACTTCTCACAGATTTCTCAAATTATTTATTTATAGATTTTTTTTTCACTTTATTTTGCTTGTCAATTTGTTTTTCACAACCATAAAATATGACACTTAACTTTTGACACTCAAGTCGTGTCTTACCCAAGGTTCCCTTTTTAACAGTAGCAGATAATAGATGTGTCACTGTGCCACAGGAAAATGTTTAGGATTAATAAAGAGTCAAACAGGATTAGAATGGTGTAAATCTAGACTGAATAGTAAAAATATAATAAAATCAAGAATTTAACTGAACTGTTAGTTATTTCAAGATTCACCACAAATTGTAAGTACAATTACATTTAACTTTAATTAAAAAAATGTGCCCGTGAGCTAATAGAGATACAATTAATTGTATTAAATCACACGCAAAAGAATATAGAGAATTTTTCGTAATTCCAGAAACAAAGCCAGGGCATTCTTAAATGTAGAACTATGATTATTTTGATAGTGTTTGAAAAAGATCCATTAAGTAAGAAGCATAGGTGTAAGAAAGGTGAGCTTCGGTGAGAGCATTTCTTATATTTTTACAACCTCCAGCCGTCTAGTTTTAAACCCTGTAGTTAGAAGTGATCAGATATGTTTGGCAGTACTCTCTTTAATTTTGGGACTAATTTTGGTGTTTTATTCTAATGACTCGGTCAATGTGCTGATTGGCAAACTAAAACCAAGGGCCTTGATGTGTGAAAGTATGTGTGAAACTCATGTCTTTTACATCTTTCTGCTCAGGTATTGTTTTGCATTAAAAAAAAGATTACTGTCATATAGAAATGATTGTAACATGTTCCTCTGTTCATCTGATCATGTTTTGTGAGTTTTCAGCAAAATGGCTAAACATTAATCGAATAAAATATGCCTTCCTGCCAGACAAACTGTAAAAATGTTCAAACCGAAGTAACCTGTAGGAAAAAGAAAAACTGTACTACCCTGGCTTTTAAACTGACAAGGCTGTTCATTTGTTACTTTGCTCTAGTCCTAGAGGCAAAGCATGGGTGATTGATTATGCTTTTGTCTTGGTTTGGGCATGACTGAGGCAAGCTTTATTTAACCATGAAGTGCAGTGAATGCTGAAAATAAATCTGTGAGGATCTCTCTGAAAGAGAACACACCTCTATCACATTTCTATTTAAGGAGTGTGACCCCACAAGATGTAGGGAAGCTAAAATCACAAGTACAGGTGAAGAATTTCTAGGCGACAACTGACACCTTCCTTAGCTTAATGCAGATGCTAGAATTAGATTGATGAAAAGTAGCAAACCTTCCTTTTCCTTTAAGGACAAATGCTTAAACTATGGGTAAATGCCAAAATTAAGACCAGTAATTAATAATATGAGTCAATAATATGAAGGCAGACAATGTTATTTTGAGTCGTGTTATATATTTTATTTATACAAGTATTCATCTGTTCATTCATTTTTTGCACAGCTTATTTTAATTAGGATCACAGGGGTACTGGAAACAATCTCAGTGCTCACTTGGTGAAAATTCGTCAGTCCACCACGGACATACACACAGACGAACACATTCACTCAACCATTCATACCTAGGGTCAATTTAGTATCTCCAATTCACCTAATTTATGTGTCTTTGGACTATGGAGTGATAAACGGATACAGGGGAAACATGAAAACTACAGATTGAAAGAGTTTGGAAATTTTTGGAAATTGGATTTTGGAAATAGATTCTTCTTGTTGTGAGATCACAGTATCACTCCATCACCATGTGAGATCACAGTATCACAATGTGGCCAATTTCAGAAATGTAGCAGAGACAAAATAAATTAACCACTATTCATTCATCATTCATTTTCTAAACCACTTATACTAATCAGGATCATGGAGCCTTTACTAGGGCTCATAAAGTAAAAAAACAGAAAAACACCTGGGACCAGTTCCCAACCCATTGTGGAGCAAATTAACCAGTGACACACTAATAAGTTTTTTTTTTTATTTATTTATTTTAACTTTAATAAGGATTGTATCTTAAAATATGTGCTTTGGTGAGAAATACTGTCGGCAAGGATGTAGTTGTATGTTTATCCATGTAGTGGAAGATCTAGTGATAGAAGAGATAACACATTTAATGCAGTTCTATCAGTCATCTTGTTCCTTTACGAAGCCGCTTGTTCAGCACATGCGGTCAATAGGAACTGATAACTCACTGCTATTAACGAGATCTGGAGGCATTTGTTCAAATCGACTCGTTGCTCTTTTCTGTGAACCGATACATAAAAGAGTGGAAAAGGTCACCATAAAGCATCTATTGGGCATGGGAGTCAGAGTAAGAAGTATTTGTTGAAGAAACAGCAGCAAACCTGGACTGTTTTGTAGCTTTGTAAATTCTGCCTTACCAGAATGCCTGTATATTTCTGAAAAAGTACGCTCAACTATAGTTTTAAGGTTCGACATTTGTCGCTGGGTACTAGGTCTAAATTGAAGTTTTAAAACAAGAGCAAGTATATGTTTCACATAGATCAGAGGATATTTGAGATTATGTTTTACTGTCTGATCTCATTCTGCAAATAATTGACCATTCTCTTATATCTTTGATGGATCTATTTTCATTACATTTCTTTTAAAACCAACTACAAATGTGTTAAAAATGTACACTGCAGTAAATTAGGAAAAGGTACGCATATAAGATATGACATTGCATATTTGACTGAATATAATCTAAGCGGCTGTAAATTTTTATATCATGTAGTCTCAGTGCATTTGTACACAATGAATCAAAGCCTTCTGCATGGTATTTTTCCCCTTTCCTTTGTCATTTTAAAACCGCTATGTGTACATAATTCAATCAAAGCCATCATAATAGGATATGAATGAAACATAGATGTTCTTTGCATTTGCTGTGTTCTCTTTTGAAAGAACAAGAGTAGCTTTGATCTGAAGTATATGCATAATCCCAGCTATCTTACAGCAATATCTTGTTCACCTTATAAATCTTTAAGGAGCTCTACCCCCTATTGTTAGGTCTGCCATTGTGTGGGTCCTCAGAGTTTTATGTTAATGAGTAGCTACATTGCAAGCAACAATCAGACTATTCGATGTTTTGGATTTGAGGTTATTGTTATTTTAGTGATAAAATGATTAAATTCCTCACAGGATGTGTCAGAAACTCATCTTTTATTCTCCAATCTCATATGGTGCTTTTGGAACATTTTGCCAATCACTGTTATCCACTCATGCTGAGCTTTGTATGTTGAAAACAGATGTAATCAGTGAATCCCTCACTCTGAAACATGTCAGAAAAAAAAAAAAACATTTGTCTTGGAATAAGTGCCAACAATTATTGTAGAATTTGTCCACTTTGTTGAGCACATATTTAACATGATTTATCTTTAGCAAGAAATGGATTTCAGTAAAATTAGTTAAGTGCAGTAATGTTGTTCAAACTAGTTCTGTCAGCAGTTTAAGATTAGTTTGCTACTTCTGTGATTCCATCTTATTTAGTCCCAGATAGTGCATGTCTATTGTTCATAGGCCATTTTTTTCTTCCAAAATATTTAATATATTTTTTAGACTCAAGTCTCTGAAAAGCCCAGTGGACTAAAACTTATTGTTAATATCAATTTAAATCTGTTCCATTTTTGCTGCTGTTTATCACGGCTGGACAGTTTCATGGATTGTCCAGGCCATCTCTGTGTATCTCAGAGTGAATGAAGGACAGCTGTCATATACTACTGTCATCAGCACTGAACAAGCAGTGTGGGCAAAACAGATATAAATTTCACAACACCTTTTCTAAGGCCACGCTGAGTTAAAGATATTTACCTGCTTCGTATGGTGTGAAAGATTATGGATAGCATGCTCACTTTGGGCTTGACAAAACCATGCTGTGATGTGGATGTGTGAAGAACTAATTGTTGACAGTGGGTAAGTGTGCCCTGAAGGCATGTCACATTTTATCCAGCTCTGTAATGAGTAATCAGATGAAACCCCTCCAGCTGCTTCAGTCAGAATGCATCAGGCATCAACACACAGCACAAAAGCATAAAAGCAAAAAAAATCTTGTTTGGATGTATTACATCACATTTACTAATTACCAACATTTTAAATGATTAAATGAAAAAATAATTATTCCTATAATTGTTTTATGTAGAAATGCTACAAAATTTGTATTTGATATAGAGATCATTATCCTCAAAAATTACTGGGGAACAGCAACATGTTTGGCACCAACAGTCATGTAATGGTTACTTTTAATAATCACATCTCACATTTTTTTCTCTGTGGATGTACATGATTATTCCAATTGTAATAGCTTTTGAGCTTTTGTACTAAGCAAACATGTTTCTGAAAAGTATTCACACAAAATACCAACAGTACAAACAGATTTTTAGTTAATCTATACTTTTTTAGCAAACATATGTCATTGAAATTAACACCAAATTCTGTATATATTAAATTAATCCACTTGCATTTACTGTCAGTTAGTTTTCCATATCTTCTGCGGGTATAATTTATAAATAATAATCAGATTCAGAATCAAAATACTTTATTGACCCCAGGGGTCAGGGGCGTCTTTAGACTTGGGCTTTCGGGGCTATAGCCCCGGGGGTTTTGTCAGTAGCCCCGGATCAAATGAGAGCAGCTTTCTCTGGCCGCCTCTCCTCCAGAATGATGGAGTCACCGTCAGCTGTTTGTGCTTCAAAGCTCTGTGTGTGTGTTTGAGGGAGACAGATTTTTTTCGCCAGTGGCGGGAGTAAGGTTACCATAATAACTGTATGTTGGCTGTAAAGAGCAGCTTCTCAACTTTCAGAAACGTCAGAATTTTTCTGATGGCACAAACTGTCACAAAGTTATGGTATTTCAAAGCAAAAGCTTGTTAAAACTGCCCCATCTGCAACTGACTCATAAAATGGATTCATGCTCTTCTGCCGAAGCTCAGGTTCATTTATTCAAATATTTCCAGCCAAAACCATCATTTATTAGAACTGAATGTGCTATCCACTGCTGACAGACATATTTTGTATGTTATTTAATTTTATCAGATATAACTAATGAATGATCAAACAAAATGAATGTAACAACAGTCTGAAAAATGGATAAATACACTCATGAAAGGGCACTTTTTAAAGAGGACAGAGGAGGAATCAGGGATCTGGGCTAAAGCCCCTGATGTTTCTAAACCCTAAAAACGCCACTACCAGGGGGAAATTGCAGCGAAAACACAAACGGAGCAACTGTATCGGTCTCTCGCATGCCTCCTTCATATACAATATTATATATATACTATTTTATGTATACAGTTTATACACTTAAAACATGTCTGGCATTCCAAATAACCTTCAGAAATGAATAATTAAGCAATCGAGTTGGTGAGCATTATTCCATTATGACATTTCTATGTGCACTTTGCATTTACTGTTTAAGACGGTCAACGTAAAACATAAAAAATGTTCTACTACTGTACTATTGCAATAAACATGTCATTTCTGATTTATTTTTAAATATATTCAAGCCTGTGTGGAGGCATTAAAGGCAGTTAGTCCACTGATGCAGTATGTAAATCCATTATTGATTTCTAATGGATATGGCTTTGCACCCTCATCAAAGTGTCAGATAATAATAAGCTTTGTTTTGGAGGCCAGACTCTTGTAAATTTGAAGTTGACATTTTGAATGCCAACCAATGTTCAAAGGAGAGGCAAATATAACAGGAAAACAGAATTAAAAACTGTCATCGTCATTCGCCAAACTTGCAACCATTCTCAGAGGAACTGAAGGTTGGAGAGAGAATGAAATGGAAAGATGGGGAAAAAATCATTTGGAGACGCAATGAAGCCACAGGCTTCTCAGTCAGGGTCTCTTTTGGTAAACAGTGAGACGTAAATATTTCAGCCGTCATGGCAGAGTGTGAACAGATGTACCCATCTGCATGTTAATGAAGGCGGAGGCAAGCAACCAGCACTCAATAGCTCCCTTCAGCTCTACTTTCCCATAGCTTTCCTTCACTCTCTTATTCTCACTCAATCCCACTCACTTTTTGCCTCCCTGACCCTCTCACATCATGCTCTCTTCCTCTCTCTCCCACACTCAGATTCTTAGTCCTCCTTTTTGTGTCCCTTGGTCTCCCACAGCACTCACACTGAGCTGGCATTGTGCTCCTGGCACCCCCTCATGCATAAACACACAAACACTTGTTTTCTGCTGAGCCACAGTGAGGTCACAGGGCTACAGTGTGTCTCTTCTTGTGCAGGATGGACAGGTGTTTAAAGCAGGCTTGCAAGACTTGTAATTCAGGAGTCAAGTAAAGGTGATCTTATCATCAACAGGGGTTCCTTAAGGTTTCATGTGTGACATTTTACTCACAACTGAGGACAGTGAGGAAAATATGATTGAAGTAGTTGGCACAGTTTGACACTAATGCTCTTTTTTTCTGACATAAAAAATCTTAAAACACATCTAAAAGTTAATTGGGGACCTGCAGTGGTTGTTAGTGTGCTCTGGTAGTGAAAGGTTTTATGTGAACTTTTTTTAAAAAGTTTATCCAATTTTTAATTCCCACATAGCACATTATTCTTGATTTCCATTTCTGTTCTTATATATATAGTACTCCTGAGTACGAAGTAAGTACTCCACAGTACGAAGCAAGTAGTCTTTATTAAACAAAGAAAGTCCTCCAAAATGGTCAAAATAAACTGAAGGAGGCAAACTGGCAAAGCACCAACAGACGGATTGCGTCACCCTCGATGAAGACAATTCCCGACAACTTCATGTAGTCAAGCACATGAAGGAGCAGCAGGTTATTTCTAAAAAAAACATGGAGCATAAGAGGGTAATTAATATGAACCAACGCGAAGAACAGCAGCATCAAATAAACTAATATAGATGGGAAGTAAGTGAAAGATGAAACTAAACAGGAAACTCAGGTGATCAGAATTCTGGTGATTTTGAACGACACTGCAACAAGACTTACCACCAGAAGTAGCAGGAATGAAATTAGAGGGACCAGGTGTGACAATATAGTATATACACACATACGTTCAGAAGAATATCGGATTCATTGAAATTAAGAGAATAATTGTAGTCAGGTAATTAAATGCAGTTGATTAATTGATCCTCAGCAAGAGTGATCCACCCTATAAAATCATACAGGTGTATATTAACAAAATGACAAGTAGGAAGGGCATCTGCATTGTACTTAAAGAAGCAATTGTTGCTGCTCTTTAATCTGTTAAATATTATTAGACCATTTCAACAGTGAAAAATTATGATTTACAATAGGAAACATAAAACAGCTGACAATCTTCTTAGAAGGGTATGTGTCTGCTCGTTCATCCTAAAGCTGGCACATGCAATGCCCCCCGAAAATGCAAAAAATCCCATACTATACATGTCTTAGTTAGCATGTTGCATAACTAAGTTTATGATAGTATGATTAAAAAAGACTGAATGAGTGTAACTGTGAAAGAGTTGCTAGGAGAAAGCATGTTCTATCTAAAATGTATTTTTAGACATATAAGATCACCATGGATTTATTTGGTCAAATTTTGCCTACTCTAGCTGTATACAAGATTTGAACAGTCTGCAGATGTCATGTATGATTCTACTCTTCATGATGCACCGCATATTTTAATAGGAGACAGATCTGGACTGCAGGCAGGTCAGCCAAGCACACAGACTTTATGTCTACAAACCATGCTGTTGTAACTCATGCAGAATAAGGCCTGGCACTGTTCTGCTAAAACAGACATGAAGACAGTGGAGCCTGACGGCAGCATATGTCTCTCAAAAAATTCCAGAGTAAGCCTTATACCTTAACATCTAGAACCTTAAATCTATTTAGTGCATTTGCACATAACTATGTCTCTCTTCATTTAGCGCATAAGCAGTGGGCACAATTTAATGGAATTAAGCTAAATTAAAAATCATCATTAGATTTACTCTTTTTTTTTATTAGTTTTTCTTTTCTGATTGTTAATTTTGTGAAGACGAATTTTTGACCTGTATTATAAGTTGGGTTAAAATTTACTTTTGATTTGGTATAAATAAAAGAGGCAGCACAGTGGCTTAGCACAGTTGACTAGCACATTCTCCTCTCAACACTAGGGATCCAGGTCTGGTTCCAATCCCAATCTGGTTGGAGTTTCCATACGTGGGTTTCCTCCGGGTTCCTCCCAGAGTCCAAACACATGGATTCCAGGTAAACTGAATGCTCTAATTTGCCTAAATGGACATGGGGACCCCCCCCCCTATGATTCCGATAGAGAAAATAAGCAAAAAATCCAATACTATGGATTGTGTATGGTGAAATATTAAAATATTTGCCATCTTGCAGTGAGCAAGTGACGGATGTGACAGTTTAACCCACTTCCCCACAGTTTACCCACTATTAATCCTTTGAACTGTCTGAAAATTACTTTATGAGGTTTGCCACAAAGTGGTAAATTACTACCCATCCTTGTAATTTATACATCATTAAGCTACACCAATTAAGGTGAGCAAAATTCAAAATTCATAAAATCCAGTGATGTACGGATGAAAATGTATCAGGTCATGTTTATTTACCACATAGTTTAACATTAATGCGATTAAATGATAAAATATGAGCATGGCGAATATAGAGCATAACAAATATGATATAAATATAAATATAAATATTTGTCTACTGTGTATAACGAGAGAGTTCAAAATAGTCATTTATTTTATTTTATTTCATTAAGTAAATGAATAAAAATATCAAAACATTAAATCTGACCTTATTTTGACTGACATCATTTTAATTTTGTTATATATCTCATAAACATAGCTCTTGCTTGTTTGAGTTATTATTAAACTGTCAGGTTTGTTTGTTTGTGTGCATGTGTGTGTGAAATAGAGGAATAGGCAGAGGTTGATCTGTGATTATATATGTATTAAATATAGATTGCTGTTTTTACGGAAATGATGTAAGAACTCAACAGGTCATACAATTTGTAATTAACTTATCCTAATTTTTTAACTGTGTCAGAAGCCTATTTCAAGCCTATTCACATTCCATGTTTATAGCAGGTCTGAAACAGAGATCATAACATTAATGCATGCATTTACATCTTGCTTGCATTTTGGGAAATTCTGTTGTAATTCATGGCAAACCATAAGAACATTGTTTCCTTGGCCCTACTTTCAGTTTAATGTGAACTTACAGTGATTTGCCTTAATGAATCTGATGTTCTCTGGAGAAAAGACGTTACAGCATCAGAACGCATTACCACAACCTTAATCTTTTTGATGGCTTTTAAAAGTAAAAATGTAATAAGCTGTCTAACGTATGTAATTTAAATGGAATATGACTTGATTTGATCTGTTCTATAGTGCAGTTTGCTGTCCTATGTATATGATGTGCATTGGATCTTGTTATCAGTTATATCCTTTGTTATACAAAGAAAATAACATTTTTCTAGTCTCCACACCATCTGCAATATCCCCTTTGCAAGCCATTTGTATTATAAGTGATTAGCAAATTCATCTTTAGATCTCTCTTCAACTTTCTTCTGGCAGGCACACACAGGAAAACACACAGCATATTTCCTCTTTTATTATATATATATATATATATATATATATATATATATATATATATATATATATATATATATATATATATATATATATTTATATATATAAAACACTTGAAGGTATTTTTTAGAGATCCTTTGCTTTCCAAAAGTAATTTGCTTTAACAGCTCAACATTAAATGTTGGCAAAGGTTCATTTGTAATCTATTTTGTTTGCTTCCACAATAATATGAATTACAAACAAAATTTTCTGGCAAGAAATCCAAATTAGGGTTGTATTAAATGTTCCAGTCACATTACACTGGAGATAATTGCTTTCATTTGTGTGTATGAAGACCCTGCAGCTGAGATCATAAAAATCTTTCACTAATGGCCAAATCACAGTCACATAGGATAAAAGCATGTATTTTATTTATCAGTGCGTTAACTGTAAAATCATATGTGATAATTCTGTTTAAATTATCTAGGGGTGCCATAAAGATGTTTTAGTTGTCAATAAAAAAGCTAACACGTATGGTCAAAATGATGAAAATATTTTATGATATTAAATTCATTAAATGTAAAGAATTGAATATATATATATATATATATATATATAAACATGGATCAAGTGAATTGAGTTCTCCAAATTGCCCCATGTAGAGTGTGTTTGTGTGTGTGTGAGTGTGTGCCCAGCGATGGATTGGCGCCCTGTCCTGGGTCTATCTGCCCAGCGCCCGAAACGTTCTCCCCTGGATGGGCAGAACCCTAATATAGGATAAAGCGAAAGTGATGTATGTTAAAAAGAGATATGTTTGCAACTATTACATAATTTCTAATCATGATTGCTTTGTAAACATGGGAACTACAGACACAAAAACACACACAATCTGACTATGAAGCCAGACTGAGCATCCGTAAACTTTTCTATGTGAATGTGTGATCCCTGTACACAAATACATTTTTGTGCTGGCACCATAGCCAATATCCCTAACCTACCAAGATTTCAAAGCGATCAGGCGAGTTGTTTTAAGTTAGCAGATGGATTGCTGAACAAATACAGACAGATGCTTTTAAAAATGTTCATACAAACATAAAGCTATACTTTTTTTCCCTCCACAACATTCCTTTTCTAAAACGGTGCTTTGATATTTCATAATAGACAGGCAGAAATGTTCAGAAGATAAAGGCTGATACAGAACTGTCAACTGGTCAATGGGTGCACTTACTCACCATATTCACCTGCCCCCTCTCTCTTGCAATATGTCCACCCAGATTTGAACTTTTATCCCAGTGCTGAGAAGCACACATGCTAACCACTATGCCACCATCCCCAGTACTAATCTCTGAATACTAATATCTAAGGTAAATTAAGAAAGAATATGTGCACTTTAATGTTTCATGTTCATTCTAGTGTGTTATGTTTGAATGTTTGCATTTTGTGTTAACCTAAGTACACATCACATTTTAGCACCATTATGTGATGTTTATTGTATTGTGTTGTATATCCAGTTTATCCTTGAGGCTAAATAACATCTACAGAATATAGCTAGTGACATGCTTTGTGTAATTTATGTAGCATATGGCGGTATTGAATGTGCAAGCAAAATATGTTTTTCTTGCAATAAACACAAGGCATTGATGTGTATTTGTAAAACTTATGAATGAATACAATATTTAACAGTAATTAGTATCTTAATTATTTTAGTCATTAACATAATATCTAAGGCAAATAAAACATTTGAATCTGTAATCTAAAAAATCTGCAATATACAGTTGTGATCAAATTTATTCAACCCCCACTGAAATAAAGTGTTTTGGCCAGTTTGACATTGATTTGGATCATTTCAGTCATCTTATTTACAATTATATCAAAGAGGCACTTATAAATTAGACAAATATAACATAATATTTATGATGGAATAACCACAAATGTCTTTACTGTGCTCACATCATTATCAGTTTTATTCAACCCCCTAGTGACATTATTTTTTAGTACTTAGTACAACATCCTTTTCCAGTTATGACAGCTTTCAAGCGTGAAGCATAGCTTGACACAAGTGTCTTGCAGCGACCTATGGGTATCTTAGCCCATTCTTCATGGGCAAAAGCCTCCAGTTCAGTCACATTCTTAGGCTTGCGCACTGCAACTGCCTTCTTTAGGTCCCACCAGAGGTTCTCAATTGGATTTAAGTCTGGTGATTGCGATGGCCACTCTAGAATGTTCCAGCCTTTCATGTTCAACCATGCTCTAGTGGACTTGGATGTGTGCTTCGGATCATTGTCCTGTTGGAAGGTCCAACGTCTCCCAAGCCGCAGGTTTGTGGCTGACTCCATCACATTTTCCTCCAAGATCTCCTGGTACTGAAGGGAATTCATGGTACCCTGCACACGTTGAAGCTTTCCTGTACCATTAGAAGCAAAACAGCCCCAAAGCATAATTGACCCCCCGCCATGCTTCACAGTAGGCAAGGTGTTCTTTTGTTCATAAGCCTGGTTCTTCCTCCTCCAAACATAGCGCTGGTCCATTGTCCCAAACAGTTCTAATTTAGTTTCATCTGACCACAGTACACTGTCCCAAAACCTTTGTGGCTTGTCCACATGACTTTTGGCATACTGCAGTCGACTTTTCTTGTTCTTTGGAGTCAGCAAGGGGGTGCGCCTGGGAGTTCTGGCATGGAGGTCTTCGTTATGCAGTGCGCGCCTTATTGTCTGAGCTGAAACTTCAGTGCCCACATCTGACAGGTCTTTTTTCAGTTCCTTAGCAGTCACGCGGGGATTTTTCTCCACATTACGCTTCAGGTAGCGCACAGCAGTCGCGGTCAGGATCTTCTTTCTGCCACGACCAGGTAACGTTTCCACTGTGCCCTTTAACTTGAACTTGCGAATGATACTTCCGATAGTGTCTCTTGGAATATTTAACAACTTCGCAATCTTTTTATATCCATTGCCATTCTTGTGAAGAGCAATAACCTCTTCTCTTGTCTTCTGGGACCATTCTCTTGCCTTCACCATGCTTGTAAACACACCAGTAGATGTCTAGAAGGAGCTGAGTATCACAGTCCTTTTAAATCTGCCTAATTGGTGCTTATCATGCTTGATTGCTGCTCGTTGACATCCACAGGTCTTTTCAATACCTGATTGAAAACACTGGAATGAACCTCTGTTCTTATGAGTGGTAGTTGTAAAGGGGTTGAATAATTGTGTCAATGAAGAAATCACAAAAAGGCCATTTAATACTTTATGACAAAAACAATTGATGCTATCTTAGTTGCATTTAGTTCTTTAACAAGTCCTTGTAAGATTTCATTATGAACACAATTACAAATGTGCACTGAATTCCATAAAACCCTTCGCAGCATTGGGGGTTGAATAAATTTGATCACAACTGTATATTACCACTTCGGTCAAAGTAAAACATTACATCACATTTTTTATTTATTTTTTTTACTTCTTTGACTACGATAGCTGTACAAGTCAGATAATCTGAATCTGACAGAACATAATAGACTCTAGACTACATCCCAGTGGTACCTTTTCAACTTCATTCATTTCTGCAGACAGTTAGACACCTAATTGAAATTAGCGTCAGGTAAACAGCCGTCTGGGCTCTTGATAACAGCGAAAACAAACAGATCTGGGCCAAGTGTGCTGAGGGAAAGAGTGCGTGCAGACACCTCCTGTTCGATCATTTTTGAAACAGATGTGTATCTCTCTTTCTCTTCTTCCTACCAATCCCTATTAGCCTGTCTGCCCAACTATTCATTTTCCTCAACAAAGCAGTCTCCACTATCTCAGCTATCCTCATCTGTCTTTTATTTTATGTGAATTATTTCTGTTGCTGTTGCTCAAATTATAGATTTGATCCTACACTATTAGCTGCAATGTGTAAATGTAAATACAATAGTGGACTTTAGAAGACATGGGAATCTTAAATTAAAAGAGACAAATAACAGTTCTAAAAATGTAAACATGATAAAAGCAGAATAAAATACCTCATGTGCAGATCCTGCGTACCTTCCCTCTATAGCGAGCATAATATTAGCATCGTACTGCTTGTCGCCCGCTCCTATCAACCTGAAAAAAGATGTGGAGAGATGCAAGTCAAATGCAGATGGCCCCTTCAAGAAAAACACAACATTAAGCTATGTGCCAGCACTTACCCTGCACACTGTCCATTTTATTAGTTATTATACATATGCATTTAAAAGCTCCACAGTTACAAACTGTAATCACTCTGTTTCTCTGCATTCTTTGTTGATCATTTTCACTGTACTAGTCATGACTTCCACAGGACCGGCACAGAGCTGTAGCTCATTTGTTGCTGCACAGTTTGTGTGAGTCATCCTTAACTTTAAGCAAAAAACATCACTGCTGCCCACAGGACGCTTGTGGATTTTTCTCAGTACAACACTGACACTAATGTGTTTAAACACTTCAGCAGCACTGCTGCATCTGAACCACTCAGGTCAGCACAACCCACACTAACACATTTCCACCAAGTTTTTGTCAGTGCAGTGTGGAAATTTGACCCACTTGACAAGTAGAGAGAAAAACTTGTCATTTTAAAAAATTGGACTTTTTCCCATTGAAATTTTAACAGATAGAGGCTCTCTGGGAAAAACTCCAATTTTGTTTTGTTGAATCTAGGAATAATATGTGTCAGGATCAATATTTCTGGTCCTGCTGCAAGTTGTGTTCTATAAATATAAACACATTTGTAAAAGGTAGATTTTACACAAATTTAGCCTAAACCCCAAATGTGTTTATATTTATAGACCACAACTTGCCCTATCCATTCCCCATTTGCTTTATAATCACCAAATAATGTTGGACATTACCACATAAATAGCGCTGTATAATAATGGGTGAGCCCATATAGTATACTAAGATGTTATTTGCATGGGGCAATGTTGTTGATGTTGTTTGCATGTTGGTTGTATGGGGGCTGCTGAAACATCTAGTGGGGTGAGAAAACATATGAAGTAGCAAGGAACGCCGCTGTAAGGCAGTTCCACCATCCATCAGAGGTATTGTAATTTATTTGATTATATTCTGTTATAAAGCCTTGTCCTGTGCTTGTAAAATTCTGTCTTTGGTTATCATTGTTTCTCACCTTATTACATTTGGTGCCAAAATCCTGGAACTTGCGATAGGGATGCTTTCGGCCAATAATGATTTTCACCAGCGGGGATGCACAGACACTTCCCATTTCCAGACATCATGAGTAAAAGCAGATGGAGTGTGGCTCTTCACAATGAAGACCAGGGAAGGCCCAGATATGGCTGACTGATGGAGTGTTCGGACCAGCCGCTCCTGAGTGGGCATCAGAAGGGGTGGTTGTTCTGTGACCTGAATGACACGTAAATGGCTGAACGCTGGAGAGCAGATGCCAGAAAGCTATGGGCAGACAGATTTGGAGCTGCGTGCATTAAGGCAGGAAGACGTCAATATCTTCCCCACTCTCTGTGGCAGATTGTGCACACACATCAACCCCCCCCCCCCCCCACCCCGACCAGGATCCCGTCTGTATAAAGGCATCCAAAATCTGCAGTTGGGGAAGAAGCATGGCAGTGCATTGGACATTTGCCACTCTGAGAGAGATCATATAAAACAGCCAGGAACGTGACTGTAAGGCAGTTCTACCCGGCAGCAGAAATATTTTAATGTGTTTGAATACATTCTGTCTCTGGGTCCTCATTGTTTTTCACCCTGTTACAAAGGCCTTTTGTGATTAATCTCAATATGACAACACTATGTGGAGCACTGCCATAATGTTCCTTTTTAATTCTCTTATTTTGTAATATATTATTTTTATGGTGTCGTTTTTTGGCTGTGTTTTCACATCCATCTTCATATACATAAAATAAATGAATTGCACTTTAGAACTTTTAGAAAATAATAATGACTATCAAAAGCTTATGGTAATGTATTGTGTGCAGAGCATCTAAAGAATTTCAGCCCGTATATAGAAAAGATTAAAAATATTTTTGAAGACGTTTTTCATAACCTACGCATGTCACGCTCACTTACCTCTGACCGAACAGCTACGCATAGTAACCGCAGAGCTGAAGCGCCTAAACGTGCTGTAGGGAGCCAGGCACAAACAGGGGTTTATTAGAAGTGTAGGAACACCGAAAAACCCTAGAGGTAACGAAAACAAGCGGACATAAGGATATATAAATACAAAAACACCCGACCACGTGCACCAACACAAACCAATGGACAAAGAAGGGTAATTAACTTAAAAGGTGAATGAAAACAAAAGCAAATTAACCTAAAATAAGGAACAGGTGCACCTGTTACAGTACACCCCCTGCTGGCAAGGTCTGGCGAACACCCCCAGGCAGGCCAGGCATGACGGACACACTCTGCGGGCGAGGCGTGGCGGACGCCCCCTGCTGGCAAGGCCTAGCGAACGCCCCCTGTGGGCCAGGCATGTCGGCCCTCGGGCGCCCCCTGTGGACGAGATGTGGTGGACGCCCTCTGGCTACGTGGTGAGGCGAATGCCCTCTGCGTACGAGGAGTGGCGGACATCCTCTGGCGCTGTGACGAGGCGCATGCCCTCTGTGAACAAGGCGAGGCAGACATCCTCTGGTGGCATGATACGGCGGACACCCTCTGGTCGAGGCGTGGTGGACGCCCTCTGCGGGCGAGGTGTGACGGATGCCCCCTGCGGGCAAGGCATGGCGGATGCCCCTGCGGACGAGATGTGGCATACGCCCTCTGGCTGCGTAGTGAGGCGGGCGCCCCCTGCGGACGAGACATGGCAGATGCCCTCTCGCTGCATGGCGAGGAGTATGCCCCCTGCGGACGAGACATGGTGGACGCCCTCTGGCTGCGTGGCGAGGTGGGTGCCCCCTGTGGACGAGACGTGGTGGCCGCCCTTTGGGTGTGGCGAGGCGGGCGCCCCCTGCGGACGAGATGTGGTGGATGCCCTCTGGCTGCATGGCGAGGTGGGTGCCCCCTGAGGACGAGACGTGGTGGATGCCCTCTGGCTGCGTGGCGAGGTGGGCGCCCCCTGCGGATGAGACATGGCGGATGCCCTCTGGCTGCGTGACGAGGCGGACACCCTCTGCATACAAGGATTGGCAGACATCCTCTGGCGCCGTGACGAGACAGATGCCCTCTGTGAACGACGCAAGGCAGACATCCTCTGGCGGGGTGGCGAGGCGGACGCCCCCTGTGGAAGAAGCAAGGCAGACGTCCTCTTGCTGCGTGATGTGGCGGACGCCCCTTACGGATAATAAGTGGCGGACGCCCTCTGTCCTTTGGCGGGCTCGGCGACGTGCAGCCCCTTGGCGGGCTTGGCGACATGCAGCCCAGTGGTGGGCTCGGCGATGTGCAGCTCTTTAACGGGCTCGGTGGCGTGCAGGCCAGTGGAGGGCTCAGTAGGGTTCGGCTCCTCTACCACGTGCAGCATTGTAGTAGGTATCATGCCTGGATAGGCCTTGGTGGATGCGTGCGCTGGAAGGACCTCGGTGGATGCTCACGCTGGAGGGACCTCAGAGGGTGGGCGCGTTGGAGGGACCTCGGAGAGTGGGCACGCTGGCGGGTCCGTGGCAGGAACAGGCATAGGCGGGTCTGTGGCAGGCTATGGCACGCTCGGGCCGGCTGGCATGCCCTGACAGGCTGGCGAGGCTGGCACACTCTGGCAGGCTGGTGTGTGGCGCACACCCGAGGAACCTCAACGGGTCACACATGCGCACGCTGCATCTTGGCTCCGCACCTTGGTTTAGCGTTTGGGGCTTAACAAACAGTCCAGAACTCCTCAGACTTACAGAGGGTGCGTATCAGCAGAATATGCCCATACAGATACGACTCGTCCACCTCATCATCGGAGATCTCGAATATCGAGACCCTCCTCAGTGCAGAGCTGACCGGCAAACCGACGTACTTGCGGACACAACAGAGGGCGCCACAAGTACAAGAGTTTACGCCCCCTGCAAAAAAAAACAACGCTTACCTGGGCTCTGGACTCACAGAAATTGCTGGCACGTTGTTCTGTCACGCTAGCTTAACTCGGACCGAACGGCTGTACCTAGGATCAGTTTCCTGCTGCAGTAACCAAGTTTGTTTTAGCTTGAGGTCACAAACAGATGATCGGACATTCTCCTTCAGAATCTTTTGGTAGACAGCAGAATTCATAGTTCCATTTCTCACAGCAAGTCTTCCAGTCCCTGATGCAGCAAAACAGCCCCAGACCATCACACTACCACCACCATGTTTTACTCTTTGTATAATGTTCTTTTTCTGGAACGCAGTGTTTCTTTTACACCAGATGTACTGGGACACTCCTTCCAAAGAGTTCAACTTTTGTCTCATCGGTCCACAGAATGTTTTCCCAAAAGGCTTGGGTATCATCAAAATGTGTTCTGGAAAAATTGAGATAAGCTTTAATGTTTTTTTTTCTCAGCAGTGGTTTTCATCTAGGAACTCTGCCATGTAGGCCATTTTTGCCCAGTCTCTTTCTGATGGTGGAGGCATGAACACTGACCTTAACTGAGGCAAGTGAGGCCTTCAGTTCTTTGGAGGTTGTATTGGGGTCTTTTGTGACCTCTTGGATGAGTCATCCTGGGAAGGTTCACCACTGTTCCATGTTTTCGCCATTTGTGGACAATGGCTCTCAAGGTGGTTCGCTGGATTCCCAAAGCTTTGGAAATGGCTTTATAACCCTTTCCAGACCGATAGATCTCAATTACCTTCTTTCTCAATTGTTCCTGAATTTCTTTGGATTTCAGCATGATGTGTAGCTTTTAAGGATCTTTTGGTGGACTTCACTACGTCAGGCAGGTCTTATTTAAGTGATGTCTTGATTGAGAACAGGTATGACAATAATCAGACCTGGGTGTGACTAGAGACTGTGTACTCAGGTGCCAGAAACCATATATTTTATATATTTTAACAAGGGGGCAATCACTTTTCCACACAGGGCCAAGTAGGTTTGGATTTTTTTTCTCCCTTAATAATAAACACCTTCATTTAAAAATAGCATTTTGTGTTTACCGGTGTTGTCTTTGACTAATATTTAAATTGGTTTGATGTTCCGAAATATTTAAAAATCAGGAAATCAGGAAGGAGGCAAACACTTTTCACAAAATATATGGTAAAATATTGATTATTTTCTTTCCATAAATTGAGTCAAATCCTTTCTTGCTTTTGTCACCTCAAGCTCGGACTGATGAATCTAACCTGGTGAGCTGATTTAATAGTAACAGGCCATTCAATGAAGTAACTGCAACCCTTTAAATAACAGCAATGTCCACATAGATTTGGCCATAGTGGTTAATTTGTGCCATTTTGCATCAGAGGTTTACTGTGAACTAGTGTTCCTTCGACTATCTGAAATAATATAGATGTGTGTTAAAGGGACAACCTTTAAACCTGACACTGCACTTTTTAGGTAATCATATTATTGTGTGTTCAAAAATAGCCAAATTCACAATGACCCTAAATGTTAAGGATTCAAAGTATGAAGTGCAGTCTTTGGCAGCATATCATAAAGTGTTTTGCTGTAATTTTCCTGGGTGGGAAAGGAGTTTCTGGGTTGATGAAAAAGCCCAGCATTTAGCTCAGTAAACACATTCATCATCAGAGACAGATAATTATCTCTTTAATTCCACAGCCATGTGAATGTGAGGCCTCCCGCACTGGTTGTCATAGACATTAGAGAGCATGCAGAGGAGAATGTGAATCATTTTGAAAAAGCATGTAGAGCTTGTTGCTTTCTGTTTGTTTAAAAATCATGTTGTCTGAAGTCACAATTAAAGGGTTTTCACATTTAAAAGGGGAAATAAAGCTGTAACAAATAAAAGATAATAACTAAGAGGGTCAAAACAAAAACATTCGTGTCTTTCATATGGTGCTACCTTCACTTTTTCTTCACTTTCATTTTCTGTCTCTCAGGCTCTCTCTAGGAGGTCTTTGATTGCTGTTGTTTTTGAAAGCAGCTGCCATTTTTAATCAGTAAGCCACTTGTTTTCCAACTTGCCCAAGTCTTATAGCAATCAGCTTTTAAAACTTAAATATTAACTTGCCTGCTTTGCCCTCTTTACCCTTTTGGGCAACAAAGGGCCAAAGCATGGATGCAATTACAAATATATGGCCAATGAATAAACATATATATTATATATTGCACACTCTGAACTGTGTTATGAGTTATAAACAAAAACATTAAATATATTTTCTTAACATGTTCTTAGTGGTTAGCACGTTCCCGGTTCGAATCCCCATCTGGGTGGAGTTTCCATGTTCTTCCCGTGTCCGCGTGGGTTTCCTCCGGGTGCTCCGGTTTCCTCCCACAGTCCAAAAACATGGATCAAGTCAATTGAGTTCTCCAAGTTGCCCCACATAGAGTGTGTATGTCTGTGTGAGTGAGTGTGTGCCCAGTGATTGATTGGCACCCTGTCCTGGGCGTATCTGCCCAGCATCCGAAACGTTCTCCCTTGGATGGGCATAAGGGACCCCCCCCGACACTAATATAGGATAAAGCAGAAGATAATGGATGGATGGATGGAGTTAAGAGACCTACATAAGATCTCATATCATAAGTTGACTGCCTCTAAATACCTGGAGAGCAGTGTAAAATGTTTAGTAATGTGGTGGTAGAGATATCTCCTAAAAATAAGAAACACTAGAAAACTAGAAACACTAGTTTTTTGTAAAAAAAATTTTTAAATAATAAATACAACCATTTCCAGCAAATAAAACATGATGATAATTTACATGTCGATACACATTTGGAACAAAAAAAAAATCTATTTATTAAAAATTTGAAAATGTATTGTTTCTTTGCATATAATGTAGATTAAGTGCTGTTTCACTACAGATGTGGTGAGAGTAAGATGATGAACGGCTGTGGCTCTGTTCTGTGTATTCATACACCCACCATTTCAGCTGTTAACTGCTGTCACACTGCTACTACCATTTCCATTTATCTCCATTATGTTTCCTTTTGATAACAGCAATAAATACACATTAAGTATACCCATCATTGATTAGTGGTCCAAAAAGTGACGACCAGAATAATAACTTTCAAACCGTTGATATTTCTGCTAACTTATCTACATTATAGCCTTCAAAGGCTAAATCATATTTTTCCCTTATGCAACATGCAACTGCCAAAAACTGTAAATATATGACTGTGTTTAATTAACAATGATATGTAAATATAAATGTAATCATTTTAATTAATTTTATTAATTAAGACTGCTGTAAAAAAGTATATAATGTGAAGACTGTTGATAGATTATCTTGCCTTCTTTTTTTGAAAACAGTTTACCTAATGAGAAAAAACAAGCTAAAACTCTAAATTACTTATGGTTGCGGTGGGGTTCCCCATGCCCATCTTGGGAGAACGTTTCGGGCGCTGGGCAGACACACTCAGGACAGGGCGCCAACCTATCGCTGGGCACACACCCATTCACACACACACTCTACATGGGGCAATTTGGAGAACTCAATGGACTGTGGGAGGAAACCGGAGAACCCGGAGGAAACCCACACAGACACGGGGAGAACATGGAAACTCCACCCAGATGGGGATTCGAACCGGGATTCCCTAGCGCTGAGAGGCGAACGTGCTAACCACTAAGACACCATGCCGCCTATCTTTTACCTATACATTTTTTTTTTTATTTTACAAAACAATTAACTAGAAGTTTTATTAACTTTTTAAGCACCAACTGTATGACACAAGTTTTGAACCTGATTAGCTATATTTTTAACTATATTTATTTTTATATTATTTGAACTATTATTATTGAATGAGTTCCTTTTTTTGTAAAAATAAGACATAATTGTTGATGCAGCTGCACTTATGATGTCAAAGTCTTGCTTTATTGTCACTACTGCACTTTTTACTAAATGTTGTCTGTTAAATAAATCTACTTTAATAAATTAGGTTTTAGTTTCTATTGCATTTTTAAAACAATTTTTGGAAATAAGATTTGTATATCAGCAATCAGCAAGTTTTTAGAGCCCTAACATGATATCATTTTTTAAAGTGATTAAAATAATTTCTGGACAATTTGTGTAACAAATAAGATTAAGTAATGATATTTTTCAGCTTCTATTTTCCGGACCATACAATTTTTGTATTTTAATAGTTAAATTTTACAGCTCAAGAAGATATCTAAATTAAGCAAACATTTACAATGAAAGAAGAACTCTATACTTTATTACTGTTAAATAGCATGTTCTTTGTGTGATCATTTAAAGCCTTAATGAAAAAATATGTGTATATTATTTTTGTTTTATACAAATGACTAAAAGTTTGCTAAATAAACTGATTTGTGTAGCAATTTTTAATAATAAAGTTATATAAAATGTTATAAATGTTAAAGCTACATAAAAATGTTTCTGGTACTTTGTTGTCTCTGAAAATTTTGTAGAAATAAATTTTCTATATATATTTTTTTTTCTAGACCTCACTGTGAGTTAATAAACCTTTTTTATTTATAAGCATGCTGTTTTTTTGCCATGTGCAGAACTGTAAAATGTCTTCATTAATAATAGTTATCATTCCCACACAGCATAAATGTTTATGAGATGAATGGTTTACAAAAATATCGTTTATATGGTAATTAAGTTAAGCCCACATGTTACAGCTCCTCATGGCTTACTCTCGACATCAGCTTCTCACATACCTGATGTGTGGGCTCTTTTTATTCTTCTCAGCTGAAATTATCTTCATTATATCTGTCTAGCGTAGTTTGTTGTTAACCATTGAACTCTGCTGCTAGAGCTATTGAGCTGTCAGTGAGAGGGTTGACACACTGACATGAAAAGCTACTACATTTGCTTTTAGCTTAATGATTTACTAAGACTAAGGCTATTGATCATTTTGCCAAGCTTAAATGCACTGAGGTAATGACTTACTACAGGTGTTCACATTTTTAAAATTAATTGCCTTGTAATTGGATAAATTATTAGGCCAAAGCACGAAATATGAGAGAGTGACATTTTATAAAAATAAGTAGCTTTATAATAGATAGTTGGTTGTTTTGTCATATGCAACAAATCTGTAAAATACTGCAATCTGCAGTATCTGTAAAATACGGCAATCATAGTTAAAGGGAATATATGTTGATTACTATGTTAATGTTTTGTTAAGGTGGATTAATAATACTTTAGACTGCACCTTTTTTACATGCTTAACACCTTTCTTATCATTTTTAATAGATTATACATGAATGCTTATTCATGAATACCTGTTTCACATGGCTTTTCTGATCTTTTCTGATCCTACAGATCCCTTGCGCTATGACATTTTTTCAACATCAGACTGGATCATTAAATCAAAGCCTTCTCTCATCCTGAGCAAATAACCTACAAGATTTTGGCACTTCAGGGTATCCTCGCATATTATCCTGAAGAAGCAGTTAGTCCCGAGACAACGAAGGGCCAACGGAAACATAGCTTCCCGGGAATAACCTTAATGACCATGATAAACAAAGTATTCAGGACATATCCATCCTCACTTCAGCTGTTCCCTCTTTTGTTGCTGTTACGACTGGGTGGCCACAGTGCTGCACCCTCTGGCCCAGAATCAGACACTTGCTTTACACTTGTCCAGAACAGCTTTTTTGGCTTTTTCATCTCATCTGTTGTCTTTCCCACTGCACCCTGCTCCTGGACCCTACAGAACCCAGATCCAAGACGCTACACCATCTTTATTAAAGTCACCAAGCCTACCGAAAACTGTCTGCCCAGGCAACACCGCACTTTTCAGTATGACTCCTTTCTTGAGACCACACGTACCTATCTGGGCATGGAGAGCTTTGATGAGGTAATGAAACTGTGTGATACTTCAAAAAACATGGCCTTTTTGGAGGTTGGAAAGCAATTTCTGCAGATGCGTAAGGGACCATCCAAAGTTGCATCAGAACCAGAGACGGGACATGGAAATTTTAAGGTGGAATATTTAGTGGTTGGCAAACGAAACCCCACCATGGCTGTCTGCCAAATTTTGTGCCTGTGGTTGGAGGACTGCTTGACCTTCAGCACTTCCAACAGGCCGTGTGGCATCATGCAGATTCCCTGTCAATGTTCAGACACCTCTTTACAGGATAAAGCAACAAATGGTTGCTACAGAGATGGAATCTACCTACAGAACTGCTTTCCTGATGTGAAAGAGACAGAACTAGATACTGACAAACAAGGTACATTTATATTTACTTTATACTGTTACTTCTACAGCATTTTGTTCCTGTAGTTGAAAATAGATTAGTAGATGATTTTTCAAATTTTTGTGATTCATCTTTTTAATATGCATTTTTCTTATAACCATAGTACCATAGTATACTTATTAATAGCTCATGCATATTCATAAAATTAAAACAAGCAAAGTGATAGATTAATAGCACTATTATTTATAATACAATGTTGAAAAGTTTCTGTAAATTTTGTGCAATCATTATTTTTATTAATATTAATAATATAACACAAGTGTTTGCCAGAGCCATGCCTAACATTCTTATTTACATATTCTGATTACCAAGAACTTTTAGAAAATAATTTTAGTATATTAAATTGAATGAGTTTATAGTGGTTTTACCTTCTGAAATTGACACTGGGGT
This sequence comes from Corydoras sp. C115, assembly GCA_019802505.1. Taxonomy (NCBI): domain Eukaryota; kingdom Metazoa; phylum Chordata; class Actinopteri; order Siluriformes; family Callichthyidae; genus Corydoras; species Corydoras sp. C115. Next base: position 783,398 of record JAFMOC010000028.1, read on the forward strand.
CATGTTGTGAATTTTTGGTGGGTGAGTGACTTGGTGCTGTGCCTGCTCTAGTGTGTCCACATTCTCATATAGAGTTCTTGTTCTGCAGTGTGAAGAGCTTAAGCACAAAGCGTGTCTTTATCTGGTCTTACAATTGGCATCCAATATTTTATTTTGCAGTTTTATTCAAACAAAATAAACGATGTGGCTGTATAGAACTTGTGTTAGGAATTTTAGTGTGCTGTTTGTAGTAATTCTATGGTCCTCTCATTTTATTTTAGTCAATCAGTAGGTTACAATAATATAAGGTGTTCAGTGAATGTTATGTGCATGCTTAGTCCTGGTTTGAAAGCTTATGGGTGATTTCACACTGTAGGATACACATTTTGCTTTAAATTTTATTTAGTTTGTGCTCTTTATGAAAATCATTTAAATGCATTTTATGACCGACCTTTATCTAAACTGGCTTGAAAATGACTTATAGTGGTGCTTTTAATTTTTTTTAAAAGCTCAGAGTTTTCTTTACTTATAGATACATTTCTTATTATTTAGAAATTTTATGAGTAGATACCAAATCAATCAAATTAAACTAAATTATTAGATTTGGTAATTTATTTACTGAGGAAAATCAAATTCAACTTAAAAAAATTTATTTCAGTGAAAAATAGTGTTTTTTACCTTCAGGTTATTTGCTAATTCATAAAAGCAATACAGTGACAGCAAGGTGTAATTACACACCTAAAGATCTATCAAATTTGTTGTATATCATGACATTAAAAATTCAGGATCTAAGAAGAATATTCATTGTTTATCAGTATGTAAAATTAGACACAATGATTTAGTGGTTTGCATGTTCACCTCTCTGCGATGGTGATCAAGCTTCAAATCCCAATCCAGGTGGAGTTTCCATGTTCTCCCAGTGTCTGTGTGGGATTCTCTTTTTCTCTTTCTCTATATAATGTGTTTGTGTGCGTGCGTGTGGCGCCCTGTCATGGAGGTATCGGCCCAGTGCCTGAAACTGAATGGGCATGTGGATCCCCTCCACCCCCACCCTTTACCTAGTCCCTAGTATAGGATTAAGCAAAAGATAATGAGATGAGGAATTAAAATCTTGCAATACTATTTCTGATAAGTTTGGCATCTATGTTTAAGTGCAGTTTAGCATATCTAGTATACCTGACTTACATATATTTAGACCGAGGAAACCAGTGCTTCTGAAATAAATTTCAAAAGACACATGAGCGAACAAACTAAAAAAAGAAAGGTTTTAGGTAATCTGTCAAGTAAATGTGCCTAAGACTTTCTCCTTGTTAGGAGACAGGAGGAGGCAAGCCATTACGTAAGCGAACAAGCTCAACAAATTCAACACTGACTATTACATCTTGCAATGGCTTCACAATTAGTGGTATTATGGTTGCTCAGGGGTTAAGGTGTTGGAATATGAATCTGAAGGTTGGGTGCGGGTTCATGCCCCAAGTCCACCAAAGTTGCCAATGTGGCCCTTGGGCAAGGTCCATATTTCAAAGCTTCAGTGGAATTGTATCATAGCTGACTCAGTGCTCTGACAGGATACTTGGGAGTCACTTAGGATAATAGTATCTGCAATAAAATAAATCTGCATCTATCATAAAAAATGTCATGTTTAAGAAAAAAGCATGTTTTTTTAATACTTATACAATATTATACTCAACTGTTCAAAACGTTATTTTCCCTAAAGTGTTAAAAAATATATAAATGTTTTAGATGTAAATAAATGTTAAATAATAGGTAGGTGATGGCAGAAAAGTTAAAAAGAATGCAAACCAGAAATAATGGCTTTAGATTTCAGCTGATTTGTCCTGTCTGGGTGACCTTGGCTGCTTGGCGCCACATGCTGCCTGTTGTAGAGCTCAGCTGGGGATATCAGGTGGACTTTTGGGAGCATCTCTGTGACACACAGCCTCCCAGACTGATATTCGATAATGATGGTGTTGCACTGAGGGGTTTGATGATGGGAAGGCAAGGTTGTCATTGATTCTCTGCTATGCTCTAATTTCTCCTAAAATAATGGACACAGGCATGAAACTCAATCTTATATTGATACTGCTGCCAGAACCTTAGCATATTTCTACCCCTCCCTCCTTCACATCTATTCTCACCTCTCATCGCTTTCACTGTGTAAACTGTTTTTCAAATTATTGCAACATTAAACATTACATGCATGTATCATGGATAAACGGTCAATAAATGAAGAGATTTTATGGGTTCCTTACCATGAAAGTCTTTTTTATTTAAGGAAAAGCATGGAGACTGTCAAGCAAGACAAAAAGTAACTGATGACTGTTGGAAGACAGGTGATTTTTTTAGTTCAGCGCAACCCCTTTACTCCTGTTTTGTGCTTGCCCTCCAGGGAATTAATTGAAGGCTATTGGTATTATAAACCTTAGAAGATCCTAAAAAAAAAAATGGCATTGGCATTTTCCTTTTTCACATGCTAAAAGCATGTTTATTATTTAACACACTGCTTAGGGATGTCATAGCCGATTAGGAGACTCATTACACACTCAAAAGCTGAAAGCAGTAACATATTATACCCTAGTTTGGAACTACTAAGTAAAGAAAAAAGTGAGTTTGTAGGGGGGAAGAAGAAGGTGAATTTCAAATAGGTGGGAATGATGAGTTTTGCTTTGTATTCTGGACAGATTTTAGTGAAGGCCTGAGTAAAGTAAGACGAATGTGTGTGGTGTTTATATATTTGCAGGACAAGGTGAATTCTAGGTTAGTTCTATGTTATAGTTTAAAACAATGTTGTATTCATGGCAGCATGTGTTTTCTAAAAATTACCAATAGGACTTTGATTAACTGAAAGCCATCACATACTGTTTTTGCAATTGTTTTTCCAACAGTTTAGATGGTCTTTGACTTTGCTGGCACATATAACATCTATTTTTTCCCAAACCACAGCATGACCTTTTGTCTCAGATGCTGCCCAAAGAAGTCACAGGCATTTCCACCCAATGTGTTTACATTTATATTACATATACATTTGGTAATTTTAGCAGAAAGTTTTATCCAAAGCGAATTAAGTGTATCCCAACTTGGTTGCAGTCAGAACACCGTGGTTACGAATTGTCAATACATGTTTTACCTTAAAAAGCATGTGCACCCTACACAAGAATAAATTAAAAGAAAATACAAAACTCAACACAATTAGCAGCTACTGACCAGACATTAAGCAGTTGCACTAACCATGCTGAGCCCTTGTCTCCCCTAGCCATTTACAATGAGAACTGAATGTGTCACTAAAGCAGTGGGGAGCAAGCGTGACTTCCCATCATCGGGTTCCGCTTAATATCCAGCAAATTTAGCGCTTACTGTACGTTGCCCATGCTTTAACTTTCAATGGGACACTGAAGCTTACGATGCCAAGTAAAACACTGGGTGGTGACACACTGCACACTGCCTCAGCCTCTTAAGTGTAAACTCAGCAATGTCTGGTAAATAATTTTAAAAAACGCAGGCAGAATCCAGCCAAAAAATAAATAAATTAAAGACGGGCTGCTTTAATTCAATAGAGACGTGGGCTGAGTATTTGTGAGAATGGGCAACTAACATGCAAAATGTGTTTGTACCCCTTAAGAGATCAGAAAGTATGTTCAAGCTCCCTGAGCATTTAAATATGATCAAGGCCGGGGGATATAATCATGAGCAGGTGCACCTGTTCCTTATTATTTGCACCACTAGAAGAGGACCAGCACTACATTACTGTGATCTGAATGGCTAAAGGAAAGTAAACTGAAATATTATGGAACAATTTGTCACTGAATACAATTTAAAAGTTTTCTTTCTATTAAATAAAACTTACATTTATTATAAAACTATTAGCTTTTAGTTTTATGGCATTTAATGTTGATTGCTTGAATTTTTGGATGGAAATAGGGTTAATGAATGGGTGTTCACATACCCAAACATTGTTTCGAAAGGACCTTTCCATGAATTATTCATTCATTCATTCATTCATTCATTCATTCATTCATTCATTCATTCATTATCTTCTGCTTAATCCTCTACTAGGGCCGTGGGGCGGTTCCCAGATATATATATAGTTTTCCATCCATTATCTTCCGCTTTATCCTCTACTAGGGTCACGGGGGGTTCCCCATGCCGATCCAGAGGGAGAACGTTTCGGGCGCTGGGCAGGGCAATCCATCGCTGGGTACACACTCTCTCACATCCATGTTTTTGGACTGTGGGAGGAAACCGGGGAACACGGAGGAAACCCATGCGCTCACAGGGAGAACATGGAAACTCCACCAAGAGTGGGATTCGAATTGGGAATCCCTAGCGCTGAGAGGCGAACGTGCTAACCACTAAGCCACCGTGCTGCCCATATATATAGTTTTTACTGTTATTTTTTAGTTGCTTTCTCTTTAAATATACTCGCCACACATAAATACAATAGATACACTATCTTTCTTAAATTAAAAATGCCCACGTGTGCACTTAGTATCTCTAAGGCCTTTTTCACAACCTCAGGGGCCATTAAAAATTCATGTTTTAATTAAACAATTTTACTGCTGCTTCTTCACATTCGATAATAAAGGATAGGCCCAGCTGTGTGCTACAGCGTGGATGTGAGTAACTGATTGTGTTAATTTCAGTGTTATTGAGGAAGATATTGATATGATATTATATGAGAAGACACATGGACACTTTTTGTTGCCCCCTCTGCTGTAGATGTTCATTGTTCATTAGTAAATTGAGCAAGAGACAGTTCTTAAGCCCGATGTATAAAATGGATAAATAAAATTATTCATTTTGTATGTGTTACCATGACATAATATCCACTAACTACATTTAATAGAATTAAAATGGTATCAAAATGTGGTACCATAATTCCATTTAGATTGCTAAAAGATTAACATAGTATAGTCTAGTGTTGGCTACTTTAGGCACATTTGGCCAAAATACATATAATAGGAATCAGGACAGAATTTCTCACCAACAGTGCGGACTTTATTGCCAACAGTTCACATTGTAAGACATATCACTCTTTACAGTATTCCTTCTGCACATAAACAGTTCTGTCCAGACAATAGAGTCTTTCTTGAATATAATGATACAGCTTACAAAGGCTGCATATGGTCATCAGGCGGAGTAGTGTTAGGTGCTCTAATTACGCTCAATTATCAATGCCATCGGCTTTGTCTGTCTTCCTCCAGACAGAGCACATTCCATCTGAGTTTTTATTAATGAAGTATAAACTCTTTGAAAGGTTTTGTAACCTTTTCCAGTCTGACCTGTGACAGTCACCTATTTGTGAAATCGCAGAAATTTTTATTATGTGACAGCGACCAAAACAATTTTTTTTAATTTTTTTATTTAGTTTTGTTTCAAAATCTGTTTAAGGTAAAATGTATGCAAAAATATGAAAATTTAAAGGTGTTGAAATTTTTACAAGCACCCATGTATGTACTGTATATACTTAGAATTAGAAACAAAAAGAATGTCTAACAAACTGTAAACTGTAAGAATAGGTTTTTTTTTAAAGCAAATGGATTTTACCAGTGACATGCATTTTCCAATTAAATCTGAAAATATAATCATTGAAAACCTGCCTTAAAGTTTATCATGGATTTAAAAACAATCACAAACTAATGTCTAACACAAATAGCACAAATTTGCCTATTATCCAAAGAGCATACAAAATGTTCAAAAAGACTTGTTGTATGCTGCATTGCATAACAGATATTTATAAAGTTCGCTATGTTTTTTTTTGTTTTTTTTTCAAATTTCAAAACTCAAAAAATGAATATAATTACATAATTACTGTAAACATAATTTCAAATATACATTAGTGTAAACACTTGTATTAAATGTATTAATTAATTTTTTAGTATTTACATTTAACTTAAAATAAATTTTAGTGTTAGTATCCTTAGTAGCTTTGATATTAGATTGAAAAAGATTACAATGGTACAGCCCATTCATATATATTTGAAAAGGTTTAAAAGGTTTCCCACTCAGAAATATATTCTTTTAATATCAGAAATATCTTTCTTTTAAATTTTGTTCTTGAGGGACTTATCCAATTATTTATATGTTGCTAGATGTTGCTTACATGCAGAAATAGTTACAAAATTTTGTTTGGGGTTATTGTTCAGGTCAGCATATACGCTACAACCATCCATAGGCATTGCACATGCTTAATTTTTTATGTTATTGATATGCTTAAGGTCCATGTTATACTCTTAAAGGTACCATTATTACAGTTCAGAAAATAGGTGATTGTGCTTTTTATTATTTGCACTAAGCTTTTGGGTGATATTTTGCTTGTTATGAGTTGAGTGCAATGTTTTTTGTAAATTGTGAAATGTGTAGACCATCTACTGACTTAGTTAAACTTAATAGTTTTTTAAGGAGCTGTTTTATTTTAATTATTAATATTATTATTTCATCACTGTCATCATTTCTTTGTACAGCACTTTGATTGCTTAAAAAAGTGTTTTTTGAATAAAATTTTACTTCATTTACATTACATAAGCCAATAGTTGCTTAAAAGTTATCCTTGATTATTTTGTGACATTGATGGAATTTAACACTCCATGCTTAGATAGTAATCTTTTTTGGTTTCAATTTTATTATTTTTATAGCTAAATTATATTATTTTTTGGTTAAATTTTTGTCATTCATACATAATTTGTCGACAAGAGATGGAGTCCAAAAGCATTTAATCATGATGGATGTCCATTATTGTGTTAAGTTTTTAAAACCATAAATCATGATACAAATACTTTATTGTATTGTGTTATTGCATTTAAAATATTCACAAACTTTAAATTACCACTCTAAAGAGAGAAAGAGAGAGAGAGAGAGAGAGAGAGAGAAAGAGAGAGGAAGTGAGAGTGACTAAGTATGTGTGAATGTTAGTGGGGGTGTTGGTTGACGTGGGCAAGGCAGGAAAATTTTCAGGGTTCCCAGCCTATCTTCCTATATGAGTCACAGCTGTGGAGGACAAACATGCTTCACATTGGCACAAAGGCACCCACACACATTATAAGCCTTAAGAGAGACCATATAAACCATATATACAAAACGAAAATGTCACTGCATTTAAAGATGGGTTACCTATATCAAAGGTTTTAATGTGGTCTTATAATAGCTTATTGTTATGTAAAATCTTACATCCAAAAACATGTGTAACAATGTTTCTACTAAATAACATGCACAACCTAAGATATCCAAGCAAATATAGCTTGGACTATCACTGCAAACATTTGATTTACTCATACAAATATATTTACGGCATTTACCAGACTCCCTTATCTTGGGTGATGTACAGAAGTAATTGTATTTTACAGCCTACGCAAGTCAGGCTCAAGGCCTTTATTCAAATATCTTTCAACACTGGGCTGTGAAAATGAGTATTTTCTGATTTATTTACCCCAAATAAATCAACATCTTGTATTAGAAGAGTAAATCTAGGAATGTGATTGTAAGAACGCATAGACTATATCTTAGCCTACATTATAGTAGCCTGCTAACAAAACAGGTGTTAATGTGTCTTCTGCCTGCAAACTGTGAAGATGGTTTAAAATGATAATTTCTGTTATGTCACATTTGGGTGATTTTGTGAGTTTAAATTACATTATACAGCATTTTAGTCCAATCACGACTTTTAATTGGTGTTGAAAGAACAAGACGTTTTAAGTAATTTTGAAAGAAAAAAGAGTAACATAATTAATTTACAAATAAAAAAAAACAGATAATTGTTATGAAGAGAAGTTTTGTTCCTTGTAACATAATATAGTTTAGCAATGAGTGGCAGTGGCATAGTGTACCATTTGCCCACAATTGAGTGCAGGTGCAATGTACCTGACCTTAATTTTGTTCCCATGCATTGCAAACTCTTGATGGGGTTTATATAGAGGCAGGAGGAGCAGTGCACATTAATTTGCCACTTTGCTGTCTGCTGGCATCAAAGTAATGTAAGACACTTAATTACTCACTGATTTTGTGAATAGAAGGTGTTGTTCATAAAGCTGCCCAATCCTTTGGGCATAGCAAAAACAGAGGGCCGTAAGCTGTGTTTGTACACCGTTGGCTATAGCAGCACAGTGCAGTGATTGCTTGGAGTGGTTAAAAATGACAGTTGGTGCAGCAGTCTAAGGACCAGATTGTGAAGTGTTCCATTCTTTTGTTTTATTTGTTATTTTAATTTTTGTGTAGGATGTGCTCAATTCATGAGGTGAACACCTGTGCAGGAGTGTCATGCCACCATAGGCATCATATTTGGTTGTAGATTTCAAGTGCCATCTGAGGTATTTTTTTGCGCTATACCTGGGGCAGAGGATGTGTGCGTGCCCTAAGGTGCTATACATTGCTTTTATTATGTTTGTTAAAATCAACTTTGTAAACTTTGCTATTTGTCCTTTGTCATTTTCTGTCTCACTTGGTTAGGTCCGGTTGAATGCATGTTAAATCACATTATAATAACCCAACAAAAGCTTTGCCTAAACTACTTCAGTGACATGTCCTTATGGTGAGCTGCAAAATAGAGTGTTAGCCTAAAATGTATTGCTGCTTCAATGCATTTGCATGCATCTTAAAAAAAATAAAAAGAATATTTTGTTTGGCTATTTTGTTAATATTTTGTTGCTGCTCATCTCAGATCTGATCCTTTTAGCAAAGGTGTGTTTGATTTTCAGCTAAGTTTTTTCTTTTCATTTCCGCTGAGGAGAGGCATCCATCTTCTAAATTGAAACGTCGACTTGCCTGACCCACAGCCACAAACAAAAAATGCTCTACCAAATATATGTTTTTCATTGCCTCATACCATTTTAGTACCATTTTAACCTTTTTCTATTTAATTACTTTGAAGAGTTTGTCGTTTTTAATTGTATGTGTAAATAATCACACGGTAATCATGTATAGTGAAATTGATTAAATACATTCGTTCATTCATTATCTTCCGCTTTATCCTCTATTAGGGTCGTGGTGGGGTTCCCCATGCCCATCCAGGGGAGAACGTCTCGGGTGCCGGGCAGACACATCCAGGACAGGGCGCCAACCTATCGCTGGGTCACACACTCACTCACACAAACACACTCTACATGAGGCAATTTGGAGAACTCAATTGACTTGATCCATATTTTTGGACTGTGGGAGGAAACCGGAGAACCCGGAGGAGACACACACGTACACGGGGAGAACATGGAAACTCCACCCAGATGGGGATTCGAACCGGGAATCCCTAGTGCTGAGAGGCGAATGTGCTAACCACTAAGCCACCGTGCCTGATTAAATACATAGTTAAGTAATTCATGTGGTTCATGGAATTTGGTACACAATATATGCCCAGTGATAGATTGGCGCCCTGTCCTGAGTGTATCTGCCCAGCGCCCGAAACGTTCTCCCCTGGATGGGCATAGGGAACCCCCCCGCGACCCTAATATAGGATAAAACAGAAGATAATGGATGGATGGATATATATATATATATATATATATATATATATATATATATATATATATATAAATATATATATATATATATATATATATATATATATATATATATATATATATATATATATATAGTTACTAATATATATATATATAGTTACTAATGTGTGTATATATATATATATATATATATATATATATATATATATATATATATATATATATATATACAGTATATATATATATATATATATTAGTAACTAAATGTATCTACATTTATCTAATGACAGTTAAACCTTAATCCCAAGGTCACTGAGACTTGAAGACCATGGTTTATTATTTATTATTTAGTAAACCAAATATGAAAAAATTTATGAAGTTTAATGATGGACAGAATTTAAAATTGAAATGCATTACTAGTGGCTCCATTTTAAAGGGGCTTGTTGCTCTTTGGTTTCAATTGTGCATGAAGGGAGAGGTTAAGGAGGGGCCATGCAGTGATGGGCACTAACTTGAGTTTCCTGCCCCTGGAGTGAGATTAATCGAAGGCGTGCATTTGTGAGTGCAACTGTTCAAATATTTATCCTGAGCAGGATAGAGACTGCAGGCGCACACCCAAAGAAAATAGTGGATTAAACCTGTGAGCATTGCCAGCAAAGTCAAAGGGAACACAGCAGAGAGTAGAATGTGAAGAGCAATTCTTGGGTTCTGAAAGTATCCAGTAGTTTATTTAGCTACTTCTGAAAAGAGTGAAAAGGAAATTCAATACACCTATTTTTAAAAGCATATGATGTAATAGGTTGTGGGATTTTGTGGGATTTTTGACAGTGTAGGCATCACTGATTCATTCTGTTGCTTTCTTATTGTCCCATTATATCACTTCTTGCACCCACTTCACCACCTTTTTTTTTCTCTATCGACTAACTTGAGTGTTCTCTCTTCCAGCTTGATGATGATGATGATGATGATGATGTGTGTGTGTGTGTGTGTGTGTGTGTGTGTGCATTACACTGCCTCTGTCCTCTGGGTGTCAGTAGTAGCTGTGGGTTGGAGATTCTGCCTTAGAATCGCTGTAGGCGCTGCAGAATTATTAAATGTATAAATGTGCACATGTGTTTTTGTATTGTTGACAGGCAGTAAATGGCCACATACAGTCAGTTTGTATACATTTCCTAAAAGGTGGTGGACTGGGGATATGGACTGGGGACTGGAAAAAATAGGTTCATAGATGATGTGCCTTACTGCAAAGTCTGAATTGATAAGAGAGATCCAAAAAGACAAGAAAGCCAGTGAATTATTGAAGTCCTAATAAAAATGTCCTTGGGATAAGAAATAAAACATTACACTATTCTTCCTCTCTTCTAACACCTGTGATTACTGGACCAAAAAAAAGAATGTATTTGCAGCCATTTTTTCTTTTTCTCCTCACTAGAAGAGAATCTTATCTCGGAATGGACTTTCTCTCTTCTTGCTTTCATTTCTCCCGTGAGTGTACATCTGACAAAAAACCTTTCCCCTTCTTGTTCCTGGCACACTTGCTTTTACTATTCATAAGACCCATTTGTTTTAAATAAGTCTGAAATCATTCTGCAGAGAAAGTGAAGGTTATTTTACTCAGACTTTAATTCATTAGCGCTCCCTAAAGGAGTGTGACAGGCTAGAAAATTATTTCTGGAAGCCACAAGTGATTGTCCAGTACGGCTGTTTGTTCTATTTATGAGTTGCAAATGGAAAAATCTGATTGTGAATGCAGCTTATAGTGGGGGGTTAATCAGGCTGCAGCTGGAAGCTGCCGGAGTTCATTTTCGGCTCATAATCATTGCTGGCTGTATGGATTGGATGTTTTGCTGTGCATTTAGAGCTGGTCATTTATGGATTGGGATCAATTATGTTATGTGGCAGGTGAATTTGCTTGCAACAAATATTAGCTTCAGCATCACATGTAAACAATAAACCATTAATTGTTCAACTAGTTTAAACAAATTGTTATTGATGCTGCCCAACACTTCATATTTACCAACTACAGTCCTTATTTAAAAAAAAGAATCTGAACTGATCTACAAAACAATAAAAAAGTTCTTATGAAGAATGCTATTACTACAACATCCCCAATGTTACCCATCCAAAGCAAAAATATAATGTGTATATGCAATATGCATGTGTAGCCATTTTTTTAACTTAATACTTACTTAAAATAATTGTAACTGTTTTTCTAGTTTAAAACCTTATTATTTATGCCCAGATATATGCCCAGAAATCTTTAAAATGTCCTATGTCCTCCTGTGCTTTCATCTGGGATTTTATTATTTCGCTTTAGATTTACTTCCAGTGTAAAATCCATCATACAAATGATGCACACTTACAGGGCTTAGACAAAACCCACTTTATTTTCTATGTCAAGTAAAACTGTGAATTAAATGTTATTTGTTAATCTAAGGAAATGAATGTATAACACAATAAGTAAACAAAAGGCTATGTTTATGCCACAAATGGTCATCCTCAATGGTTGTCACTTACACTAGCATTTCATTAGCAATACGTATAAATTAACTTATACATACTTTAATGGAATCAGCCAGTCATGTTAAAACTAAGTAAACATTGGTTGGTAACTTTGCATCAATTATCATAGAAGTATTTCTACATTTCTTCTTCATTGTTATTTAATTTTCTCCTTTAAATACTTGTTTGCGCAAACTCCTGATTTCCTTTACTCAAAGTAGTGTATTAATTTTAATAAGTACTATATATATATATATATATATATATATATATATATATATATATATATATATATATATATATATATATATATATATATATATATAAGAAAATAATGTAAAGTTTATTAAACTTCTTAGTATAGTTCATTGTTAGAAGTACTGTTTGGTTTGTCACACAGCTAACAGGCTGAGCCCAAACAGATGCAGGGAGTCTATAAGCTCAATAACTGACCTTCTTATTATAAATGTTCTGGGAATAGGTCATATTGTCAAAATGTTCTAGCTTTGGGCTGTAAAGGGTGGGCTTGTAGCCAAGGAACTCTATGCAGAGTCCAGTCAGACAAATTTACATTTTAATATAATTTCTCCTAACCTATTTTTTTCCTCTTTTATCTTTCTTTCTGTGTCTTTCTCTTTCTTTGTCTATGGTCATTAAGGGTGCATTATGATGTCAGGCCCTGCACCCCACCCACACAGTTGATTTGTGAGTAATTAAAATTGTCTGTGCCTAAGCATAGGCCAGCTTCATGTTCTATTCATACAGATTAATACATATTTGTCTGGGCCTGTGGGAGCAGACAGGCAGTACCGTCTGCTATTAAACATTCATGAGAGAGCAGGACACACAGAGGCATATTCTACTGGTATTTATGGGCCCATTCTCACATCCTTATGCTATCATAATGGATCGCAAAGCAGGGGACATCATTGCCGAGCAGGGACGCCTAAATGACAGTGCAATTTAATTCAGCTAAATTAGGGGAAAAATGGGTTTGCTCCAGGATGACTCCAGCTAGTTGTGTGTGTATGTGTCTTGTCTCTCAGGAGGCCGGAATAGCTGGGGAAAATGGGGGGAATGTAGCAGTGAATGTGGAGGCGGAGTTCAGACACGTACACGGGTGTGTCAGTCAGCCTCAGAGGATTCATACCTGTGTGCTGGAGTTCTGGAGGAGGGTCGACCTTGTAACTCCCAACCTTGCACTGGTGAGCTCTATACTCTCAGTGTTTCTCTTTGTTCATCTCTGTGTGAAATATGCATAGAGTGTTGATGCATAAGCACCACCAGAACCCATAACAATAATTAAAAAATAGAAATAGAAACATATGCAAAAACAGATATAATATATAATATATATATTATACATTTTCCCGATGTTTTTTATATACTGCTTTCTGTAATTTGATTGTTAGAGAAACCAGAAACCTGTCAATCGGTGATCAGTGTTCACTTGAAAAACTAAATTATGACTAGATTATGTTGAAGAGTTAAGCGTTAAGATTATTATTAACGTTTATGCTCTTAATAAATGCATTTATGTCTTAAACCTTGTTTTTTATTATAGTATGTTTGTAACCAAAAGCAATAAGTCATTTTAAAAAAGCAATAAGTCACTCAAGGTTGTGTATTATTGTAAGCTGTGTAACGGCACTTTGTGACATGTGATTTTTTCACAATAATGAACACCCACTCTTGCCTTATTGCATTAAGACAACAAGAAAGCTGGACAATATTTAGCGTTGACAAATATAATTATAATCGACAAATTTAATACAATTACAAGTGGTTTAAAAAAAAAAAAATCTAAACAAATTTACATAGCAACAACACAATATTAATCCAAAACAGACACAACGTAGAGCAACAAACTGAGAACTAAAGATTACAAAACACAGTACCAAGATATGAAAAAAATAGCTTATAGTCACAAAACTACGAACATATTGTGAACCATTTTATAGCAATACATTGCCAAGGAAAAGATAGAGATGTGCATTCAACTTGGGTAAGCTGACTGACCAATCTATCTTAAGAAAAAATACAATCTTCTCATCAAACCTCTAGCCTGAACTGCAATGGTACACTGTCAGTACAGCTATTGTGAAGGGCAAATGATCAGGAGCAGCAAGCTCAAAGAACAGGACAGCTAAGTGCTAAAGCACACAGAGGACAACAATCATCTGTCTTCAGTAGCAATCTATGCACAATGTCAGTCATCAGCAGGAGTGGTGTTTAACCCTCCAACATTCCACTGGATAAATCAAGCAAGCCCCAATCTACCCTCTCACTTGGCTCTGATCCAGATACAGTGATGAAAAGAAACACTGGCACAATCCTTTTTTCAAAAGAAAATTGCAAATATTTTGGTATGCTATGTTTTTTTTTCTTTATTTGCAAAAGTATAATGTAAATAAAAACAGTTTAAAAGATTATGGAAAATCACAACATATTGTCTAATCTATACCTGTTATACCTTTATCAATCTATTAAGCAAACCCAAGATGAACTGGGTTTATCATAAAAAGGTCACAAAAGACATCATATATTCACATTTTTTAAATTCCTTAAAAGATGTTAAAATAGTAATAATTACCAAAATTACTAGAGCAAAGTTTAAAGCCCAGTGTCAGAATTCTGGCTCTTTGTTATCCTGCAGGACAACAAATTGGTAAAAGACAACACACTGAAGATATATTACATAGCCATTAATGAATCCATAAATTGGTGTGTAAAATATTCTAAAAGAAGTGCAGTACAGGGTTCCAGTATTTTTAAATAACTTTAAATAACTAAATAATATGCTAAATGTTTAAGTATCTTAAGTGTTTTAAGTTCTATTTATTTATTATTATTTTTACATTATTTTTAAAAGCTTATAAGCTCTTTACAGGCATAAAGTAAGGTGTTGGCATTAATTACCTCTTTGAAAGAGACTGCATATATAGTAGTACATAATGACTTATAAAAGCTTATAAATGCTCTTTACAGACTTTAATTGAAGTATAATCACCTTGTTTTAAGTAATGATGTCTAAACATCCAAAGAATCAAAAGTTTAAATAAATTTGTATTATCACATTAATATGATGCATTGTTACTTTGTGTTATAAAGCCTTATGTCAAATTATTATAATACTTGATACTTAATAATAATACTAATGATTATGAATATGAACATTTATGTACCCTAACAAAGTCTTATGACAAATTTTATAATGCATTATGATTACTTTATAAAGCTTTGTAAATGCACTTATTATGCATTATAAATACCGGATTCATAGAAAGTGTTACCTAAAATATTTTTAAATAATTAAAACACTACAATGTGCATTAGGTGATTGAGCATGACACATTGCATAGCCAGAAATAAGTAAACATGTGGAAATTACAATAAGGTATATTATATTAGATATTGAAATTATAGAGGTGAATTGGGTGGCATAAGATAATACCACACATAGTGTTTAACCACACATTGGCTGGCATGTGACCCACTACAAAAATCAGCTGGTAATATCACAGCTTACAATGCCTCGCTGCCATCGGATAGCTGAGAGGCAACACAATATGTGCTGGTCCCCCGTCTTCAGGTTTGTTGGCCAGCATGGTCAGAAAAAAAATGTTTCCAGTCCTAAAGTGTACCAATCACAAAATTGTGGCTGTTTACTGTACATAAGTGAGGGATGACTAGCATGACAAATGTGATTGCATGCCTTGAGATCATGCAACACATGTGTGTCTGCACTTTAATGTTTGTGTTATGAGCTAATATTTGCTTTTTGCTGTGAGGCACCACTTTTAAATATTTTTGGACAATAAGAACAACAGATCTAAAAAAATGACAATATGTAACACGCTTTCTGCACAGTGACAGTTAAAACAGTTTGTATAATGTGAATTTCTTGTTTTGCAACATCAAAAAATATTGGACTTGTTTATCTTTGGAGATTGGTGTAGAAAATAGTAACTGGCATGTTAAAAGGCTGGAGCCATGTTGAATCCTTGCAGAAGCATTATATTTACCTTGATCACAAAATAGATTTTTTTTCCCAAAGCATATTGGGAAACTTGGGGAAGGTTTGGTTATGATACAGCACTCCTGCAGTGGGGGTAACCTAATGATTGTTAGGGACCTTGCACAAGGACACACATTGGTAACTTCAGTGGACATGGGATTTTAACCAACAACCTTCAGATTGACAACCCAACACCCTAGTCACTGAGCTCTCATACCCATACAACATACAGTGGGTTGCAAAAGTATTCATACCCCTTGAACTTTTTCATATTTTGTCACATTACAACCACAAACATAAATATATTTCACTGGAATTTAATGTGAAAGACCAACACAAAGTGGTATACAATTGTGAAGTGGAAGGAAAATTATACATGAATCAACATTTTTTTTACAAATAAAAAACTGAAAAGTGCGACGTGCAAAAGTATTCAGCCCCCCTGAGTCAATACTTTGTGGAGCCACCTTTTGCTGCAATTACAGCTGCAAGGCTTTTAGGGTATGTCTCCACCAGCTTTGCACATCTAGTGACTGAAATTCTTGCCCATTCCTCCTTGCAAAACAGCTCAAGCTCAGTCAGATTGGATGGAGAGCGTTTGTGAACAGCAGTTTTGAGATCTTGCCACAAATTCTCAATTGGGTTTAGGTCTGGACTTTGACTGGGCCATTCTAACACATGAATATTCTTTTTTTTAAACCACTCCATTGTAGCTCTGGCTTTATGTTTAGGGTCGTTGTCCTGCTGGAAGGTGAACCTCCGCCCCAGTCTCAAATCTTTTGCTGACTCCAACAGGTTTTCTTCCAAGATTGCCCTGTATTTGGCTCCATCCATCTTCCCATCAACTTTGACCAACTTCCCGGTCCCTGCTGAAGAGAAGCACCCCCAGAGCATGATGCTGCCACCACCATATTTGACAGTGGGGATGGTGTTTTCAGAGTGATGTGCAGTGTTATTTCTCCGCCACACATAGCGTTTTGCATTGTGGCCAAAAAGTTCAATTTTGGTCTCGTCTGACCAAAGCACCTTCTTCCACATGTTTGCTGTGTCCTCAACATGGCTTCTGGCAAACTGCAAACGGGACTTCTTATGGTTTTTTTTTAACAATGGCTTTCTCCTTGCCACTCTTCCATAAAGACCACATTTGTGTAGTGCACGACTAATTGTTGTCCTGTGGACAGTTTCCCCCACCTGAGCTGTGGCTCTCTGCATTTCATCCAGAGTCACCATGGGCCTCTTGGCTGCCTCTCTGATCAGTGATCTCCTTGTTCGGCCTGTAAGTTTAGGTGGACGGCCTTGTCTTGGCAGGTTTACTGTGGTGCCATACTCTTTCCATTTCCGGATGATGGATTGAACAGTGCTCCGTGAGATGTTCAAAGCTTTGGAAATCTTTTTATAACCTAAGCCTGCTTTAAACTTCTCCAAAACCATATTCCTAACCTGTCTGGTGTGTTCTTTGGACTTCATGATGCTGTTTGCTCCCCAATATTCTCTTAACCAACATCTGAGGCCGTCACGGAGCAGCTGTATTTGTACTGAGATTAGATTACACACAGGTGGACCCTTTTGAGTCATTAGCACTCATCAGGCAACTTCTGAATGCAATTGGTTGCACTCAGGGAAAAGGGGGCTGAATACTTTTGCACGTTGCACTTTTCAGTTTTTTATTTGTAAAAAAATGTTGATTCATGTATAATTTTCCTTCCACTTCACAATTGTATACCACTTTGTGTTGGTCTTTCACATTAAATTCCAGTGAAATATATTTATGTTTGTGGTTGTAATGTGACAAAATATGGAAAAGTTCAAGGGGTATGAATACTTTTGCAACCCACTGTATCTTTTGTTATGAGCTTAGAGAAGAAAAAAGCTAAAGAATGCATACCAATTAGGGGTGCAAATCTCTCAGTGTCTGGCGATTCGATTCCGATTTTTTAGGTCACGATTCGATTCAGAATCGATTTTCGATTCAGAATCGAGTTTCGATTCAGAAAAGATTTTCGATTCAGAAAAGATTTTTTCAGTTCAAATGCTCTTTAAATTTTACTTAAATTATGTGATTGACAAGATGAAAAAGCCTGGCTTTTTCTTACATAAAAAACATCCATCAATGAACAAATAATTCAAAATATATTAATACCAAAGTTTACCATGGTGCATTTGCCTTTAATCGAAACTAAAATACAGACTTTACAGTCAGAGTGCATTTATATTCTGCAAATCTTTAAAACGTAACATTAAAAACTAAAATACATACTTCAGTCTTTTTAACTATAATGCACCAACATTGGCTACATTTTTAAAACTTAACTTTAAGTATTAAATATATTTTTCAACATCCTTTAACTCAGGGTGGTGCTCGTGCATTTGCACTCAGGGTGGTGCTCGTGCAAACCGGCTCGTGCATTTGTCGTATTTCCAAAGTACCTCAATTTCATGTTACACTCCTTGTAAACAGTTGTGATCATGTTAAGCTCTCCCTTCCTGGCTTTAAAAACCAAACACTGTCTTTTAACGCCGGGGGGGGGGGGGGGGGTCGAATTGCGCTCTCCCCCTGCTCCATGCTTTCCACTAGCATGAACTAGCATGCTAGCAAACTACAACGGGAGCTGGTTAACAAGCGTGCTGTACGGTGGCCGAGCGGATACGTAATGCGATATGCAGTACGCTCGGGAGGGGGCGCCAAAAATAAAACTTAAAAACATTTTTTAAAATTGATTCCTGGGCATTTTGAATCGAGTCCAAATCGCTTGGACTATGAATCGCGATTCATTGAAGAATTGATTTTTTTTAGCACTCCTAATACCAATAGCAATGTGCTTTGACCAACATAACAGTCATATACCAATAGGTGAGAATATATGATCGCAAAATCTGTACAGTTTAGGGTTTAATAAGCATTTGTGTGTGTGTGTGTTTGTGTAAAACAATTAGACAAATACTCTTTCCTTTGCTTAATTTCTCATATTCAAATTCAATGTCTTCTCTATAGAACTTTCCTGCTTTTTTGTGAACTTTCCTATTTGTGCATTTCATTCATTATCCACTGACTCTGTGTAGCAAACTCTGTGTTTTGTGCAAATACATCTGTTACTTGTGTTTGCGGGGTTTTTTTTTGGAATGGGTTAATAGAACATAAAACAAGATATTTTCTTTTCTTGTTGTTTAACTTAGGTCACAGCCAGTACTTCTCCAAGACCAAGGTATTAAGCACGCTTAAAAATATGGGAAATGAAGACACCAAACTGGGTAAGATGTGTGATGTTTGTCTGTTGAATAAGTATGAATGGGGCTCCCACTTCATCGTACTAATCATTAGTTAATGAAGAATACCATAGTCAGGACCATCAGCTATTAATGTATACATATATATGTGTGTTCCACCTATGCATGATATCCATTTGCCTTCATTGGACACCCACTGCTCCTCCTTCTCACCCTCCAAAACATAGCACACTAAAATTCCACACATTTTTGTTGTCTTATTTTATAAAGATATAATATGGTAATTTTGTGTTTTTACTTTACTGATTACTACCACACACGAACAAGTTCGCAAAAGCATTCACTTTTGAAAAGAAACATATATGAACTATTTAGGACAGGGTGGACAAAATGAAAATAACTTTGCTTAGCCAGTTATTTTAGATGGGCAAAAAAAAACGTGTAGACTAGGTTAATTGGTTTTACTTTGGATGAGAAAAAAAACAACAACAAAAAAAAACACATTATCACTGATAAAGTGAGGTCAAGCAAATGCATGAAATAAAATCCAAATGAAAAAAGATCTTAAAAAAAATCACCAATTTTGCTACATCAAATAACTAAATCATTAAAATTCTGTTAAAATCAAGTCAGCTATGACCACTGAAAGTAAATAACTAAAAAAACAGATAAACATTGTGTCTTTGGGGTAAATAATTTAAACTTAAATTATTTGAGTGATTTTGCTTTCTCCAGTTGATGGTTTTTGATAGAAGCAAAAATGCTGATGTCATCAAATCAGCAATGATAATTATTACGTTGTCCACCCCAGTGTTATCTAAATACCTCTTTACTGTAAAGTATATAATACAAACCCAAGCATGGCAGATGCTGATAAACAGGCACCAAAAGCACTGTCCAGTAACAGGTTTTATTTAGAAGCTAACACCACCCCAATCCTGCAGGCAAAGGCCACTATGCCTCTCGTAGCCAATCACTGCGATCACTGGACAGCCGTAAACGAGAGGATTTGGACAAGACCCGTGTTGGCCAACAGTCTTCTGAGACAGGTAAGAACACAGATATCAGCCTACTTACAGCTTGGGCACAAACATATACACATAAGAACACACAGGGGTGTAGATTGGATGTGCATGTGGTTATGACCTCATCCTGTTTGAATGTGAGTGGCATGTTTGTGTGTTTCATGGCATGTCATTGCATGAATGACAGTGAGACACCACTCTTATGAAACATGGACTTCATGGCACAAAAAAGGAAATAACAGATATCAGAGACTGTTCATTAATAACATTATTTCATAACTAATATTCCACACATTTTTATCAATGCATGTTTGCGCTTTCCCTGTTGCTTTTAGGTTTACTGCATTTGTAATATTTAAGTTTATATTACATTAATATGAAACTAAGTGGGCAGCACAGTATTAGTTTCAGTATTCCTTTGATACTCAGATCAAGTGTATTCCTTAATAAGAAGTCTAAATTACTTTCAGAGTGGCATTAAATATCAGAATAAAATATCTGGTAGCCCAAAAAGCATTCATAAATTTACTATTATTTCACACATACTGTATATTTCATCATATTGGTTACAGAATACTTTCCCAATTCAAAAATAAGGCTGATCATGACTGTGTGCTGATAAGCACCTGCTTAACAAATTTATAGCACCTTTAATTTTTCAAATAGTAATAATTAATAGGGTTAATAAACCATAATAACGAGAATATTTCACCTTCTCTATACAGGCTGAACACAAAGAAGCAATTTGTTACATTTACTACAATCACAACAATTATACTTGCTATATAATTGCTAAAAATGATAAAAGTTTATGAAAAGGCTACATTTTAAATGTTTAAAAATTGCTAAAAATTTTCTTTTGATTTTGATAATCAATTAATCACTCGATTTATAAATTCACACAATTCAGACAGTGGGTCCAACAAATTATGAATAATTGCAGCTCTTATGATATTTGTGTCAGATTAAACCCAAATAAGGAATATAAACACCTGTTTATCCAACTATAACACATGCGCCAATTGTTCACAATGAATCACAATGGGGTTCTGTTAAAATGTACAGTATTGTTGCGCACTGAGATTAAACCCATCTTTGACTATGGTTAAGTATATATAGTATTAAATACACAAAAATAAGTATTATTGGAAATGTTACTTGGCTACACAATCTAAAAATAGATTTATGGCAAGTCATTCTGAAAGGCCTGGAATTACACATTGACATTTAATTTAATTTATTGGTAATTTATTGGCTTTTGATGTTTTTGAAAAACCTAAAACTCGTGAGCATTTTTTTATGAAGCTATCAGGTGATAAATTGATGAAAAAGGTAAAATTTACAGTTTTACTATTAAATAAGGTGAAAAATCCTTACTCTGTAAAACAAATAAACATATAAACATGTAACTAAATAAAGACAAGTTATTTGTTGGCAAATTCAGGTCAGAACACACCAGCATATTTACCAGCAGACTTTTGGATAGACATACTACAATGGAAGATGTACAAAGCTAGGGCAGCAAGCAGAAATGAACTTTACTGTTTTATCTTGTTTGCCGTATATATTTCATAAACAGCATTTTTCAATTCTGCCAGGGACTCTACATTCTTATTTACTCAAAGTCACAGCTTCATTCTACACGCCTCTGGCCCAGGAGCTAACAGTCTGACAGCTGTAATGTAAATATTACGGCGAGGAAAGTGCAGAGGAAAGAGAAAGTCACATTTGACATTTGATGTCTTTCTTACATAATGCTATCACTGATAACAAATTCTAATATACTTTAGCTTGATGAGTCATCATATGTCCCATATGCAATACTCTCCAAAATTGTTTGCAAAACGGGTAAATATGGGTATAAAACATTATTAAAATCCCCTTTTGTTAATAGTTTTATCTCACTGACAGAATTAAAAATAATATACTTAAAATTAAATAATTCATCTCAATATTTTCCACTTAATCCTATACTATACACTACACACTCAGAACAGGGCGCCATCCATCTCTGGGCACACACTCAATCAAACACACACAAAATAGTCTCAGTTTAGGTAGGGAAATTAAGAACAACAGATTTACCTTGAATCCATGTTTGGACTGTGGGAGGACACCAGGGAACCCAGAGAAAACCCACTTAGGCACAAGACGAATGTGGAAACTCCACCCAGATCAGGATTCAAACCTGTATCCCCAGCGCTGGTTAGGCGGACCTGTTAACCATTAAACCACCATGCTACCCACTGTATAATTCCTAGTTAAACAGTTAAAGTATTTAAATGCTTACTATTTAGGAGATAAAAATATGTATTTGTTAAAATAGTTTGTTAAAAGACGTGAAAGTGAATAATTTTTATTCCTTTATGATTACAATTTATAATACTGTTTCAGAAATATGCATACTTGTGAACACATGCATATGCATTTTATGCATATTAATCAATACATAAGCTAATATTTCATAGTGGAATATTAATCTTACATTAATTTTACATTATTACTTATTACAAATTAATTATTATTATTTCCAATATGAAAGTTCTATTGCACAAGTTATCAAATTATTGTATCATTCTGGGGCCAGGTTTGTATACATCAAAAGTATGTATACAATCATAAAGAGGTTTATTTATTCATACATAGCCTGAAAGCACTATGAGGTTGCATCCAGTATCTGAAGTGTGGAAATTGTGTTTGCCTAAATAAGCTATTGCTTTCTTGCTTGCCTGCTTTGACAACTGTTTTTTTCTTAATGTTTGGCCATGACAGTCTAATACTCCCCACCAATCTTTACTGAAATCTTTTTTACAGTGTTTGTCTACCTAGATGGTCAGACTAGCAATGTTTTACTGAATAGTTTAGGCTGTCCCATTTTTGCATGTTTTTTTTTTATAATTTCCTTGCCTTTATAAACAGACTATCAGACATGCATCTTTACTTGCAATGTCAATGCTGTTTAATTTTTCTGCTAAATAGTATTTTCATTATACCACTTTGACTTAATAAGCTGACATATCTGGTGTAGAAGCATTCACCTTGTTTGGTAGTAAGTGCTTTGGATATGGAATGTGGCCTGAGAGTATTAACGTCTCTTCCTAGAAGAGGAAGCTGTTCCTGCATGTAATTATTTTGGCCCTTTTTTCTGTTCCTTCTAAACCCTGCCTTTTCCAAACCCCTGCTCCCTTTCCTCTGCTTCTACCCTGCCATGGTAGACTCTCCTGCGGGTGAGGAATGGTCCCCGTGGAGCGTTTGTTCAGCTACTTGTGGTGAGGGCTGGCAGAGTCGCACGCGCTTCTGCGTTTCAGCCTCGTACAGCACACAGTGTAGTGGGCCACTGCGCGAGCAAAGACCCTGCAACAACACTGCTGTATGCCCAGGTAAGAGCAGCCTGTCCCAGCCTGTCAAAAACCATCAGTCTTGTGTTCTTTTCAGACCCAAAACAAACAGCTCCAAAACTATGTGTCAGTACAACTACATGGTTCTTTTTCCTGAGCTTCAGTGTAAATACTGGAGAGCAGTGGGGATATGGTAATATATTTAAGCAGAGCATAAGGGTATAGCTATCATCTGCACCAATCCTTTCCTATTGCATGATGGGTGATGCTACACTCTTTATCCTTTCCTACCTTTGCACTTTTCTCCTGCTCTTCATAAGGAGTGTGCATTAAAGCATGCCCACTTCCTAACACCTCTGGGACATATAGTATATCAGTATGCAAACTGATCTTCACACACTCACCCACGTATAAAATAAGAGATGCCTTGTAACACAAATTCAACCATAAACCAGGGCTTTACATTTCATGCACCTTGCTTTGTAGTAGTCCATATAGTTGTTTTGAAAAGATTAGTGTTTTTTTTTATTTCCATTTAAATTTAATTTGGCATTATTAGTAGCAGTTTTTTTTCCGAATTTTTTTTCTCTCTATAAATCATTCCCTAGCCGCTCTGATTGCAGTGAACGGTTCGTGGGATGAATGGTCTCCATGGAGTCTGTGTTCCTCCACCTGTGGCCGTGGATACAGGGACCGCACGCGAACATGCAAGCCACCACAGTTTGGAGGTGATGAGTGTATGGGACCAGAGAAGCAGACCAAATTTTGCAACATTGCTGTGTGCCCAGGTGACAGTCTTCAAATACAGCACACCTAATTTAACCTTAAGAACTTCTATAAAAGCTCACAATTAAATGAGAATTTGTATACCATAATATTTAAACCAATCTATTTAAACTCCCTCTATTTGTCGTTTTAGTGGATGGTGTGTGGAATGAGTGGTCAAGTTGGAGCTCATGTTCAGTCTCCTGTTCAAATGGAACAATGCAGCGCACTCGAGAGTGTAATGGTCCATCTTATGGTGGATCAGAATGTGAGGGCGAGTGGCTTCAGGCACGGGATTGCTTTCTGAGCGAATGCCCTGTGGATGGACGATGGCAGCAGTGGAGTTCCTGGACAGGCTGCACTAAGTCTTGTGGTGGCGGAAGTCAGCAGAGGCAGAGGGTGTGCTCAGGTCCTTTTTTTGGAGGAGAGCCTTGCCCCGGAGAACGTGAGGAAGTACGTCATTGCAATGACAAGAGATGTCCAGGTATTTTAAAATTTTAATTAAATACATTTTAGTCATATAAGCACCTTTTGCTTGTAACATCTTTTTGGGTATCATACTGAAATTCTGTTTTTACACAGAGCCCCATGAAATTTGTGATGAAGATAACTTCTCTAATGTTATTTGGAAAAGAACACCTGCTGGGGATACTGCAAATGTCCGCTGCCCACCCAATGCAGCAGGTATGAAATGACTGTATATCTTTTTATTTGTTGCCTCCATTTCTCTTCCTCTGCCGTTTTTCTATTCTTAGAGCAAAGTATCCTTAGAGCAAAGTGTATTGTATTTTGTAGTCATGATGGGTGTTAATCCACCTGCTCATCATCAGCTTATTAGTAGATGGAATTTAAATGAAGAAAAAATTAAATGAAGGCTTTTTTGCCTACTTTGTTTTAAACATATCTTCTTCAAGTCTTCCAAGAGTGTTACTTATTTTATTTATTTATCATTTTAGCAGAACACAAATTAAATTAACTGTAGTGTTTTGTTTTTCCACTCTACCATATATGTTATATTTGTGTAAATGTTGAATGAGTAGTCACTTACACACTTGTTTTTTTTTTCCAATTCTTTCTCTAAATATACAGTCAATTTCCCAATGTATTGTTTGCTTATATTATTTTTATCTGTATTTTTGTGCCCGTTTGTCTAATCCTTTGTTAATTAAAGCTCTTATCTGCCTGCAGCAGATAAGTTGTTTGTTTCAGCTGTGAGCCTTTTTACTTAGGTTTTCTGTTAAGTTTAGTTTTATTTGATTTACATGCCCCTTAATGATTTAAGTTTCTTTTTATAAATGTTACTAATGCCTTCAGCTTTGTCTTGTCTGTGTCCTGTCTCTATTGAAGTTTAATTTATCTTTTTCATGCCACTACAGAGCCTGGCCTAACTGTCTGCAAGCTTCAAAGTTGCCTTAAGCAACATCCTCCTATATAACTGATAATGTCAATGTAGACTGGTGCATTCTAATTAAATATCATTCTTATCTACTTACACTGAGACTTGGCTTACAGGCCTAGTAATTTTGCATTAATGTCTCATACGAGGACCCGAAATTATTGTTTGACTGTGCTGACTGTGCTGAGGCTTTACCCTGAAACTTCTGGTTACCAGCCCAGTACAACAGCCACTCCTAAAGGAAATAAATATCAGAAAGAATATATCATTAATTTCTCAGTACTGTCTCTAAGAAAACAATGAGATCAAATGACAAATTAAATGATACTTTAGCACAAGTCTCCTGCTGCTCAAATATGTCTCCTGAGAGAAAGATGTCAGTAATCTCACACATGTCTCCTCTTGAGTTTTAGTAGCGATCACATTAAAGTCTTACATTGTGCTCAGTTTTGACAAAACATGCCTTAAGATTAAGATCAAGCCTGGTACTGTGAATTATTTTCAGTTGTTGAACATCCGACACAAGGGTGTGGTAGCTCAGTGGTTAGGGTGTTGGGTCATTCATTCATTCATTCATTCATTATCTTCCGCTTTCGCGCGCTGGGCAGATACACCCAGGACAGGGCGCCAATCTATCGCTGGGCACACACTCACACACACACAAACACACTCTATATGGGGCAATTTGGAGAACTCAATTGACTTGATCCATGTTTTTGGACTGTGGGAGGAAACCGGAGAACCCGGAGGAAACCCACGCGGACACGGGGAGAACATGGAAACTCCACTCAGATGGGGATTCGCTAACCACTAAGTCACCATGCCACCCAGGGTGTTGGGTCATCAATCTGAAATTTATGAGCAAGTTCATTAACCCTTTTCGCTTAAAGGGATGCTGTGTCATGGTTGACCCTGTATTCTGACCCCAACCATTAAGTTAGTACACTTTTAATTGGAACTTATATTTTATTTGTATAACTCAGCAATTATGCAGGATTATGTCTTGTCTTTGTCTCATACTATTTCTCGTACACAATTTTTAACAAAAAATCTGTGACAAAGTTGATCTTTAAATGAGACACAAATAAGAATCACAAATATTTGAGCAATAAACTTTTCCTCTGGGCTGAGCCACCAAATGGTCTTTAATTATTATAAAGCTAATTTAATTCTATAGAATAGAACATAAAACTATTTAAAAAAAGTGCCCTCATCTCTTAAAATACATTTATTTTTGAATTACTTGAATTACTAAATGTAGTCTAATATTTATCTAATCTATATCAGAATAATTAATTATCTAAATCTGAAAATATTAATGTGTATCAATGATTCTTTATTTGGTAATGGATACACTAATTAGAATGTGATTCTCACAGAAGATAATAAACACAATGCTAGGTATTATATTATTTGTATTCAAACCTTTGACAAGTCCAGAAGATTAATTTGCTTTTTTGGGCCAAGGTTATACTTTAGATTTATGATAAAGGTAGAAGATATTTATTTTCTTTGCTGAAAACATTCATCTTTGCTGAAAACATTCAAGTCCAGATATGTGCACTCTGGTAAATTGTGATTTTATTTCTGCCGGTATAAATGCAAAAAAAATCTTATAATATATCATCACTGTGTGTGGTTTTACAATCAAAATAGAAAAATAACTGACATTCTTATTCAGCACTATTTTAGTTTCACTCTAAATCATATGATATGAAGAATCATTGGTAAAGTAAATTTCCGTTTCATTGTGATGGATTAGATTAGACCCCCCACCACTGTCGCCTCATTCAACATTTCATTTCAAGGATTTGCTACAGATTCTGGACCATAAAATGTAAAACATATTTAATACAAACTGTGTTAATCTTATGTTTGAATTTGATGCTGCTTTAGGTCTTATCCTTCGGCGCTGCTCATTGGATGATGAAGGCATTGCCTACTGGGAGAATCCCACTTACATGAAATGCATCTCCAATGACTACCGCAGCATCCAATCATTGGTAAATTCTGTAATGTTTTATGACAACCAACCCTAAAGTACATACTACTGGATATATTAGATTTAATTTTTGAAAGAAATAATGAAATATTGCTGTTGTTCTAGACCCGTGACCACTTGTTGAAAGCACAGAGGGGCCTTGTTGGAGATGGCGTTTCTGAAGTAATGACCAAGCTAAGAGTGACATCCAGTGAAGGAACCAGCTATAGTGGAGACCTCCTAGCTATAGTGGATATCTTAAAAAACATGACAGAGATATTTAGGAGGTCCTACTACAGCCCCACCATTGCTGACATGCGGGTGCGTACATTAAACAAGAGATCTTTATTAATCTTAATAAAGAAAGGACTTCTCTTATAATTTAGACCAGTTTATTATTTAATTTAATATCTAATTATCTCTTCTACAGAACTTTGTTCAATCCGTTAGTAACCTGTTGATGGAGGAAAACAGAGAAAGATGGGATGAAGCACAACTAGTAAGCCTAACTTCCCACATCATTTGTTTACAATCAAATGGCACAAGCATGGAGATAAATACAGTTTATTGATTTGCCTCATTTTTGTGTATGTATTTAATATAAAGTGAACACTATTTATCCTATTATTTGGCTTGGTCTTATGACTCATGCAATATTGTATTTAGTTCTGAATGTGATTATAGCATAATAAACCCTACTACTGGGCACATTTATGAATGTCAAATAAACAAAGATTAGGAGTGGGTGGCACATATGACTAGGTCAGTAATTTGACAGTGTGTGGTTAAACATTTTAATAACACCTTTGTGTGAGAGTGAGAGGCATCCATTTGTCAAGCACAACTCGTAAAGTTTTAATGCAACCTAATGGTCAAAATAATATATATATATATATATATATATAGAGAGAGAGAGAGAGAGAGAGAGAGAGAGAGAGAGAGAGAGAGAGAGAGAGAGAGAGAGAGAGAGAGAGAGAGAGAGATAGATAGATAATTTTATCTAAATAATATATAGATTAGGTCACCTTTTCATTCTTGCAAAAATTTGCCTGTTCCACTCTTCTCCAACTAAAAACATGAATATTTTCAAAAAACACGCTTTGCTTTAATAGCTTTTTAAAAAAAATAAGCATTCACTCAATTTACATTAATGACAGTAAAGCTGCTTTGAGACTATGAACCGTTGTAAAAAGTGCTATATAAATATATTAACTTGAACTAGAACTCATAAGTGTTATTGTTTTTAAAACATTTATTTTAATGAGTCACCTGTCTGGTTTTAAAATATTTAATTTCTTAAAATTATTCTCACCAGTGAAGTCTTTGAACAGTGAATTTGCTTTAAAATGAAAGCAGTTTGTAAGTTTATACTTTTATACTGTTTAACAGCTTTTAGAGCCTTTACTTTTCTGAACCATTAGATCTCTTTCATCTGCATGTGCACCTTGGCTTCTGCTCTTTTCAGGTAGGTCCGAACATTAAAGAACTATTTCGACTGGTTGAGGAATTTGTTGACGTCATCAGCCTCAGAATGAAGGACTTTCAGGACACATATGAGGTCACCGATAACCTTGGTTAGCTTCTTAACAATATTTTATTTTAATAATACTTGTTTTATTATATTTTGTACATCATTTTGTAATAAATTATGATTATATGATTATATTTTCTGATTATAGATTTTCACTTATTTGATGCAATGAAATGGTCACAGAACTCAATTCACTAAATAAAAGTTCTCTTTGTGAGTTCTGGTGCTCTGATGGGATAGGCAGGTTTATGTACATTAACCTTTGAGTCTTTGAGATGTCTTTTAATCCTGTAGAGATCTAATCATTGTCACCAATCAACATTTCAACGAAGCAACACAGGAGATATATTTTATCAACACAAAATAAAAAAGCACGAACAGACAGAAGAGTGTGGGTGGAGAAGATCATTTTATAAATGTAACTTTTTACTTCCACAGGTTCACATGCTCCTACTGTTTTGTCATGTCTTCACATTTACATGAGGTCATTTAGCAGACGCATCCCTGGAGCAATGAGGGTTAAGGGCCTTGCTCAAGGATCCACATTGACTTCACAATAACTTCAGTGGACCTGGGATTTGAACCCACAACCTTCATATTGATAGCACAACACCTGACCCACTGAGCTACCATGCCCCATGTAAAAACAAATAGATTATTTAATTTATAAAAGAACATTACATTTACATTTAGTCATTTAACAGACTCTATAATCCAAAGCGACTTACAATGAGAACAACAAAAGTCAGTAGTTATGGAAAAATCCAGCTGTACTGTAGAATTTGCTACATGTCTGGCTACATGATGTCATCAGCCTCGGACAATTTGTTACATGTCTAGCAAAAATCTGGGCATATTTAGGAAAGGGGCAGCAAGGCCTGTTTATCTGTATTAATGGCATTTTGTCTTTTTTCAGTGTTGAGCATTCACAAGCGGCCCGTAGATGGACCTACTGATATTACTTTTCCCATGAAAGGATGGAGGGGCATGGTGGACTGGGCCCGACACTCAGAGGACAGGGTCACAATCCCAAAAAACATTGTCTCCTCTGGTAATCCAGGTAAAGTGCCTTAAGGGAACATTAGTTAATATTTGTTAACATCCTTTCACCCATGACATTTCTACGATTATGAAATAAGCAAATATAAAACCAACTTATATGCACTGTAAATGTAAACTATCTCACTTATCCAAAACAATATGTTTGACCCAATTTTTCAACATTCATTCATTCATTCATTATCTTCCGCTTTATCCTATATTAGGGTCGCGGTGGGGTTCCCCATGCCCATCCAGGGGAGAACGTTTCGGGCGCTGGGCAGATACACCCAGGACAGGGCACCAATCTATCGCTGGGCACACACTCACTCACACACACACACTCTACATGGGGCAATTTGGAGAACTCAATGGAGTTGGAGAACTTGGAGAACTTGATCCATGTTTTTGGACTGTGGGAGGAAACCGGAGAACCCGGAGGAAACCCACGCAGACACGGGGAGAACATGGAAACTCCATCCAGATGGGGATTCGAACCGGGAATCCCTAGCGCTGAGAGGCGAACGTGCTAACCACTAAGCCACCGTGCCGCCCAATTTTTCAACATGTAAGTTGTAATTTTAGATATGTAGTACAAGGCAGCACAGAAACATTAGTTGGCACTCTTGCCTGGAAAGTCCCTGGGTTTGCTTCCTGGGTAGCGTGGGAAGAAATTTCCATTCTGTGTGGATTCTGTGTGGGTTTTCCTGACTTTTTGAGTTTTATTTCCCAATCCACAGACATGCAGGTTAGTAAACTGTAAATAAATTGCCTGCAAATATCTGACCCCACATAAATGAAGTGAAAATTGCCTATAAGCTTCCAGGCTCTTTTTAAATGCATAAAATAATGTATATAATGCATCACAGTTTTCAAGTTTCTATCTGTAAACTTTTTGTAAAACTAACTGTAAAGCATTTCCACCAGAGCAGATACAATGATTCATGATCCATGATTGCTGCTTATATGCAGGTTTTAAATAACAAATTAAAGCTCCAATACCTGTATTTCAGTTGTGTGAGTCACTATGATTCATTTGCTTTTCCTTTTCACACAAAAAAAAATTCAATTTTTTTAATTGAATCTGTTGATATAGGCTTCCCAGCGATGGATTAGCGCCCTGTCCTGGGTGTATCTGCCCGGCGCCCGAAACGTTCTCCCCTGGATGGGCATGGGGAACCCCCCCGTGACCATAATATAAGATAAAGCGCAAGATAATGAATGAATGAATGAATGTTGATATAGGCAATTGCACTTGTGTGTGTGTGTGTGTGTGTGTGTGTGTGTGTGTGTTTGTGTTCATTTTAGCAGTATTTAAGTCACATGCAGCAACATTTTTTTAAGTACATCGTAAATGTAGCGCTTAGTGCTTAGCACATTCACCTCTCAGGATCCAGGTTCGAATCTCTCCATGTACACATGGGTTTCCTTGCGCATGGATTTCACTCTAAATTGCCCCACAGTTTGTGTGTTTGTGTGAGTGAGTGTGTTCAGTGATAGATCGCCGCCCTGTCCTGGGTGCATCTGCCCAGAACCCTGCCCAAATATTCTCCTCTGAATTGACATGGGGACCCCCCCCCCCCCCCCCCAGTAGAGGATAAAGCCTGATGAATGAATTAATGATATTTGCAACTACAGTGACTTCTGAAATTGAATTTTCAATTGAATTCTCCAAATTGCCCTGTATAAAGTGTGAGTGTGTGTGTGCCCAGCGATAGATTGGCGCCCTGTCCTGGGTGTATCTGCCCAGCACCCGAGACGTTCTCCCCTGGATGGGCATGGGCAACCCCCCGCCACCCTAATAGAGGATAAAGCAAAAGATAATGGATGGTTGGATGGATGGATAGTTCGTGAAACCATGCTAGATTCCATAATCACAGAGGCCAAAATGAATATAACCCTTTACATGAACGTTAAACACAAATTTAACATGGTTTAATTGTGTATTATTATCATTCTTCTTCCATAATGTTCATTTAAATAAAGTAATAGTGAACCTTTTGAAAAGCATGTGTAAATTAAAGCTTTAATTTAGTTCATATTTTATTGAGAGCATGAGCTGAGCTCTGATCAGTGAAGTCTCTAATGTTTGTCAGACTCAACATTACAGGCTATTAGAGAACTTTACTCCCCTGTGACTATGCTAATAAGGCAGTGGCTGCTTAATCAAGAGTCAACAGGAGCCAATCAAGAGCAATTAGACCTAATTTCCACTCCCATTGGGAGCACTGTCTCTATGACACTTGGGGCAGATTGATAGCAAGTTATGTTGTAGGGCATGCTGAGAGAGGTGCTTGTATGAAATATCCTTTAGGATCTTTGAGAACCTTAATTGTTACTCAGAAAAAACCTAAGGGAAATCTTTAACGGGACTCTCTTTTCTGTTGGCCTCATAGTAGCTGTATGTGTTTTGCACTGACAGAATAGTGGTGCAGTAAGTGGATGCAAGAAAGCAATAAACAAATTGCCCACTGGGGTTAAAAGATGGTAGCTCAGCCTCACTTAACTTTCGGACCCACCAAACACATTTAGACTCAGCTGTAGCCCAATAGGTCTCTTGCTTTGTTACTCACACTCTCTTAGCTTTAAATTCACATGCTTTGAACCAAATCATTGTAGCCTGGAGAGCAGATGGGCCTTTAGTTATGTGTGTAAGCACACACATCTGTGTCCTTCAGCCCTGAGCTCTGGCCAGTACAATCTTTATTAATTATTATATTTAATTTTCGGTTTAAATTTTTTTCTTCTTGTGGTGGGGGTAGGTACACCATTTGCTTGCTGAATTTAATTGAAAGTTTAGTTTATTTTAGCTCATTTTGACTTGGAGCACTGTGTTCTAAAGGGTATAGATCTCCTTAGGGGGTTCTGTATGTGTATGGATTTCATTGTAAATATGAAGTAATATTAAGTGCACATCCACACAGATATTAAAACCAGTTCATATGTTTGAATTCACTTTCTTATCTATAATAGTAGGAGTTTACACTTGGTTACAAATAGTCAAACATGCTTTATACTGACTCATTAATAGTTATAGATTTGTTTTGAATAATGTGTAATTTATCTTTTTTTCAGATGAAGATGAGGGTTCAGCCTTTGTGACTGGTGTTGTGCTTTATCGGAATCTTGGCAACATACTTTCTCTTCAGAGGTATGAATTAGTATAAGATATCTACATTTTGATACTCCAACTTATTTGGTTTTAGTGTTATTTTCATGAAAAAGGTCTGCAATTTGTTGGATCTATTTTTTATGGTTTTATTTATAAGCTTTAAATCATCCTAAATGTTGCAGTGTGATGTCCTGAGAGACACCCTATGACAAAAATACTTATATTGACTGATTGTGTAGTTTAGATAATTTTGATGCATATGTTTTCATATATGGCTGTGGAGATGTAATCCAATGCATTGCTAATCTGATACAAATATTCATAGCAGTGGCAGGTCTGAAACATAAGGTCATTCATCTTTTAGACTCTTCTTTTAGTTTCATTTCTCTTTGTTTTCACAGAAACAGCTCTGTTTTGAACTCCAAGGTGATCTCTGTTACAATCAAGCCGACACCAAGCTCCCTCTCAGTCCCAGTAGAGATTGAGTTCTCGCATTTGTACAATGTAAGCCATACTGTACTAGTGTAAGGCTACATACCACAATATAGTTTGTTTTTTGACTGTTTATAAAAATAATGCCATAATTCTAAAAGGTTTGTCAAAGTTATATAAAGCAGATTTGTGAGGGTTATTGTATAAAATGCAATAAAATCAAAGATAATTTTTTCACTCA
Organism: Corydoras sp. C115; assembly: GCA_019802505.1. NCBI lineage: Eukaryota > Metazoa > Chordata > Actinopteri > Siluriformes > Callichthyidae > Corydoras > Corydoras sp. C115. The sequence goes on from JAFMOC010000028.1 coordinate 817,424, forward strand.
TTCACTATAACCAGCTTAAAACTATTTGTTTATATGAACCAAAATTTAAAAAATGTAATATGCAAAATAATGGAATTAAAAATTTTTGAAGATAATGATGAGCTTAAACTTTAAAATGAATGTATTTTGTAATTTAAAAACATATATATGCACAAAGGCAGAATAAGTAAAAGATTCCCATTATATACTCATTGTCCAATTTATTAGTTCCACTTACTATAAATTTGGACTACGTCGTTCTACAGTTAGAGGCTGTAGTCCATCTTTTATGATCCATGCATCACGCATTCTATGTCCATCAAGCCTTTGTTTTACATGTTTTTATTTAGCTTTTTTTGTCAGTTAAATAGAGACTCAAGTAAATTAACAAATTACATATTGAATTTTATGTTGTTAGTACAAACTTTGATGAAATATTTAATTTTTTTATTATTTTATAAAAATAAAGATGTAATAATGACATTATTATTTTTGTTGTTGTAGTTACTGTTGTTGCAATTAACATTAACTTCATTGTTGTTATTGAGTCACTGATTTCCAATTAGAAAAATGACTTGCGTTGTTACTTAAACTGTATGAAAATGTTTAATATATATGTAAGTAAACATGACAAGTACTAAGAGATTTTTCATTGATGATGTATTCTTGTTTTCTTTCTTTCTGCTTCTCTTTCTGTCTCTCTTCGGCTTTCTATTTTGCTCCCGCAGGGCACAACTAACCAAACATGCATTGCCTGGGATGAGACTGACAGGTAGGAAGCTAGTTCTCATTGATCTAAACTCACAAACCATTTCCCTCCTTGATCTGTCTGCTCTGACAGACAAGCACATAAACAGAAGAACAGACAGAGTGATCTGAACAAAGAGGACACGTACGTGTCATAGTGAGGAGGTTCACCGAACCATGCTGCTAGTAATCAAACAGAATAAACCTGATTTATTTTGCTTTCTGCTTGCTTACTTGCACAGACATAACCAACCAGAATAAGGAAAACCATTCAGGGTGCACAAAAAACTAAAGATGACTTTAAAAGAAAGTGAACGAGAAACAGCACAGAAGTAATCACAGAGATTGTGGCAGTAAGTGAGAAAATCACAAAGACAAATATGGGCATCATTTGGTGCAATTCTACAGCACATGGGTCCATTTCAGGTCTGTTTTCACTTCATCCCCTACACATTAATCAATTTATACTCTTTTTGTCTTTTCGAATGAAAAAGAGAGAATGAAAATATTGCAGTGGTGACAACATTTGCATTTAGATGGGTAAACACACAAAACAAATGCTTTCACTTTTGTTCTTAAACCACTGACAGAAAAATACCCCAAAGGGAGTAAAAGACAGTGAAGAGATAAGAATAGAGTCTGTGAAAAAAGTACTGGTGAAGACCTGAGGGAGAACTAGGAGACTATGAAAGGGATGAAAACACTAAAATATAATCAAGCTGTACATTAAGGGGAAGTGGAAATGGGGAGGGAGTGTGTTCAGTACAAAATTAAAATCCATCTTGGACAGCTGCTATGATTAATGACTTAATATTTGAGAAAGTAATTGAAATTAGAAGAGGCACCCTTGTCACTGCATGTTTTGTTGATAACAGCTTGAAGACATGTGCTTTCCTGTGGCAACTCACACTCTTTAATCTGGACAATCAATAGCAACACAGCACTTCTGCAACATGTACATACTCCTAATATTGAATATCTAGCACAACTGTGCCCATATACTGTGAGATTTCCCTGCATAGCCCTTTTATTCATGCATAGCCTCATTTTATTTTTTGACAATTTTATCTACACATAATTAATAGAGGTATAAATCAAAATATTAAGTCATTGATTGCCAATTGATGGCTATATTGAAACAATCTTAGATCAACAGTAGATCATATTGCAGTTATTGGTGTGAAGTAAATAAGTTCATTCAGGTCTGTGAGGAAAAATCGTCCTATGTTGACACATAAAATGATTTTGATAAATATTAAAATGGTTTGTTTAACAGGAGGATTGGGCTTCAGTGCCTCACAGCAACCTTAAGAAAGATGAGCAGATTAGAATATAACTAAATGAATTTATGAATAATAAAATGTCATGTGTTCATTAAAGCATATTTTATTTAGACATCCCACACCTCATTTCGCTCCCTCACACACACAAAATTAATCTTTTTTTATCTATTATGTGGACAAATGTGAGGTTTATATTATTGTTTTCAGATGCAACACTCTGTTCTTGTTTATCTTAAATAGCATTCAGGCAAACACAAACGAGTGAACATGCTAACCACTAAGCAACCGTGCCGCCTATTTAAATAATAATTTAATGTAATTATAATAAGTCACCAAAATCAAGAAGACTGGTAGTTGATGGCATGCAGAAATACCAGTATGACAGTAATTGTATCTGAGACCATGGAATAGACTTTTATATATTGATGTTAACATTAACTTATTCTTTTGCTTGAACAACAGCCCCCAACCCCCCCCCCCCCACACACACACACACACACACACACACTGGACTGCAGTCTGCAAATATACTGATTGAGTGTTGCTTTGCTGGGTGTAAACGTATGTGTGGCTAAAAGACAGAACTAATCGCATCATCAGCCAAGACTCTGCTGGGGGTGATAATATATTGGATTTCAGAGAAAATGCTGTTAACATTGATCCTTTCCCTGGAGCTACAGACATAACCCTCATTGCCCTTCTATCTGCCTCAGGCTATTCTCACTGCCCCATTGCACCTTGGGTAATCTAGACTTGGTTTCTGCAGTGACCCTCTGTTACTAATGTTAACACAGTTTTAAACTTGTGTGGCATTGCAGGCCGCTTGCAATTTCATGATTTTGCATTTATAATAAAACAAGCTGGTGCACAATGATGAATGAACTTTTTAAAAATACATATTGGATTTTTGTACATATTTTCTATCATTTAAATGACTTCGACATGGCCATAAAATCAATAAAATTGACCACATAATTTAGCATTAATCACGTTTAATCAGTAATCAAAGGGGGGGGGGGGGGGGGAGGTAGAATCTGGAGAAACCAGAGTGTTATGTGTAATGCCAAATTTCAAAGTAACAAATGTCTAGTTGCATAGGATTTTTTCTTTCAAAGTCTTAATAGAAGATTATTAAAATGCATTGACTATTGAGTTGGAATAAAAATTATATTAAACTACTTGTTTTGATACAAACAGGAACATAATGTTATTATAGGATGTTTAATGGAAAGGTTCCCTTGAAGTCATACACCTTGCACACATCAAAGTCTTTCATCACAGTTCAACTAACATGCACCAAATGGAAAAAAAATATATATAATAATATATATCAAGGATTCAAGGATTTTTATTGTCACATCACCTAGTACAGGTGTACAGGTGAGTGAAAAGCTTAGGTGCAGGTACCCTGTACTGTGCAAATGGCAATATTTACAAGAATAAAAAATATAGAATAAAATGTAAATATCAAACAATATGTAGAGAGAGAGAGAGAGAGAGAGAAGAGTAAGTGTGTGTGTACTGGTCAAATTTTTTTTTTACCTTTATTGCCCATTCTATCAGTTCCACTTATCATAAAGAAGGACTTTGTTGTCCTACAATAACAGATAGTAGTCCTTATGCTTGTGGACTACATTGCTCTGTTCTGGTCAGGACCCCAATCGTAGAACCACATAGCAGGCATTATTTGGTTGGTGCATTATTTTATTTATTTATATTATTTACATATATATATATATATATATATATATATATATATATATATATATATATATATATATATATATATATATGTATGTCAGTAAGCTTGTTCTTCCCCAGATGTGAGCGGCTACGTGGAACAATAGCGTACGCCGCTTGCGCATAGTGAGCGCTTCTCGGGCACCGGCTACGCGGGGAATACTGCGTACGCCGGCCCAAACGGAGGGAACACGCTCCCACAAATGCGACCTGCGCGGAGCTATTGCGCAGCGACGCACCGAGCTATTGCACAGCGACGCACCGAGAAGTCCAGAAACACCAGGATAAAAACCAAACCGAATTTATTAAAAACTGGTGACGGAACACCAACAAAAAGGGGGAACAAACGAACAAACTAACATTGGGTAGGATAACCGCAAAACAAAGACGTGCACCGAAAAGAGGGAAAACGGAAACTAAATAACAAACCAACTAATCACGTGCACAGAAACAAACCAATCACCCAGCTGAGACAATTGCCCCAGGCACCTGTGACAATATATATATATATATATATATATATATATATATATATATATATATATATATATATATATACTCACACACCACACACATACCTGGAGCATAATTGGCCAGCATAATAGTTGCATAATATTTAGTAATACAGGGCCAAAGTATTTTAAATGTTCTTTAAAAAACTCACTAAATTGTGTGTCCTATACAGTTTTTTAAGGAGAATTGTACACATGGGCTTCATGTGTGCTCATAGAGATGGCAGATGAAGGCAGTAATAAAAGAAAAATGTAACATATAAAAAACACCCCGACGACATAAATACACTTAAGCACCACTCACACCTGTTCATCCAAATTTTGACTCTGACAGAAACAACCTAAGTATAAATAATTAATTATGACAGAATACATTACTTTCAATAGAATTTGTTTCAAGATGAAGCAGATTTTTATGCTATTATGAGAAATAATAAATTTTGGAATCATCAACAAAACAAAAGCACACTTAGTACTTTGTTGCTCTGGTCTTTTATGAAAGGTGTTTTTTGAGACATAAACACTATTCTCATGGGTCACACAATATAGCAGAGCTTTTAACTTATAACAAAAATGTCTGGGCTTTGCCTTCTGGATGAAAAGACAATTTTTTATGAATCTGGTTCCAGAATCAGCAGATTTTTTGATATTTTTTTTTTTTTTTTTTTTTTTAAATGTACATTATACATTACGATTTGGTGGCCATCTCCTGACTTCATTTGTGTTTTTAGAAGGCAAACTTTTACTATGTGCCCAAATACATCATAATGCTAAAAAAGACCTTACCATTACTAGACATTCATTCATTCATTATCTCCCGCTTTATCCTCTATTAGGGTCGCGGTGGGGTTCCCCATGCCCATCCAGGGGAGAACATCTCAGGCGCTGGGCAGATAGACCCAGGACAGGGCGCCAATCCATCGCTGGGCACACACTCACTCTCACAGACACACTCTATATGGGGCAATTTGGAGAATTCAATTGACTTGATCCATGTTTTTGGACTGTGGGAGGAAACCGGAGAACCCGGGGGAAACCCACGCAGACACGGGGAGAACATGGAAACTCCACCCAGATGGGGATTCGAACCGGGAATCCCTAGCGCTGAGAGGCGAACGTGCTAACCACTAAGCCACCGTGCCGCCCATTACTAGACAGAATAAGAAAAATATCAATGTTTACATGTGCAGTTATAGTTGAGTTAGTGTGTCTTTCAATTTTACTTTGTGATTCACTTTTAATTGAATTTTTTTTATTAAATTGCTGAACTTTGCGTGCATTGTTGGATATAAATCATTCTTTACTTAACTGATTTCTATTACAAACATGGATTTTTGCTTTTCTCGCCATCTTTTAAAACTTAAAAAATTTCTATTGGTTTTTCATGCATCACCTTTGCTGTTTTTCATTATACTTATACCAAATTTTAGACACAACTGTCTGGACGCAACCAACATATAATTCCTTAAACCTTTCGTCACTCTATCATTTCTGTATTTCTATATATAACTATTATTATTAGGGTTGTGGTAGCTCGTTAGATTGTTATGCTATCAATCTAACAGTTTTTGTTTCAAATCTCATTTAAAAGTAACCAATAAACAAGCCCCTTAATCCTTACTCTTCTAGGTTTGTTATGTGGCCAACATTGTGTTCTCATCCCAACCAAGTTAGGATACTTGTAAGACACTTTAAAACAAAGCATCTGATAAATGACTAAATGTAAAGATTTCTATTGTTTCAGTTGAAAACATTTGTCTAAGTCATTCACGAGGCAAAATCTAGCTTCTCTAAATATTTTAGCAGTCTTTTACTAGGGAATGATTCATTTACATATTTAAAAGTGTCCAAATACGTTTTAAAATTGATCATTAACATGTGCATTCATATGGTTTCATAAACATTAAGATTCAATATTATTATTTTGTTCCACATAAGCTTACAACTAAATATTATATAATATGTTGATTATATTTCTAAGAATTACACTTTATGGACAAAAGAATTAAAACATCAGGATATTACACCTGCTTCATGACATTTAAAATGCCCCCTCTCACTCTCCAACAATGTCTTTGTCTAAAAATTTCTGTTTTATTTAAAATTTATATTGTTACAAACCAGCGCCCGAGACATTCTCCCCTGGATGGGCATGGGGAACCCCACCGCGACCCTAATAGAGGATAAAGCGGGAGATAATGAATGAATGAATTGTTACAAACTTTTGGAGTGTTTCAGTGAATTTGTTTGTCCATTCATTTGTAAGATCAGATACTAATTTCAGATCTGATGGCCTGGCTGTCAGTCTTTAGAAATTGTCCAAAACAGACAATGTGTTCAATGAAACACTTGAATTTAGTGATTGAGAGATGGCTCCCGATGCAATTGTGTGTATATAATGTGTTTCAGCAATATAAAGCTAATAATAGTTCGTGAAACTTGTATTTTTGTCTTTAAAAAAACAAGTTGAAAAGTTGGGTAAACATCCTGACATAGTTTTTTTTTTTTTTTTTGCCAGGAGTTGCACTTATACCTCCGAATCAGTAGCAGTTGTTATATCAAGGACACATCATGGTAGCAATTCATTTCTGTTTTTTATTATTATTTATAAGTGAAATAACGACCTGAGGTGCATTTGTCGCAGCTTTAGAGTCCGTGCTAACCTGACCGTAGAGAAATGCAGAAGTGCAACATCACAACGCTAGTCTGTTCTCCATTCTGCCTCACTCTCTCTCTCTTCGTGGTAATTCAGTTCTCCGGCTTGTGCGCGCCGCAGAGCGCGGCTGAAATCGGATCTGTAGAAGGTTTGAAGGCGCTCGTTATTTGTCTGATTGAGCTGATTGCGCTTCTCTCTTGTGTCTCTGTGTTTGCGTATCTGGCTGCTGCTGTTCCTCTGTCTCAGCTGGTCTCCGCTGGGTTGGTGGTCGGCGCGCTCCTGCAGAGCTGTGCCCGTGCACGCCTTCAGGACCAAGTGCGTGTGTGAGCGCCTCTCCGCTTTCGCCATTTTGGCTCGTTTGAGTCCCGACGCGGTAAGTGCTGCTCATCTTCTTGCCTCTTGGCCACTGCAGGACGCGTTTGTCTAAATGTATCGGTAGTTTTAGTCGTTTTAGTCGCCCTCGTTACGTATCAACAGATTCCTCTCACGGTTCCCCCTCCCCCTCCATTTAGTGCGCTCTGCGCCTCCAAAGATTTTGTGCCTTTTTTTTCCTTCTGCAGAATGCAACCTTCTATACAATGTCAAATAAATACTATCAGTAGAAGTCATTGATTGCACATATACAGGACATTCTGTTGACTATACAATGAGTTGGAAGTTAATTGGCCTGATTTGGGGTTTGCAGAAAATCAAATTGGCAAATACATATTTTGACATATGAAGAATCCGGGACCCGATCCTGATTTAGATGCTTGTGATGATCATATATGCAATGGGAATAGAGAACAGTCATTGCTTCATTCATGTACATCATTGTACATGTATTTTTCGTAGTAGGACGGCAATGATATACTAAAGCACAGCTGTATGATTGAAGAACACAGGCCCAAAGCATTGTACTGCATCGTTGTCTTCGTCATATTTGCTCAAAAAAGGCTGAATGAAACGTGCGAGATGCAATGCGTCTGGCTTTTTTCCGTGTTCATTTAATTATTGTATTTTTTTTAAAATCGTGTTTCAATTTGGTAAGAAAAAAAACGTAGCAAAGTTGTATGTATGGTATATTCGATGTGATTAGTTATTATTAGACTGAAAACTGCATCTGAAGCAGTTTGATTGTTGCCCTGGAAACCACATGGCCCATCAAGACTCTTAAAGCCATAGAAGACACCATTACATTCCCTTTGTGCTGTTAGGCCCACATATCACATACTGGAAGGCAGTACTGCAACACTGAAGGAAGGCTTTAAAACATTTTCTCACTGCAACTGTTGTTTCGTCCTATGTGCTTTTTATATATATATATATATATATATAGGAGAAAGCAGAAGATTATGAATAAATAAATTAATAATACATATTAAATGTACAACATGGACTGTTGTATATTACAGATATATTGTTTATACGATACAAAAGATAATGAAACTTATAACAACATTTAAACATAACTAAATAAAGGTTAAAGCAAATTTAGAAATGAGCTATAATAATATTACATTATTTTAATACTAGTAATACTGGTTAACAAAAAACCTTTTCCACAACTGTTTTAGCAACAGGTGTACTTGGGCAGGAATTCTGCCATTAGGTTGTTTGTGAATGTTTTGGGTCTGATCTGTGTTTACATTATTTACTTTTTGTCTATGTCGTACATTACATTGTTGATAATACTTAATTCATGTGTGACATCTATACCTGAAAAATACTAAAGGCACTCGGAATGTAACTAGCTTTAACTGTGTAAATGGCACAATTACATTTCTTGTGGGAAACCATATTTCGGCTCTTTGATTGGTAGTGCTGTTTGCCAGCAAAGCAGCTCATCTTTGTTTCCTGCTCCTAATACAACCTTCCTTCCTAATTGGTCTAGACGATGGCCCTCTTTCTGCTGCTTTCTTCCTACAGCCACAAAATTATAAGGAGCCAGGGATTTGTAAAATAGTTTGTCCTGTTTTTCTTTTATAATGTAAATGTAAAAAATTCCTGTTCATGGTACAGTAATAAATGTCCTTAAAATAAAATAAAAAATAGTTTGTAAAATGGAAAATGATTTTTTTTTTTCAGTTCAGTGATGGACAGCAAACAAACATATTGTACATGGTTTATATGATTGCCCAAACAGTCACATAAAATTAACTCTGCAAAGATTGTGTATGTGTATATATATATATACATGCTATTGCGCAGCGACGCACTGTGGCAGAACGCAGAAGGAGAAGTCCAGAAAACACCGGGATAAAAACCAAACTGATTTATTAATAAAAACTGGTGACGGAACACCAACAGAAAGGGCGGAACAAACGAACAAACTAACATAGGGTAGATTAACCGCAAACAAAGACGTGCACCGAAAAGAGGGAAAACGGAAACTAAATAACAAACCAACTAATCACGTGCACAGAAACAAACCAATCACCCAGCTGAGACAATGAAAAACACAAATGAGGGGCAGGTGCCCCAGGCACCTGTGACATACCCCCACCCCAAGGGTCGCACAAAAAAGGAAAGCAACCCAAAAAAAAAAAAAAAATAATAATAATAATAACTAACCGGTTCTCGCGGAAAACAAAAAAAAGGGGGGGGGGGGTGGAGGTCCCTCTGGCTGTGAGGCATGCTGGATGCCCCCTGCTGACGACGTGGAGCATGTCATCTCGCTGCGGGGGCGCAGATCGGCGCCCTCTTGCTGCGAGGCGGGGATAGCGCCCCTGGTGCTCGGAGTCTGCGGCTGGCGGACCCTGGTGCTCGGAGTCGGCGATGGGCGGCCCCTGGTGCTCGGGATCGGCGGCGAACGGCCTCAGACGCTCGTGAACAGACGACGGCCGGCCCCCGGTACCCGGGCTATTCAGACTCGGAATCGAGCGGTCCCTGGCGCCCAGACTCGGCTTTGTCAGCGGTACAGCCTCTGGTCCTCCGGCTCAGCGATGGGTGACCCCTGGTGTCCGGAACTCTCCCGATGGTGGGCACGTCTAAATAACAAACCAACTAATCACGTGCACAGAAACAAACCAATCACCCAGCTAAGACAATGAAAAACACAAACGAGGGGCAGGTGCCCCAGGCACCTGTGACATATATATATATATATATATATATATATATATATATATATATATATATATATATATGAAACAAATTATTTTGTTATTTTGTGAACTCAAAGTACTTGGTCTTAAGTTGTAAATAGTGCCCTAATATTATCGTCAGGTCCTGCAAATCTCATCCTTTAAACCACATTGATGGGGTTAAAATTGTAGTGGTTCACACTCCTGTTTTTTTTTTTTTTTAACATTTAAATCTTATGGTGGCTGTTCACTTTAGGGATTTGGACAATATTTTTTTTTGTATGGAGTATAGAATTTTTGCAAGAAAAGTTGTTGACATGCGGTCTAATCGGAGCTCAATTTTTATGTTATGCTTAGCCTAATAGTTTTGCATAAGTGTCTCGCAAATGGAGTTCAAATCGTTATAATAGCATACAGGTTGTGTGATGTGGTGCTGTTTTTTTAGAACGATAGCAAATCCTGCGTAAATTCTCTTATCAGTAGGCTGAAAGAATATTGAAATTGAATCCTATTGGACCTCTTTAACACCGCCAACATTTACAAAAAGAGCTTCAATATTTCTGACTATTTCCTTTCATTATCACTTTTATTGCAGCTATACATTGTACAAATAAGATTTGATATATTTCTGTAGCATGCTACATTTTTAATGTCTGTCAGTAATAGCCTCATGCAGCCTGATGTGCAGTATTTTGCATCCTTATTGTTCAGTTCCCTAGCAACTTTATCACACATGTAATTATTTAAATGCAGGTAAATGTTATGTTTAGTTCTCCTTTTTCACGTCCATAATACTATTTAAAGCATCTAAGATTTTGGATTTTGCTAGTAGAGTAGCTAGTTTAATTATGCTTTACACCACAAGATTAGGCTTCTGATTAAATTATCTGATATTAACACTGTGGTCTTTAAGCTTGTTTAAAAATGAAAACATTCCCGCATTTGTGTGTCAGCTCTTGATCAGTCTTTTCAGCTGATCTAAAAGTTTATAGCCATACTAAAAGTTTGATAATTAAGCAACCCAAAAATAACTTCAGCATTCATCTGTTTCCATTGGCATTTCTTATTTGCCAGAATTCAGTACAAGGCCCTGACACTTGCCTATTGAACTGTCTCTGGATTTGTTCCATCTTTCCTAAACTCTATTTTTCAAGTACAAACCTGTACTGCCGCCTGGTACTTTAATCTCACTGAGGTACCAATCCTTGCTCCATAATTTTCATCACTGCTGAATGGTGGAGAAATTGAAGTTTTGTCTATAATGTGAAGACATTAATCATTAAAAAAAAAAAAAGCAGATGAAGATCTGCATCATTTCTCCAAATTCTTGCTTTAATCTGCTCAACAGCTTACCAACTGAGCAGGGACGATAATACTGCAGTTTTGCTACTAACTACCCTAGATAACTGACTTGTGTTGGTTAAAGTGTCTGCAAAATCACTGATTGTTATTTTAATGGCAATCATATTGTGCATATTTTTTGCATTTTAACAAAATGCATTTTGGGTAGATTGAGAACCTACTGCAGTACTGATTAATCAGCGGGAGTTAATTAACATGGTTTGACATGGCCTTCAGGCATAGAAACAAGACAAGGCTATAAAATTAGTTAATTATCAGGCCCTGTGTGTGTAAAGGTGGTTTGTCTATGTTACATTTACTTGCCCTTTCTGTCTCCTTCTGCCATATGTCCGAGAGATCCAGGTTGTCCACATTTCTCTTGCAGAAAATGTACAAGACACAGAAATTGTTTTAAAAACAGTTTTTAGAGCACTTACCATATGATTAATTTCTAATTCAATTGTATTATAACTTATCAGGGAGATGAATATTATGTACACAGCTGGTCACTGCATGGCAGTTATTGACTTCCTTTTTCCAATTTAATGCGCATCTGAATTTGGTGTTTGCTTTACTTTGACATGATTTTAACATGTTTGCTTCACTTTTTATATATATATATATATATATATATATATATATATATATATATATATATATATATATATATATATATATATATATATAGGGCGGCATGGTGGCTTAGTGGTTAGCACGTTCACCTCTCAGCACTAGGGATTCCCGGTTCGAATCCCAATCTGGGTGGAGTTTCCATGTTCTCCCCGGGTCTGCGTGGGTTTCCTCTGGGTTCTTCGATTTCCTCCCACAGTCCAAAAACATGGCTCAAGGTCAATTGAATTCTCCAAAGAGTGTGTTTGTGTGTGTCTCAGTGAGTGAGTGTGTACCCAGCGATAGATTGGTGCCCTGTCCTTTGTGTATCTGCCCAGCGCCCGAAACCTTCTCCCCTGGATGGGCATGGGGAACCCCTCCCGCGACCCTAGTAGAGGATAAAGCGGAAGATATTGGATGGCTATGCGTATATATAATACATTGTAAATTTGGCATTACTTGTGCACAAGTCATGCAAAGATTTGTCCCCTGTAAATAAAGGTATTGTTTTTTTTTTGTTTTTTTATTAATTAAAAGCCAATATAACATGGCATTTAGCCAGGAGTACTAAGTATTTAAGTCTTTAAGAAGATAACTCCCATGTAGTTAAATAAATACGTACTTCAAATATCTGAGGAGGGCTTCAATTTTATTGTTGTTTAATTTTTCTATTATTAATTTATCAAATCAGATAATCATATACTAAAACTATACACAATGTATTGTAAAATAAATATATACACATCTTTATGCAGTCTTTAAACAATTGTGGTCAACAAATTTTGGTGTTTTATATATTATAAGTATTTTGAGTCGCTGGTAATAAAAGTATTCAAGTATTTAAGGCACCTTAAAAATATAATAACTTTTTTTGAGATTTTTAAGATTTGGCACTTCTGGATATGCCTAGCCAGTTTAGATACGATATTACCATCATAGAAATTATTTCATTCTACAATTTCAAGTTGCACAGAATGCAATGATTTGCATTATTCTTAAACTAAGATGTGTTTATTTGGTGCAATGTAGTAGATTTACTACAAACGCAACTTGATTATTTTTAATCCTAATTTAACCTAATTAAACATAATTAATCTGTTTTTGGGGATAAATGCAAAGAATCACCATAGCCAATCTAAAACCTGTAAAAAACCTCTGTAAAACAGTGGAAGTTGTTTTAGCTGCAGGTGAATTGGTGGGTTTTTAAGTGCTTTCTAGGTATAATGTTTAGGTGCCTCAGTATATTTGTCCACATAATGTATTTTCTATATGGATGGCAGCACTGTACAATGTGTTTGTATGTTATTGAAATATTGTAATATTTATTATAATAACCAACCTTAATTTGCACTATTATCATGTGTTGTTGAATGTCCAAGGTTTGGAGGTTTATTATTTGTAATATATAACTAAAAGCCTTTAGTTCTAAAAGCCTGGCAGTACTTTTATTAGATCTGTGTTAATTATACCTACATTTACACCTGCATAACTAACTAATATGTTCATATAATTGGTATATCAAAGGTGTGTGAAAAGAACAGGTTTTTATTTTTTTCTTTGTCCAGCCATGACATGAATGTTATAAAAAGATTTTTAAACACAGACATAGACATAAAGAATGAACCTCACAGGACACAGCACTCACAAATGGTACCCACCCTTAGCTGTGTTAATGCAGCATCCACCACTGCAGTGGCCGCTGTTTCTCAGATTCATCACCATGGCAACAGAAACATTGACTGCATGGAAATGGCAAGACTCGTTTCAGAATGGTGACAGTTGCACTCTGTTTTCTAAATTGAATATGCATATCTGTGTGTTGTGAGTATTCAAAAATGATATTGTTTCAATAGAGTGTGTTTGTTCTTTTATTGCTCTGGCAAATGGCCTTACCGTTTACTCTCTGCAAGTCACCTTGAGTTGACCTTGCTTTTCAGCTGTAGCCTGGTGGACAGTGCTATCATTATGCAGCTTTCAGCAGTGCAGTACATGGCCAGCGCTGCACTGTAACATTCCCCAGATGCTCTATAAACACTGATCCAGATGCATTTTCTTGCTGGCAGGGTATGGATCCATCCAAGAGCACACTTCCTTCAGTGACGCTGATCGTGGGCTGTGGGGTGTCCTCGCTCACATTACTTCTTCTCATCATCATCTATGTCTCCGTGTGGAGGTAGGCAACAGGGATGTTAATGTGTTTATTACAACTTAAAAGTGTCAGCACTGAATGCTTATGAATGAATTACAACTTTTCTAATTTAAGTACAGTTAAGAATCACATAGAAATTACATAGTCAAAGCAAAGTACTAATAAATTAATACTTAATTACAGTTTTAAGTATTAATTAAAGTTCAAGAGTCCACAGTATAGTATAGATCAATAATACAGTATAATAAACATATACAATGTTTGGTGTTTGTGTTCTAATAGATTATAGTAATTAATCTGGACTAATTAAGCCACTCAATCAGATCACGAACAGATGTGTTCACACAACAGTAAAAATGACTAATGCCAAACTAATGCCAGAACCAGTATTTAAATCTCTATTCAAAATTAATATCTTCATGTATGTTTTGCTCTGTAACAAAATTCAATAAACTTTTGTATCTTAAAATGTAATTAACAATATTTTAGTTTTAAGATGAAGCCTATCGCTGGACACATTCACTCACACAGACACGCACACCAACACACTATATCTGGGGTGCCCAATACATCAATCGCGATTGACCAGTGTCAGGTAGATCGTGATGGAGGTTTGAAAAATAAAAGCGTTTCTCACGTGGTAAGCGCTTTTTTACAGCACAGTATCAGAAGCACTTAAACACACACACACATTTTAACAAACACAATGTGATTCATTCTGAATTGCGATCTCCATCGCTGTGCAAACGAGCAGTCTGCCCCCCCCACCGTCTCTCTCGCTGTTCCCAAAACCTGCACATGGTCAAAATCCAAAACACTGCCTCGCGAATCATCTACATTAGATCGTTTCTGTTTGTGTTTTTGCACTTTATTTGACTGACAAGATGAGTGAAGGTCATTGATGAGTGACTTTGCTCCAAAAGAACTAAAATGTTCCACTTTTATTTAGAATATTTTATAAAATATATTTTTTTTTACAATGTCAAACTCTGCATTTGCTTGATTTGCCAAGTAGCCATTGCACTTCCATTGTGTTTGGTCATTTGTGTGTACTAAAACCAAGTTTTCTCCATGCTTTTTGCTGGAATGTGTTTAATAAAAGAGCAATTTCTGTGAAAATGGCAATCTGAAGCCATCTTTTCTATGCTGATTCGACAATACTAACATGATGTGTGTAAACAGGTTTCAATATAAAAGCCTAAAAAAGATTAACCCTGGTAGATCTCGATGACCTGTCCAATGGAGAAGTAGATCTCGGGCCAGAAAAGTGTGCACTCCTGCACTATATATAGGGCAATTTAGAGCATAGATCCATGTCTTTGGACTGTGGGAGTAAACCAGGGAATGCGGAGGAAACCCATGCAGACACCCGGAAAACATGGAAACTCCACCCAGTTTGGGATTCAAAACTGAGTCCCCAGCGAACCTGAGAGGCGAATGTGTTAACCACTAAGCCACTCTGCCGCCCCTTATTAGTAATTGAAACCGTTTATTTATTTTCATATCGTTCAGCTGTGCATTTCCCGTCACATGGATTTCTGTTATGCTTTTACTGTATATTCCCTGCCTTTCCTCATGCAGGTGGTTGGATCAGCAGTTTAGTTTAGTTATGATTGTCATATGTGTGTGCTATGTCTGTTTTCCTCTGTGTTTTCTGCATTGAAAAATATTTCTCATCACAAAATCTGCCATAGACTCCTTGCACCGTGCAGGCAGCAGGTCGTAACTATCTGACAGCTCCCTTGTGCAGTTTTAAAATGTGTACCTTAAAGCTATTACTTTAGGTAATTTGTATTTGTTACGGTTTTATTGTTAATATTTATAAGGTGAAATACAAACTATTTACATTAGTATTAGTAAAAAATGCGAAGAGGTATAAAGAATTTGTAATTAATCATATTTAAATTTTGTGCTTTTCACATTTGTACATCAAGGGATATACAGTAGATAATAAGCACAAACATTTAAAAATATTTTATTGCTTATTTGCTTATTTTAATTGCATGTGGACAGTGTTTTTTTGTTATATCTTAATGAAAACAGAAATCTCATAACCAAACATTAAATGAGCAAATTGTAAATCGTGTGGAGATTGTGTTCCTTCTAGCTGCATTTAAATCTCCTGAAGCATAATTGATTATTGTGAAAGGATTTACTGTATCAGAACCATGTATTCCTAATTAACAATTCAAATGTCATTTAACAAGTCAGATTAGGAGTAAAAACTCTCAAACAAATTACCACTATGCATGCTGATAGCAAGCAGAACAATCCCAGATATTCCTGTTGAGCTCTGTGAGCGAGCTGGTGAGCCATAGACATACAGTGTTACAAATATTAATTTTGTTGTCAAATTGTTCATCTCCATCCTTTAGCATATCACACGAAAACATTATTTTATCCATATTTGGCACATTATTTGTCTGGTATTGACATTTACTACTACTACTACTACTGTGTGTCTCTTCCTTTTCTGACTCCAGCATTAATTTGATCTTGTATAATAAGCAGGTAAAATATTAAAACACCAGCAAATATGTTTTATTTGTATTTATTGTTTTCCCTTCTTGAAATGTATTATTCACATGCATTAATATTTATGTTCAGATTAAATATATGTAATAACTCTTTATAGCGTTAAGGATAGAATAACAGTACTCCTGAGTGATATATAGAGTATGTGTTATTGACAATTACTTGCACCTATTAACACTCAACGAATAAATAAATAATAATAAAATTTAATTCTCCATTTTTTTTTAATTGCTCAAATCTATGCTCTGATCATTACAGAATACTGACAGACATATACTCTCCTTACGCTTAAGTCTAAAGTTGAGTTAGTTAAGTTAAATATTTTTAAATGTTTCCACAGTTGTATTTTGCATCAAAAAGTGCTAATTAGCACAACATTTTTGAATGTTTCAAAAAGTAACCATACTATCAGTAGTCTTATTGATGCTGACAAGATACTGATTTTTTGTGAGCTCTTCATAGGCAAACCCCACCAATGCCATCAAAATGGAATTACAGTGGGCTATTAAAACTATAAAATCAAATCAACATCTGGCCAAAATGTTTCTTGTAGATGATTGTTGTTTTCAGGTTTTATTAGCTGTTGTCTGCATGACTCATTACAGGACGCAGGAGATTTTGCCAAGTGTTTGATACATCTTTTTTTCTCCCTACAGGTACATTCGATCTGAACGCTCTGTTATCCTAATCAACTTCTGCCTGTCTATCATCTCCTCTAATGCACTCATCCTCATCGGACAAACACAGACACGCAACAAGGTAGATACAATAAAAGGCAAAGTAATTTGGTTCTGTCTCACTCATTGCCTTTCTTGCCTTTTTTTTGGCTTTTACATTTATTTCCTTTTCAAAATGTTCTCAGCCTATTTTCTCCTTATTCATTTGTCTGCCATTTTCCACACATCAAGCATTTCTTTTCTATCACACTACCAGCTACCAGCTAGTTAGGGTAAAGGCTATGACTTGCCTTACGTGATGTTACGCGATGACATTTATTTCAAGAACTGCTACTGCATGCAATATTTGGGTGGTGAGAAAGCACTTAAAGGAAGGCCCTCCCATCTCCGCCTGTATATATGAACTTGCAGATGACTAGATTGGCTAGTGACACTTTGAATGATGGGGCAGAGGTACCCTATTATCCTTTATATCGCAGTAATCTAATCACTTAAATTGCTTTGTATTTGTTATACACACATGTATGTAGGTAGAACTATTATGCTGTATTATTTTTGCAGTGAACTGGCTGTTGTTGTGTCTCTTTTTGTTTACTTTGCACAGTTTTTGCTGATTTGCCCCCAATAATAATGTTGTTATTCATAAGAAATTTGCAACACCTATTTTACAATTCTGCTCAATGACAAACTGTTGTTTTCTTTTCTAACTATCTTTTCTTTTCACTTCCTCACTTAGTTCTCTCTTTCTGTGTCCCTTTGTCAGGTCGTATGTACTCTTGTGGCAGCTTTTTTGCACTTCTTCTTTCTCTCCTCCTTCTGCTGGGTTTTGACCGAGGCCTGGCAGTCTTATATGGCTGTGACAGGCCGTTTGAGAAACCGTATCATACGTAAACGCTTCCTCTGCCTGGGTTGGGGTGAGCCCTGTACTCTTTGTTTAGCTATTGTTAAAATGTCAGAGCACTTAGATTTAAATATGTGCATTGGGGCAGCAATTAATTGTTTAATTATTTGCCTTGTCTGGTATATGATTTGGGGAATCTTGATATTATTTATGTGGTATTTATATACAATATTTTTACATTTAATTAATTAAATTATTAAGTTATTTATCTCCAAAATGAGGGATTCTCTTTAAATTTACAATATAGAAATCAATCTAGTCAGTACAAATAATAAATAAATCTAGCCCACCCGCATAATTTCAGTAAAGTAAGTAAACTTATCAATATTTAAAGTTTAATTTGGTGCTCTTGGTGAACCTACATGGTTTTCATGGACAAGCAAATAGATACTGTTTACATAGTCTGGGCAGGTAATTTTTTTATATTAGTTGCTATGGAAAGGCCATATATTTCATGTCAAAACAAAAGATGGAAACATTTGGTTTTCTTAAGAAAACTATTTGGTTATATAGCTTTAATATAATATATATAAAGAAAGAAAAGAATTGTTAATACTTTTGGGTATATCTTAAATATCACCAACATATAATTGATATTTAATTAAGGAATCATCACACAGTAAAAAAAATATGAAAGGGATCATCTTCTTGATTGATTTACATCAATATTAAGCTTGTTTAAAATTGGTAATAAGTTAATGAAAAACAAAAACCTTTTTTACAACATTGTCTGTCTTTATTTCCATAAGGATTGCCTGCGCTCGTTGTGGCCATCTCTGTTGGCTTTACCAAGGCAAAGGGATATGGTACAGTTAATTAGTAAGTATGTTTTTTTTTTTTTTTTTTTTACCTTATTCTTGACCCATTATTGCATGAGGGGACAGGCAAGAGGTGGGCTTTAGCAACAAGCAAATAAAAATGTGGACATAAGATGATAGAATATTGATCTTTTTACTTAATCTTCATATAAAGGATCTGTTCAGAGTTACATGGTGATGAACTTGCAACTGACGTTATTACGAACTTGCAACTGAAGAGACGTTATAGATTTATTTTTTTAATAATTTATTCACTGCTAGCAGAGACGTATTCCTTTCATGGACCTCTGTTACCTGAAGCTGAATCCGACTTTAAATATTTTATCTGCTGTGTTTTGACACCTTTTAAATATAAAACATATTTCTTGTCATTCACCCTCTAACTGAATGTATTGCTGTCTTTCTGTTTTTGTTTCTTTCTTTTTTTTCCTGATTGTCCTCACTATTGTAGCTGCTGGTTGTCTCTTGAAGGAGGGCTTTTGTATGCTTTTGTCGGACCAGCTGCAGCAGTAGTCTTGGTACTTTTCACATTTTTTTCTCCCATTTTCTAGTATTTTTTCTCCATCATTTTCTAGTTTTGGGCTAACCAGGAGTGATTCTCTTAGCACATTACTTATTCAACCACAGTTCTAAAGTTTGCATATTAAAAATATGCAATCATCAACAGTTGGCTACAATATTAGCAATATAATTTACATATGTATTTCACCCTGATTGTTAGATTTTTCCCATGTTTAGCTGGCTTAAATTTTCTGTTCTTTCTTCTGCAGGTAAACATGGTTATTGGGATTCTGGTTTTTAACAAACTGGTGTCCAAGGATGGCATTACTGATATGAAACTGAAGGAGAGGGCAGGGTATGCCTCATATCATACATCCATTTATGCATCCAAGCTCTTAGGCTCAGTAGCCAGGTTGTTCTTGACCGACTTTTCAGGTCTGTTAAGTGAGGCCTTTTTTTAATGACTGATTAAGACATGTGAAGAGAAAATACCATATTTTGCTTTGTCACTTTCACCATGAATTAAAAGATTCTAATTCAAGTGTTCACGAAAAGGACTGGCTAGTGATCCTGTCACACTAAGATTACACAACATTGCACATTGGATTGCATTCCTTAAACATTTACGTGCTACTTACCATTTATAAATGTATCATTAGCTTCACTTGCTTGTCAATGTGGCTTTAGGCAGTATACATTTTAAAATTTCATATTAATTGTGCTTATATTTATAAAATGGAAAAAGAACCCCAGCAAAGGCAAACTAATCAAGCATTACAGTATTCACTTTAGTACTAACAGGCTTTAATTTGAACAGCTGAGTACAGATGATAAGTTCAGTTTATTTATGTCCATTTAGCATTTGTTTCACTTGAAGAGGTCAGAAGTTTCCTTTTCTGGGCTCTTGCTTCATTGTGCCTGCAGGCTGTGATCTTCACTGCCATTTTTTCAGAATCAGACAGTTTCATTTTCTCCCCTCATTTCTTTCAATGTCCTTTCCTCAGAACACCAGTGTGTCTGTCTATGCAATGATCTTTCTGACAGATTGTTTTTTTTGTTGGTTTGTTTGTTTTTCCCTTTGTCTGTATGTTAAAGTCTCCACAGCATCCCCCTTCTCTCCCAGTCAGGGCTGATCTCTCTGCTTTTCCCACATGGGCTTTAATTGACACAGACACAACCTAACCCAAACAACATTGAAGTTTTGATCAAACTTTTTAATACTGTACCTTAGTTTCACCTGGATATTAACTATTAAGATAATGTACCACATTCTCCCTACAGATCACTTTATAGGTTTAGTGTCCTTGAACTGATCATTTAAAATGCAAATTAATCCAGAAATAGGACCAAGAGGAGCATTTTATATATATATATATATATATATATATATATATATATATATATATATATATATATATATATAATGCTCCTCTGTGTGTGTGTGTGTGTGTGTGTGTGTGTGTGTGTGTGCATGTATGTGTGTGTGGGGGGGAGGGGGGGTTGGGATGTTTAAAAAAATGCATCTATTCTTTCCTAATAATCCCCTTTCTCTATCACTGCCTTGCCCTTGTTCATTACATTCAAATCCATGACGTGCTTAATTAAAATAATAAATGTGTGGTATGTCTAATTAAAGCGCACTACAGCATGTGTTAATGGGGAACACAACAGAGACCAATTGATAATATTTTATGGAAATGATGGTCACAAAAGTGGAACATTAAGAAGATTAATGAGATTCTTTAGTTATTACTGATTTGGGAGGTTATTCGGCAATTTTAACACCCAAGGTCAAAGCATGTGACAGGGAAGAGCTAGGATTGCTTCACTCTAAAACATTGATGGAAGCCATGAGTCATTCAGGAGTTTTAATAAATTGTAACAGTAACCCTGTCATAGAATAAAATTACAAGAATTATATATACTGCCCAAAAATGTCACACATCTTATTTTTGATTAGTCCCCTATCGTCTTATTGTGCAAATACACTGTGACATTGTTTTGATGTCTTATAGCTAAAACAAAACCTTTATTTTCCTCCACAGCTGCAAAAAGTTGTGTCTGGGATGTAAAATTAATGATAAACCAAGTCAAGTAAATCAAACTTAGTGAAGTCTTCTCTAGCTCATTCCAAATACTTCCAAAAGGTTAAGACTGTGGTGATCAATTCATTTGAGAAAACGATTTCTCATGTTTGCTGAATATTTCTCGTCCAGTGAATCTTAGCCATGCTGTTCTGAAATATGCTTGTTCCATCAGTTAAAACAAAACAGCAATTAATCATCAGGTCATTTATTTACTTAGCCAACTTAATTTGATTACCACATAATGTTGATTAACCTTAAACTGACCAATTGAATAAATTAGATTGCTTTCAAAATGGCAATTCTTGGGTCAGTGTGTGTGTAATAGTTTTAATTAACAGTCTTTAATTTCTAACCCTTCTTAATGCTTTACATAATTGAATTAAAAGGCATCCTTTTTCATTTTTAGATTGACCCAGTCTCAGGGAGAAAAAACACAAAAACAGGAGAAAGTAGAGCATAGCAGCATGCTGTAATTTACATCTGTCCGGGCAGATGAAACTACAGAGTGCTTATTAACTTAAACTTTTAAATGGTCTAAGGTGGATACTGTACAGTGTCTTACACAACAAAAAATACATCCGGAGACAGTTCATTCATGAACATTCATGAACAGGACCCCATCAAACAGGAGGAGTGCTTCATTAGCACTATGCTTTTGAAGCCCTCCAGTCGTCACCATAAAGACTACCAAAATGACCTTGTAATTCAAAAAAACACTGATTGCTTTTTAATATCACTGCCTGCAGCCAGCTTTTATTGGTTAGATTGGCCTTTAGCGTGGAATTGGATTTTTGATATTATGTGGGGTTTAATCTACATGTCTGCCAGCAGCAGGATCGATTCTCTGGCTGTGAGACCAGTCGTGCTGTGCTGATGGCTTTAATTGTTATTTCACAAGTGACCATTTTGTGTCTTCAAACAAAAGCATGACTGCAATTCCTAAAGTCTACATTTAAACATTCAAAATGTTGACATGATCCATAAATATTGTGCAGGACATTGATGTCTTTCTGAAGTAATTGTTGACAGAATTGTTGTACTAATAAATATAACACTAATGAAATACTTTCTGAACATTGAACCTTAATACACACCTTTATCTCAGAAATTTTCTGAGAATTTTATGTGGCGTATGAACATAAGGAGCACATTGTTACAAATTATTTTGTGAAAGTGTGTGTCTGATAAGATTTTAAATACGGCTCATTTTTTGTCATCAGAGTTTAGTGCTCCCATTTGCACCTGGACATTACAGACTGCTTTATCTGGATAGCATATACATTTACACTGCAGTTAGATGAGTGGAATTTGAACATCAGCTTGTTATCTTTGAGCACCATATGTTGTTTTATGTTAAATCTAGTTGCAGCGTTGAAAGAAATATGTTTGTTTTTTGCAGTCAGGGCATCTCAGTGAGCAATGTTTTAAGCACTCAGAATTAAAAAAGTTTTAAATATGTTCAACTTAAAGACAGGCTTTAGGCTTTAGGACATATCTGTATTTTATTGAATGTGTTACAATTGCAATTGAGCAATTACATTTCTCTCAACCCAAAACACATCGATAGCCCTGACAGAGAGCTGGAAAGGGGATTCTGTGGTCATGAGTTTGGTTTGTGTGTATGGGTGAATGCGTGTCTGTGTGTTTATGCTAGTGAATATGTGTATTTTCAGTGTGTTGATTTGACTTTGCAGTCAGATGACAGTGCCACTGTACAATATGACGCTCAAATGTGCCAAGTGCGGAGTTATCTCGTCGGCTGACCTTTCCACCACAGCTACCAGTAATGCCATGTTAGTCCTGCTAATTATTTTCCCACTTTACTGCTCGACATTCAGTTCTATTTTCTCTTTCCTGCTTATTTCTTGCCTCACCCCTATTTTTTTCTGATTTTCTCCTGATACATTTATCCACACTCCTCTGGCTTGTCCCTTCAGGAGAACTAGCAAGTCACAGTCTCATGCCCTAAGTTAGGTGAGGTTGTTAAGTGATAGCTATAACAGCAGAGGCCATATAAGTATTTCGATCTGGCAGGATATATGGATTAATGTCTAAATACAGATTATATCCTGTGCTATTAAACATTTACACAGCATGCAGATTCAAAAGGAATTCATAAAATGTCATGCAACATGCTGACTTGGAGAATGCATCATCTTGCTTAGATCCATGAAATTTTACAAATAGTGTAAAGTGACTACTTAATAATGTGTGAGTGACTATACTGAATGTGTTGGTAGGTGTGTGAATGCCAGAGTGGATTAGAAAAGGAGTTTAATTGAAATGTGTTATTGTAATTGATATTGTGTTGTATTCAGTGTGTTTGTAGTTTTTTTTTGTGATGTAAATTTAGAGTGTTGTTGCAGGTGTTTATATTAATAAATCATCCCTAATCATTAAATATTTTCCTCATGGACAACCTGACATATAAAAGATGGCAGCACTTATTTCCATTTTGAATATAATAACAAGAATGGATAATTTATTTTTGTGGACTGATCACATCTACAACTTGTGTCTGTGGGACAATTTATTGTACTTAGAATTTATTTTTAATCAGCAACAGTATTAGAGTAAATATTAATTTAAAATAATATGCTGTGGACGAGGACAGAGAGCTTTCATGCCCATTGCCGTTACATCTCCCTCCTTTTGTTCTGTCCTTTTCCTAACTATTTCTTTAACTTGCATTCATTTCTTTCTCACCTGCTGCTTTTTCCATGTTTTTATCCAAATTACATTATAATACATAATGTGTATGTAAATTGTACTAAGTGTATTACAAATATTTAATGCTTTGTTTACTTCTTTACAAATATAAATATGTTAAATGTTTACATGCACCTAGTTTTTATTTTAACCAACTAAGAGGGTAAAGAGACCATCACATTAAAGTTATATGCAACATTTGCCACATTATCCTTTAATAATTTTGGAACAATGTAAATTAAGGTAAGAGAAATTCAAGCATTAAGACACTAGAAAACAAAACTTGTAACTTCAAAGCTATTTAGTAGTAACAAGTGAAGCTGAAATTTGTCTTTTTTTCTTTAAAAAGAACAGACTCTAATTGCCATCCATTCCTGCAGGGCATCACTTTGGAGCTCATGTGTGGTTCTGCCGTTGTTAGCACTGACCTGGATGTCTGCCGTGCTTGCCATTACTGACCGCCGATCAGCTCTTTTCCAGATTCTCTTTGCCATATTTGATTCTCTTGAGGGTTTTGTTATCGTGATGGTGCACTGCATCCTGCGCCGTGAGGTATGTATACTCAAAAGTGTACCATCTGTGTACCCTTTTTTGAAAGAATTACCCTTTTTGAAAGAATTTGGACATAATCGTTTGCATATTAACAAAATGTTTTGAGCCTTCCATTTATTTAAAGTAACACTGGCTGATCATGGAAGCCTGTGAGCTTAAACTTTATGAGCAATTAATGCTGTATTTAGCAGTCTATTAATGTTCAAAAAAGATACTGAACTGGTAATATAAAATGGAATTTTAAGGTCAAAACATCTTGATCATCCAATATAATGTGCAAGGGTTTGATCTGTTAACATTATTTAGGTTCAAGAAGCAGTGAAATGTCGAGTAGCCGATCGTCAAGAAGATGGCAATGGTGACTCAAATGGATCTTTTCAGAATGGCCATGCACAACTTATGGTAAAAATATCAGTAGTACTCCATTGACCAGATCGCTGCATGTCAGTTGTATAGAATTCTACTTTTTACTAAAATTGATTATTTACATTTATCTTAGACTGATTTTGAGAAGGATGTGGACATAGCTTGCAGATCAGGTAAGGCTGCTTTTTTACTGAGTAAAAATTATTTCTGTTCCTAAACCATTTTATGTTAGCCACTTTTGGCAAGGCCAACCACTGGAATGTGCAGCTGTTTGGAACCTCACCCCACCAAATAAAAAATATCAAATAAATAATCCCATAGCCATAATACAATTTTTCACAAGATTCAAAGTGTGCCTGCCACTGAGTCGCAATGGACAGGTAAATGGGCTGTCTGCCCCTTGCTGCGTCTCAGATCTGCTGCTTCTAAAAGCCATCAACCAGCACTCTCCTTTCTGATATCCATCAAAGCTGTGAATCTGATTATGTCTCTGGATGGCTTATCACTTCGACATTCAGCAGTATGGCGTTGCTAGGACACACAGCATGCACTGTATATCAGCACTTTTAGGGTACACTCCTTCAGTGTGTGTTGGTGTTGTTGATCGAAATAGAATGTGTTTAATAGATGTAATCCTTTATCAAGTAGAGGTGGGCAGGTGCACAAAGGTGCCTGCATCAGAATTATATTATGTTTATATTGCTTACATCACAGTATGTTATCATGTGCTCGTTTTGCTTCAAACAAAAGCCAAAACATTTTATGAAAATCTGCATGTATTTTTGTAGGTGAAATATATTTGGAAATTAATTTGATTCCTAAATGCAAGTTTGTTAAAACGTTTGTCCAGCACAATGTGTAATTTTGTCTTTCAAATAGTGCAACATAACCATACCAATCTTTTTTTCTAGTGTCATAATGGTGGGTGGCCTTCTTCAACTATCTACACTTTGAACAAGTTAAACATGGTGTAATGCAGAAATAAATATTGACTAAAGACATAAAAGTATCATCCTGCATCTTAGTGAGAAAATAGAAATAATTATGACATTAATGCAATTCCACTGCATGTTATTTCCAGCATTAATTCCCCTTGGAACATTGATATCTTGGCGTTTAAACAGTGAAGCTGACTTTTAATATATCACATGTACCAGGGGAAATTTAGTTTTTTTTACCTTTAGTTCTTTAACCAAATAATTCAGTATGAAGTGTCATATGTCATTAAATGTCATTGTCTTATACTGAAACTTAATGTCACCAAAAGAATAAAATTATAGGCAGATTTACCAGACAGAATTGTAACAAAAGTTTTTTATGGACATGCAGGATATTTATTATGTTTTATTTATTGCATTTTCTTCTTCAACTGATGTTTTCTATTGAGTATTTTTTTCTGGTTGATGATAATTGCAATTTATTCTTGCAAACCGTTTTTCTCTCCCTAAATATGTGAAGCTCTTGGCAAATATTATCAGGTGCTGACCCTGATAAAGTATGTAGAGGCAGTTTGGAGATGGAGTAATAAGTGGATCCTAAAAAGACAGTGAGCAGTCTCACCGGTCTAGAATTAATGTTTAACTCTTCAAGAGCATGTTTCAGCAAATTTCATGGCAAAGCAGCAAGTACTGTATATTTGGACTTTAGCAAAAACAATTTTTCCTTTTATCTTTCTTTTTGCATCACAATGACCAGGTTCATTGCAGGTCATGAAATTTAATCTAGAAGAACTCTTAAATCTAATATTTAAATGGTTGTTTGTTTATGAATAATGTGTTAACTTTGAAGCGAATAACATTATCCAAAATAAACACAGTTTTAAGGATATTGTAATTGTTATTGTAACAGCAAGAGCCTTAAAAAGTCTTTACGCATTACATAAAATACCATAGGTTGTGGGCTTCCTCAGCTTATGTTATTTTTCCAAGTAATTCTTTTAGCTAGTTTTTGAGCATTCAGTGATTGAATGCTCAATCAGTGATTGAATACTATGTCACCTGGGGACTAATAGCACCCCCTTATAAAAAAGAAGCTCTGTTTGGGGAAAAAAACAGTAACAAGCATTTTCAGCTTTAAAGATTTACTTACTTTAAGTATATTGTTTTTGACAAACAGTTAATTGTATTCTATAGATTTTCCAGACATTTTATTTTTATACATGTTCAACTGGAATGTTTTCTTCCACAGGCCCAGGGAAACGGCCCTCCCTGCAGAGTGATGACAAACTGGCCCCTCAGCAGCTAACAATGCAGAAGGGCTCCAATTTCAACACAATGCCTGCCAGCATGGCGAAAGTGCATCTGCAGAATGTGGCTGAATTTGGCAGCCACACTCTTACTCTGCGTCGTGACAAGGGTGCCACAGCAGGGATCAGCACGGAGTTGCCTGGTGCCAAGGCCATTTATGTTTGCGATGGAGAGCTTTTTAAACAGCTGGAAGGGGAGAGTGCTGTTTCCGAGGGAGGAGTGAACCAGGGATATAACAACAACACAATTACTGCCACCACTCTCAGGTCAACCAGGACAACCAAAGAAGACTCCAAGTACAACATCAGTGTTGAGCATGTGCCCCAGACCAGGCTTATCCATTTAAGCAGCACAGCTGGAACAGAAGGCTTTGGGCTAAAAAACTTTCCCGGTGAGCGGGTAAACATGCCATGCCTAGAAAAGGACTCCGCCTTTCAAAATATCTCCAATGAGAGTCACATGACGAACAGCATATGTGAACCAGGAGATTCTGGGAATTCAGGCGTGATGTCAAAAAGCGAGACTGTCTCCACATTGTCCATGAGCTCCTTAGAGGTGAGTCTATACAGTTTTATGCAAACAAAATGTTTTCAGGTCATTGCTCAATTATTTGGAGAGTTTTGCTTCGAATTGTTGGAACTATACTGAAAGAAGGATTCCTCATGTCACTGACTTAGCCATTGGGTCATTGTGAAAGTTCAAACAACTTCTTGAATAGTGACACTTATGTCTTCTGTATGTAAACAATATGTGGTGTGAAACTTACCATCATTCAGGTTTTTGCTGTATAAGTTTGCTCAGGTCTTATTGATTGGTTGGTAAGTTTTGGAAATAGTTGACTTTGGTTGTTAGGGTGTGTTAGTTTTGGTAATTTTTTATGAGAATTTTGGCAATTTATTAAAATAATTTAGTGTTGCTTTACCTTTCCATTTGTTTTGCTTAAATGTTAGTTTCATGGGTAAACTTGCAGAATAAACATGCAGATTACGGAATAAGGAAAGGGGGATTTTATTTTTTAAAAAGCAGAAGAAAACTTTATTTTTGAGCTTGTTCATTGTTGTTTTCACAAAACTGTGGTGTTTGAAGACTTATAAAAACATTCTACAATTCTGCATAACCTTAGATTTTCAAACAAGGCACAAAAAAGAGAATCTGAGATAAAGATATATTTATTGAGGAAAATTATTAGATATTTGTATTAGATTAAGCTAAGGAGAACAAGGTTAAAAAGCATTTTAATTGATTAGACAAAAAATACACTATAGATCTAGAGAAAGCTATTGATAGGGTGCAGATAAAGGAGTTTTTGTATATAAGGAAAATCAAGATTCCAGAGATGTTTTTGTGGGTGGTGTAGAATATGTATAAGGACAGTGTGACAACAAAGTTAAGGGTAAGCTCCAAGTCTTGTCCTTTGTTGTGTGCAATGTTAATGAACAAGCTAACAGAGGAGGTCAGGCAGAAATATCTGTGAAATATGATGTTTGCCGATGACTGTGTGATTTTTGAGGAGTAAAGGTTAACAGGAAAAAGGAGTGTACATGTATAAGAAGTGCAATAAAAAGGTTACATTGCAAGTGGTAAAGTTAATGATAAAATTTACTTTGAGGTAAAAAAAAAAAAAGAAAAGAATACGTTTAAATAGGTGTTGAGTGTACTATGTAATGAAGAATGGAAAGGTAAAGAAGAGAGTGCAACAGTGGGGTGTGAATGGGGTAAAGTTGCAGGAGGGAATTGTGGTGGACAGCTTAAAGATGGTGGCTCTAACAAAAGACACGATAGGGAGCTGAAAGTAGCAGAGATGAAGATGCTGCAATTTTCATTAAGGATCAACAGTATTAGAAATGGCAAACTTTTAAGTGCTTACCACCGGGACACTCCCACTCCAGAACCATTACCATGACTCTAAAGGTGCTGACGCACAGATCTAAGATGCAGAGCAGGTTATCCGAAGCTACAGCAGTTAGTTCCTACAAAAAGGCCTGACTTGTTCAGAACAAAGTGAAGGTTATTGCATGTGGTGAGAAAAGACATGATGTCTTGAGTGATGGAGGGTAAGATTAAAAAATAATCAGCCACTGTTGCAACCCTTTGCTTTCAGGAAAAAAAAACATGTCTGTCTTTTAAAATTATTTTAATAATGCTAACCCATATCAGCATTCCGCCAGTCACTGAAAGGTTAAGCCGGCCTTTAGCTTAACAAGGCATAGCAGCTAATGAGTGCTAATCAAATTGTATGTATTAGTGTAGGTTTACCTGCAGGCTGTGTGAGAATAAAAATGACCTACTGTTATATTGTTGTATTTGTAGCTAAATTAAGCCATGTGCTACCTAAATTATGCATGCCACTTGTGGATTGTTTTTTAAAAATTTGGCGGGTAATATGGATACATGCCAAAAACTAGAAAAATAAAATAGAAAATGTGGATTAGGGTCTGCTGACTGCTTACAGAACCCCTTTAGTTTTTAGTTTACATATACATTAGTCATTTATTTATTTATTATTATATAGTACTTATTGATGAAAGTACCTTTTCAGATTAAGCTGTCTCAAAGCAGTTTCAAAATATGTAATATTCCAAATTGTACTTGTAATTTTACATAAAACTTTACCAACTTGTTTATCAGTAATCTATACTTATATTCTGTTTGATGTTTGAAATTTTGATTCCCCTTTGAGGCAAGGGTCACTTTTAATTCATTCTGAATAATCAGCTGTTCACTATAAATGCCCATTTTTTTACTAATGGGGTAAGTCTCTTGTAGCTGAAAGTGTTTTTATCCGCAGAACATAGATATTTTGTAGATATGAAATGTCACTCATATGCTGTGGCCTGTGGTATCATCTAACTTCATCTAATAAACACAGATGAAAGATACAGTTCCATATACTACAAAAATGCTGTTTCACATTTTAGTCTGTAAAATAGGTGACATAAATGAAAAAAAACTATGTAAGAGCATTAAACATTTTAAATGGAAAGCATTTCATTATATTGAAATATGACTTTCAATTATGAACAATTTCTTTCAGAATTAGAGAGCAATTAGGTAGTATAGTCATAGAAATAGTAAATAGGAAATGTCATTCTGAAAGCAGTGCTCACACAAAGGTAGCTGAAATACACCTATATAATATAATCTGCAGAATATTGTCGGAATGTCAGTTCTTATTCATATTTTGGATGCAAGTTACTGAATGAATAGTGAAGTAAGCAAAGATACAAGAACAACTCTTCTGACCTCATGCCAAACATGCTGCAGTGCAAAGCTACAGCTGTAGATCGAAGGTCACACATGGCGCAGACACTTGGCGACAGGTTAACAAAAGGCCACACGGTCACAAGCTGTTTACTGTATCCTCTAGCCAGATTCTATCCTCTAGAATTCCTAAATTTTCAGTCTACCACATTTTTTGTGTCTTTATTATTATTATTATTATTATTATTATTAATAATATTATTATTATTATTATTACTATTATTATTATTATTATTATTATTATTATTATTATTATTATCTTTATTGTTATAATAATTATATAAAATATTAAAATTTATTATTATATAAGTAGATCTGACCATTAAGCATATTTTAACGATATTTAGTATATCCTCAATTCAATACTAGAAAAAAAAATAATATTTTATATCCTGTAGCTTTGTGGCGACAGGTTAACAAAAGGCCACACGGTCACAAGCTGTTTACTGTATCCTCTAGCCAGATTCTATCCTCTAGAATTCCTAAATTTTCAAACAGTCTACCACAATTTTCGTGTCTTTATTATTATTATTATTATTATTATTATTATTATTATTATTACTATTATTATTATTATTATTATTATTATTATTATTATTATTATCTTTATTATTATCTTTATTGTTATAATAATTATATAAAATATTAAAATTTATTATTATATAAGTAGATCTGACCATTAAGCATATTTTAACGATATTTAGTATATCCTCAATTCAATACTAGAAAAAAAAATAATATTTTATATCCTGTAGCATTGTCATTTCACTTCACTAGAACTGAGAGATCAGAGGTTAATTGTTTCATGTTTTTATTAACATGACAGCATTGACTTTCTTCGATAATTCTCACCGTTACCAGGCTCCTCTGTTGTGAACGCTTATTTGGTTGATGGAATGCCCCATCACAAGTTTGACTCTTGAATTATTGAACTATTTGTATTTATTTATTAAAATTTTTGGATTTTATTTTAAAATTGGATTTCGTTTTAAAAAATGAACGCCATACCACTGCTGTGTAATTTAACCATGCTTTAATTATGTACAGTACATCAAATTCAATTTGGTTTTGCTACAACCTGCAGTGAGAGTCAATATGCAACAAATAGGCACTGGTGTCAATTTTATTCACTTATGGCTGATTGCTGAATATCATCTTGAATAAAAGGCATTTTCTGCTGTTCTTCATAAAGCGTCTTTAACGCCCCTAGTTTTCATGAGATGAACTACGAAAAAGGCATTACTTAATATGTTTGCTTCAGGAACTAGATTTCCTCCACAATTCGAAGACCTACTAGTAAATTTTTACTAGTGTGAAATTTTGCATTAGTGTGTTTGCTCAGGTGTTTTTAACAACGGTAATATTAATAGTAGTCTTAGGAAGAGGTAGTTCCTTTCTTTTATCCTTTAAAAATAGTTTTGGCTCAAACTATGCTCTGTCCCAACAATCTCCTTTAGTAATTTTTGTGTTTTATTTTTGGGGCATTAATTAATTTTCTGATCCTCTGTTTTAATGAGGATTCATTTCTTTCTAAAAAAAATGTGACTTTTGCCTCCCCTTGTATTAATATACCAGGTGAAATTGGAATTCAAAATAAAGCAATACACATGCACAAGTCATGTAATATCACTAATTATGACACATGCTTGTTTAACAATAAAAACCTATTAGTTAAAGTTTAGATTTCTCTTATGTTTAGTGAATAAATAAAAATAAAAAAATATATAAAATAAACTTTTCTTTTGCTTTCTGAGCTTACTGTAAACATTGTCACATCATTTTTCCTTTATTTTATCTTCATTTGCTTTGTTCATCTTTTCATGCTATTTTTTTACTGTCACGTTTTTTTGTTTTCACTGCTCAGAGTAACATTGTCTTTTTTCATATTTATTTGCGGCAGAGACGAAAATCCCGTTATGCAGAGTTGGATTTTGAGGTACTTATAGCTTCATTTTATCTATGTGCCTGCAATTCTGTATTATGTAGTTTGAAAAATGTGTTCTTGTTGAATCTTTCAGAAAATCATGCATACACGAAAGCGTCACCAAGACATGTTCCAGGATCTAAACAGAAAACTGCAGCATAGCGAGAAGGACAGAGATTCGCCACCTGTGGACAGCAAGCCTGGAAAGAGGTGGAGTGTGTCTTCTGGGAGCAGCGATAAGACCAACCTTAGTGTAAGGTTTTTTTTCTGTCTCGTTTTAATACCGCAGGCACTATTCTAGCAATCTTTAGTGACTCTTCAGCCAAGCACCATGCAGCTTAATTTAGGGTGTGTCTTACCCAATCTGTATTGTAACATTGGGAATATAATGCCTTTCACACCTCGAAATGCTCAAAAGGCTGTACTAATTCTATTAATTATGTTTTGTGCATAATGTGCAATATAAGAATGAGTGTGTTACTAATCATTGCCTTTAAAAGCCAATCGTGGCACAATTTTAGAAGATCACTGATTTCAATTATGTGATTTCCATAATTAATTTTTTTTTTTTAATTGTTAAAAAAGAATAAAATAAATAGCAAACGCATCCTGCATTGCGTTGACGATTCCCTGCCAAGATAGCAATGAACATCTGACTACTGCCGTCTGTCTAGGATGTTTTCACTCAGTGGCGCACCTGTGTTTTCCGTTGCCAACGTAGCGATACACCAGACATTTGCCTGAACACACCTCATTTAAAAACCACCACAACATTCAGTGTAGATATATTTCTGAGCTCCATTGCTGAGCATCATTGCTGCAAGAAGGTGTTAAAACAGGATGTAAGACAATGCTCTCATCTGTTTCCTTAATGGAACTTCCAGTTCCACCCTATTTTTACTCATATCAGTGTGTTTATTAACAATTACAAATTGAAATATTCAATTATTTTATATTCAATAGAAATTTGGTGTGCTTAAGCCCATACCACCACTTATTGGGTTAAGGACGATGTAGCATTTTGGCACCAGCCACTACAGGGTAGACACACAGACAAAACTTATACACTAGATACACACACACACTATGCCTAGGGGCAATTTAACCATTTTTACCAACATGTATTTGGACTGTGGAAACCCAGAGCACACACATTCACGTTCAAACAATCCACTTTTCTGTGATTCAGCCCACGATTCTCTTGCACCACTATGCCACCTCAGATTAAATTATCCTTCTTAATTTGTACTCCAAGTGAGAAATTGTTCAATCTGTGTTCCTTTCACTTTTCATTTAACAAATAGACCATTCTGTACATGGTACGTTAACACTCAAAAAGCATTACTTTGTGCAGAACATAAAACAGCAAGGGCCTCATTTACAAAACAGTAATTACATTTTAGTATGCATTTACACTTCAACTTAAGTGTGAACCAGGACATACACGAATTGGCCATTTGACCAAGCAATTATCTTTTCATGCAATCACATGAAAGCTGTTGAAAAATATAACCTCAGCGCTTAGGGTGCATATATGGAGCTTCCCGATAACGTTTGACCAGCGGTAGGAACGCCATTTCCAAGAACCTCGAAAGTTTAATTAGCTGATTGCTTTCACCTGCAACAGCTGTTATGTGAGAAAGAATTAACCAGCCACACATCATTTTTGTAAAGAATCTTTAAAGTTTATCAAGCTTATATGCCTGTGTTGTGTCATTCACTTCCATTTCTGGTTCCTAACAAAAACAAATCTGTAGTAGTCAGATGTCTGCTCTTCATGCTGCTGTTTTTTATGAACTGCATTCTGTAATTTGGCCACTAGATGGTTAGAGAAATTGTGAATATTTGATTGTTGGAGAAACTGGAACCCTGTTACTCAGGGGTCAGCGTTTACTTTAAAAATCGGGTAATGTCGTAAGACCAATTGGTTGATTGATTTTGCTTTCAATAAACACATTTATTAATCAAAGCTTGTTTTTTTTTTTTTTTATTGTGTTTGTAATAGATTTCTTAATGGAATAAGGCACTCGAAGGTGTGCATCATTGCGAAAAAATCATAGGAAAGAGGTGTTACACGTCTGTTACACGTCATGCCTAATAATACGTCTTTTCTGTGATTTATTCACAATAATGCAAGCCCTCCCTTATTGCTTTATTATTTACTAAGCAGGTTAACCCTAATTTACCCTAATCTAACATGCTTTTTGTTTATTGTCCAAAACAGGACAAGCAGCAGACACCCAGTAAGCGAGTTTGGGAAGGCATTAGAAAAACTCACTCACCTCCATCATGGATGAGGAAGGAGCTGGAGCCACTGCAGGCTTCTCCTCTGGAGCTGCAAGCTGTTGAGTGGGAGAAGACCAGTGCCACGATCCCACTAGTGGGTCAGGAAATCATGGATCTGCAGACAGAGGTCTGACTAGCCTACAGATTCGCTCAGAGGCATACAATAAACTTCAATGGCAGGGATGAAAGACAAACATATACAAACAAAGTGTATGAGAGGGGAAAATGATTTGAAAGACTGAGATATGAAACATGGCAATTTGCTGGTGTATGATTTGTTTTATTTTGATGCTGAAATGTCAATCATAACACTTGGAAAAGTGACCTGGTTAGGCTGTGGTGTAAACGGCCTAGCAACACCCAGACTGATGTGACAGTGTGTAATCTTAATGAAATGTTTCCAAGGGAAAATAGAGAGTTAACGGACAGATTAGAAATTCAGGCTACACGTAGAAGCAGCCTGAATGTGTGGCCTTCAGTTTCTTACATTTTTTTGAACATGTGCATTCACACATCTGCACAGAAAATATTTTATGAAACAACAAATTTGGATTACTATCCACACTGAGCCTTCCTGTAAAGGTGTGTTAAAATGAAGACCTGGATATTATAAATATTATTATTATTAATATATGAAATTTATTAATGTGCCACAAAACAGATCTATGCTGCTTTAGCTGTGATTGGTGGTGTGTATGAATCTGTGTTACCCAATGCCCCAATCCCGAAGCCATCTGAATATGACTGTTATGAAAGGAAAGCCTGCTACCGTTGCCCTTCAACATGACCAGACAGCCCTACAGAACCCAAACCACCTATGTCACTCTCACTGATATAACCTATGAGCCAGCAAGACATTCATCACAGGTCTTTGCAAGATTATGCTAATCCAAGGTGGCATAACAAAGCAACAGCTCATTGAGTTATTCTACTGGTGGATTTTATTTTTTAAATGTAAGGTAACACGATATATGTGTCATATGTTTTGGCCCTGACATTATACGATGATGCTGTTCACATTATGGTAATACCTTGGCACACACCCGAGGACAGTGGAACACATCTATGTCAAACAGCAAGATATGACTGCACGCAAAATGTGAACTGAGCTATTTCTGAAATTAATAACTTAAGAATACACTTTTATGTATCCTATAAATAGAAATAGAGTATGTTTATGCGTCAGCTGATGGCTGCATACAGAGAAAGCACAAGGCTCATTCCTCAGAGTCCTGTTGTACAGCATTGTAATTATTTCCAAGAGTTCTACACAATGAATTTAGCCTATAAATATCTTTCTTATTGTGCTTGGGGAATATTGTTACTCTTAACATTAAAATCATTGCAATTTTGAAATCCCCAAATCTCGTCAGGTTACTGGACTATATGAGTGTTCTGTAATCTCATGTAACAGTCTGTGTTTCAAGGTTACTGTCACCCAGCAATTTCTGTACAAGTCTGATCTTCCTTGTCCTTACCATCCCTTCTCTACTCTGTTTTTAGTTTACTGGGTATTTTTGTTAATGTACAGTTTTCAGAGCACAATATGAATGTGTCATATTTCTAATAAAAGTATATATAATCCTTTGTAATGTGGCATACCCTGCCTATCACTTATTTATTTAAAAAAATGCACACTACTCTAATGGATAGCATTTTTACCCTAGTACATCCCTGTTGACCTTTTATAGTATTTAGTATTTAAGTTAGTTAAAGTATTTAAAGTTAGCTTGTGTTCTTTATGCATCTATAACAAACCTATATTCATTCATTCATTATCACCCGCTTTATCCTCTATTAGGGTCGCGGTGGGGTTCCCCATGCCCATCCAGGGGAGAACGTCTCGGGTGCTGGGCAGATACACCCAGGACAGGATGCCAATCCATCGCTGGGCACACACTCACTCACTCAAACACACTCTATATGGGGAAATTTGGAGAACTCAATTGATTTGATCCATGTTTTTGGACTGTGGGAGGAAACCGGAGAACCCGGAGGAAACCCACTGGGAGAACATAAAAAAACTCCACCCAGATGGGGATTCGAACCGGGAATCCCTAGTGCTGAGAGGCGAACGTGCTAACCACTAAGCCACCGTGCCGCCCCAAACCTATATTCAGATTTTTATATAAAAGTATCACAATGGCACTAAAAAAACATAAATGGCTACAAATATATGAAACACATTTAGGCTTTTACCAAATTAATACCAAAAGCATTGTCTAAGTTTGAGTTAAAGAATGCAACCTTCACAACTTTTCATTAATTCATTCATTATCTTCCGCTTTATCCTCTATTAGGGTCGCGGTGGGGTTCCCCATGCCCATCCAGGGGAGAACGTCTCGGGCGCTGGGCAGATACACCCAGGACAGGGCGCCAATCCATCGCTGGGTACACACTCACTCACACACTCTTATGGGGCAATTTAGAGAACCAATTAATTGATCCATGTTTTTGGACTGTGGGAGGAAACCGGAGAACCGGAGGAAAAGCGGACACGGGGAGAACATGAAAACTCTACCCAGATGGGGATTCGAACAGGGAATCCCTAGCGCTGAGAGGCGAACGTGCTAACCACTAAGCCACCGTGCCGCCCCCTTCACAACTTATGAATTTATATTCAAAAAAAAATTAAAACATTAAAGGATAAAAAGACAATTTCTACTTTATCATACTATATATTTAGATGGAAACTAATCATGCTACCAATGCTTCCAGAGACAAACACTTGGTAGTAACACTTCAGTAAGTTTTGTTCGCTTGCATGGCCTACTGCTAGACAGTTAAGTTGTTGCTTTTCTTATAGCCCTCTCCACAATTACTGCCACCAATGTTGAGTAAGAAAGATGTGGTTTTTTTTGCATATCCTTTAAAAATTTTATTAAAAGTGTTAATATTTTTCTGGGTTCTATTGCCATTGAGGTATGCTGGGTCATTTTTGTGTAGCCCTTGTGTGAATGTCTTTAAAACAAGTAATATAACCTTTTAATGTGTTTTTTTTTTCAGTTTTAACTGGTTTAAAAATAAATGTTCTTCCTAAAAGGTCATAACTAGCTAAGAAAAGCTGATGGGTTCTGTTTCACTATCTATTCTTCTGAAGCACAGCAGCGCAATATAATAGCATATATTATAAAATGGCAGTTTTATATACATCAAAGTATTCAAAATCATCTCATATTGGTCCCGTTGACTTGGTATTAGCTTAAAAATTCTTGGCATATTTATGCTTATGTACTTAGATTATTAATCTTCATAATAGAAAACACATAATTCCTAGAGCATTAAGATGTTTCATTGTATAAAAACATGC
Organism: Corydoras sp. C115; assembly: GCA_019802505.1. Classification (NCBI taxonomy): domain Eukaryota; kingdom Metazoa; phylum Chordata; class Actinopteri; order Siluriformes; family Callichthyidae; genus Corydoras; species Corydoras sp. C115. Next base: position 855,678 of record JAFMOC010000028.1, read on the forward strand.
ATATATATATATAAATTTACTGTGAGTGCTTATAAGGATAATTATCTAGTGGCTTAAATAGTCCTGGAATCAGTTAAGCTCTCAAGGCAGTTTAATTATTTAACTAATCATAAAAAGTGTAAACGTTTATGTGTTTATATTCAATTTATGTAATATTACAAGGGCTGAAATAATAATGCAAATCTGCATTATTTTAGAGCTTGTCATTATCTGATTATTATGTATTTCATTTTCTTTATCTATTATTTCTGTTTACTTCAGTATTTTACTACATGACAAAATTATCTCTCTATCCATTATCTTTCAATTAATCCCCTGCTCGGTTCCCTCATGCCCATGCCTCATGGGGTGTTCCCTCATGCCCAATCAGGGGGGAATGTATGGGCGCTGGGCAGATAGACCCGGGACAGGGTGTATGGGCCAACCCATCACTGGGCACACACTCACTTGCTCACATAGGCACACACACGCTATTGCAAATGGGGGCAATTCAGATATAGGCCACTTTACATTGAATCCATTACCATATTTTTGAATCCATTTACTATGTTTTTGGACTGTGGGAGAAAACTGGAGTACCCAAAAAAACCCACAAGGAAAAAGGGGAAACGGAAACAGATTTCGAACCCGATGCCCCAGCTCTGATAGGAGAACATTCTAAGCACGGAGCCATAAGAGTCATTGTTTCACAATTGTCAATAATGATATACATATCTTTTTAATGTCCACAGTTTATTCATACACTATTCATTCTAATTTGTGCATTTTAGTACATGATTAAAATCCACTCTGATGGACATTAAAGTTATTAAAGCGTAAAAGCTTGATGTTTGATATATAGGGCAACACACACTTAAAAAACAGACACATTTGTTTTTAATGCAGAAATTGAAGTGGATACCCACTGTCATAGTCAGCCAATTTTATCTTCATAAAGAGATAATTATATGCGTATCAATGCACACCCATGCAAAATACACGCAGCTGCAAGGGATAAACTCAGTGAATTATATGAAAGTAATAATTAAATGAACATTTTCCCTGTAGCTTGTTCGTTCATTTTTTGCTGTTATCTTACTAATTCATTAAGACAACTGTTCTTAGAGCATGCTTTTTATTTCACTGCATACATCCTACAGACAGATGACTTTCTTGGGTACTATGTCTCTAAACTCTATACATACATTCACATACCATGTTTTATACAAAGTGATTTTAATTAATTATTTAGTATCATACAATTAATCAGTCCGCTGCTAATGAAACTATATTGCAAGTTTTAAAAAATAACTGTATAATTTTATTAAAGTTTGGCATGTGTGCGTGCTGGTAGATCTGCAAACACAGATGTTAACAACTATGACTTTTCAGTGTGCTGTCTTTTTATCTTTCGCACTGCAGCTGAGACTCTTCCTCCTTTGTTTCCTGTACAGACGCAGACAAGTAGCACATACAAGCCACAGGTGAGATCAATCACCTCACCTGTTTTTCTCTGCCTTTTATTTACAAGTCAATGACCGCTTTCTTGTCACGGTATGATGTTTATATTGTATACATTCTTGTCTGTGCATAAACTGAACTGAAATATGCAATGCTGGAGAAGTTCACAAGTACAGAGCTATAAGTATTTTAACCATACATATAATACATATGATAAGTATAATATAATAACCTGTTACAACCTGTAATTTGTTCCTACTCTAAAGCAGAGCAGGCACAAGAAAACATTTCAGAACATTCATACTGTTATAACATAATTTTTTTGGGGAAAAAACTAGGAACCTTCGGATCCTGCAATCTGTTCTCAGTGAACATGGAATTTACAGTCCCAACAAAATAGACAGCAATAAGATGAGTATCAAATATAATATAACCATGTAATTCTTTTCTCCTCGTATCATATGTTCAGACCTAGTGCAAATAATGTTATTGTCCTATGATTTAAACATACTTTCATATAATAAATTTACCCTTTCAAATCTGTGTTTACAATATTGTTTAAATGCAATACAAATGAACCTTAGAGGTATCCGGTTCACTATTTTTGTAGTACATTGTCTGTGTATCTTGACCTCTCTTGTACCTTTCGGTCTGCTTTCTTTGGAAATTCCTCTTAAATCCATCAAGTGTGACAGGAAAAGACAGGTTTCTGATTTACAACCTGTCATTCTCACTCTCTGGATGGGAATGCTTTTACAAGGGCCTTTACACAACCCATCCACAATGATATGTGTCTGTTCTAGTCAGTGATTAATGTTCCCTCTATTTTTAACACCTATACTGTCCCCTAACCCACACACATACACCTCTACAATTGATGTTTTTAAAACTGCTTTCTTTTAGTTTACTTTTACCTCACGAACTAATTTGTTTTCATTTTGTGCAGCTAGAGGTTTCCCTATGAAATTTAATTTTAAATTGGACAAAATAAAATTCTGTATAAAATACAAAGGAAGTAAAGGAGAAAGGAATGGAGTTGGAGTTGAAACCTTCGGTCAGCCTAAATTAATCCTTACTTAGCAATCTTATTAGTTATTACAAAGCCCATGTAAGCATTTAAGCATTTTTTAAGCAATTATTTACATTAGTAGCTTTCATGAAATGCAAGAGCTTTACAGTGTATGTATTGTGCATAAATATATATATATATATATATATATATATATATATATATATATATATATATATATATATATATATATATATATATATATATATATATATATATATATATATATATATATATATATATATATATATATATATATAAGTGGGCGGCACGGTGACTTAGTGGTTAGCACGTTCACTTCTCAGCGCTAAGGATTCCCGGTTCGAATCCCCATCTGGGTGGAGTTTCCATGTTCTCCCCGTGTCCGCGTGGGTTTCCTCCCACAGTCCAAAAACATGGATCAAGTCAATTGAGTTCTCCAAATTGCCCCATATAGAGTGTGTATGTGTGCGTGTCTGTGTGAGTGAGTGTGTGCCCAGCGATAGATTGGCGCCCTGTCCTGGGTGTATCTGCCCAGCGCCATAAACGTTCTCCCCTGGATGGGATATGGGGACCCCCCAGCGACCCTAATATAGGATAAAGTGGAATATAATGGATGGATGGATATACTGTATATATAAGCTAAATATTTTTCTGGGAATCTGTATGATCAGCTTATATTTTTTTGGCAATTTATAAATTACAAATTACAAAATAAAAATTAAATGTGCCAAAGTTTTGCATAGGCAACTAAATAACTAAATTTAAAAAAATATTTTATATAGTTATTTTTTTATTAAATAACCATGGTTTGAAACTGGCAAAGATTTATCCATCAGCTATCAGATTTTCTTTTTTATCAGTGATATGGAATGCCGAATAAAAGCTTCATCACCCTGATCAGAATAGACAGCTTAGAAAATGAAAAGTCAATAATGAAATGTACAAAAAAATTACATTTAACAAAAATATACAAACAAACACACAATACTTATGTATGAGAAATAAAATTGAAGGTTGCATGACCAGTGTTATTTAAATGTTTAATGGCATTTATCTGAATTTTGTATTTGTCTGAATATGGATCTGGGGTGAGTTCCAGCAGCACACTAGCATGTGATGATAAAAACAATGATAAAACCAACAGAAGAATGGAGCTCCTATTGCACTAGCAGACGTCAACAATAACTTATAATTGATACTGTTGCATTCATAATTGGAAAAGTCATTAAAAATAAATCAACAATAGTGCTTAGCTTCACTGCTATAATGGCCAACCCATCAGCCATTTATTCATCTGAGACATAATATTGGAGGAGTGTGCAGTGACTTCACAGAACAAACAAAATATCATTTAATCAAAGGCCTTTCAGCAGCAATTCCCAAACGTGTATTTTTATTGTAAAAACTTTAAGAAGAATAACAGTATTTTACTCAATTTGGACCTAAATATTTAATAATACAATCATTTGCCTGCTTACATCAGGATTTTGACAGTTGCTGGAAATTATGTCCCTTGCTTATTTCTCTAATTATGACCATGTTTCTTGGTTTATTTAAGCTTACAAAACATCTTTTTTTTGTTTTTGTTTTTTGCTTAAATTTATAATGTTTGTTTAAATATCTTTAAAAATATGTGGTCAACAGTGTTTTTTTTAAAACTGACAGAAAATAAAGTCAATTACAAATAATGGCATCTGTGCAATGTCTACAATTTTTAGTAATGTGCCCACTGAAGCTGCAAATGGATTTTTTTTTACAAAAGAGCAAGGTACCAGAAACCCTTTCATGCTAATAAAGAAAAGTGCAGCTTGATTTGACTCAACGGCACGGAGCCTTCACTAAAGCACCAAAGCGCTGCAAATAATAAGGACAGACAGAGCCAGTCAATTCATAATGCATTCCCTCTATACCCTTTGTCAGACTTCAATTTCTACAACCCAAATAGGAGACAGCTTAAAAGCGACTTCATAAAAACAAAAGGCTATTTCATTACACTTTGCACTCTAGTAAACAGGGTAGCAGGAATTTGTTCCTAATCAGTCTATTCCTAGAGAAAGTCTGTTCGCATGTCACTGATTTAAACACAATTTAGACCCTTTTGACATTTATTGCCTGAACATTTTGTAATATGTTTATTTGCTTCAGGCTTTAATAACCTGTCTATATGCCATGGATTTCTATACTTTGCAGCATTAATGCAAAATAATATTCAATTGAAAATAATAATAAACTGCCGTAGCATTACTATTTGTTGTAGTGTTTTAATGTTTTCTGTGTGAATCCTACATTATTACAAGAAATATAAACAAATATAGTGGATCTAATTTTTGTTGTTGTGTTATAGTAAATAAAATAATATGTGTCTATTGAACATAACAATAAGTCAAATCCTGAATTTTAATACATAAACATTATTTTTAAGATACTCAATTACCTATTGTATAATTCTATAATTCTCTATCAACTTTAGATAGATATACTTGTATACCAATGAGCATAATCACCCACCGTTTACTTTGACCTGGCACAGATAATGTTGTTCATTTTACCCACCTGTGAAATAACCTTTGTTTAAATTGTACAGTCATTGTGCATTGTGCTGCATTGTGACCTGTCTTTTAAATTTACAGACTTGAAATTTATACTTAGTTTAAAAAAAACTGCAAAATTCTGAATCTAGACAAAGAAATTAAAAGAAGTTAAAGTTCCAAAAATAATATGGAACAGGTGTTTCAAAATAATTTTAAACGTTTCTATAAACTGTGATGGTAGCTCTAAGCAATTAGTAGTGATTAGAAATATATATAAACCAAGTAAGATTAATGTAAATGACAGATTTTGTACTATTACATTTTCTGTTAAATATCAAATATTGTTTTTTTATTTCTCTTTTCGAAGTTCACTGTTTCCATCAGATACTGTATCATTGTGAGCTTTGCATCTGATGATGTAAAATAAATAATATATTAAGGCATCTGATATCTTAATGTTTACTGCTTCCGAGAATACATCATTTTTAATTTATTCTTTTTTTCATTCATGCATTCATTCATTTTATTGTTTTTACAATTTTGGTACAAACATTATCTCTTATTATTTCTGGAACAATTTCTCCATGAATAAAGTTACATATGTGTGTTCTTTATTAATCATATATGTTATTTATTAACAACTTTATGGAAGAAAGTGTATGTATTGTATATGACTGGTGTGTTCAGAAATTAAACCCTGAGTTATTTTTAATCAATGATGTGCTGCTTCAATGTCTCCAGAGAGTTGGCTGGTGCAGACATTTTCTTTAGCTCCAGAGAGATTCATTAGTGTTCATTAGCCCCTCTGGCTGCTGTCAGTGTGCTGATGTTGCCAGTAGCCAACAGATAAAATTTCTTTATTCACCTGATAATTACACTTGTCCTGTCAAAGCTTGATAAGTTCAGCAAGACATAGCTGGACTCATTTGGAACAGTTTAACTGATCTTTCAGTAGGTTACAATTATTTGAGCTTTTGCCCTGATCCTTTGAATTTTTAATTATAGGCAAAATTACTTATTAATGGAAAATACTAGCAACAACAATGCATATATTCCGTCAAATCAAATATACTTTAAGACATTTTAATATATATATATATATATATATATATATATATATATATATATATATATATATATATATATATATATATATATATATATATATATATATATATAAACAAACACAACTAAAGCTCTCTTGGTGTGACCAGGTTCATTTGAAGTGCTCTTGTAATATAACTGGTTCTTTCAAAACACTCTCAGCACAAACAGGTTCAGTTTAAACACTTGATTCAAACTGTTTTAATTGAAGTACTCCCTGAGGCAATGGGGTTACACAAAGCGCTCTCATCACCAACAGGCTTAGACAAGGTGTTCTTGGGGAAAATGGCTTTGGATAAAGCTTACTTGGGACAATAGGGGTTAGAATTAAACAAAGTACTTTGGGCACAAACAGTTGAGTTAAAACACTCTGGGTGCAATCAGGTGTATTTAAAAAACTTTGGGAGTGAACAGGCTAAGTTAATATTAACAAGTTAATTCTCTGTGCAACATGATGCATGCAAAGCGAATAGGGTAAAACACTCTTGGCACAAGTAGGTTCCCTTAAGGCACTCATGGTGCACACAGGTAACACATACAATCACACACACTGGAATCACACTCAGACACATGTGCACTGGGCGTATAATAAGACACACACATTGTGATAACATTTAGATTAGGGTTGCCACTTTTCAGAAATGAAAATATGGCACATCCGCCACGGCTCCTCTGGGTCTAGAGCACCGAACTCCTATCAGACGGGGCACCCTTGCTAATGATGTTTTATTTTGTGCCATGTTTTTAGTTAAGGGCTGATCAATAAAGCAATTAGTCAAATGTACAAATTTAAAGCTTAAAAGGTTTTATTACCAATAAACATATTCTCTTAAAAAGTGCAGCTATTTAAATCTTAAATGAAATCTGTTTATGTGGAGTGTGCAACAATGTTTTTTTTTAATAAACTAATTAAACTAAGAACTTAATGTAACTTTAAGTGTATAACTGCTGTGGTAAACTGCTGTGGTATCCAAACAGTTTAACCACAATAATAATAGAGTAATAAGTCGATAGAAAGAACACTTTTTAAGCTGGGGGATTTACATTTACATTACATGTACATTTGCATTTGGTCATTTAGCAGACGCTTTTATCCAAAGCGACTTATAAGGTGAGCACAGGGTTAATCACAACATCCCTGGAGCAATGAGGATTTGAACCCACAACCTTCAGATTGATAGCCCAACGCCCTAACCACTGAGGTACCGTGCCCCGGATGGATTTAAACACAACTATAGTGTTGACAAAAATAATGCCAGCGAGACATCTTCCAACTTATTTATAGAATCAACAGATTAAATGAGGCTTTTAGAGCAAAATCATTTTCTTCTTTTCATAAGTGTTTTCATAAATGCCACCCCAAAATTATAAGTTAAGCAAGGTAAGGATGCAAGGAAAAAAAACAACAAAGACTTTGTTTTAGTTTGTTTAGTTAGTTCTTATGATGAACTGCAAAAAAAATCATAAATATATATAAAAAAAACATGCCTTTTTTATATTTTGGCACTTTTAATAATTAAGGTTGTACATTTTTGTGTAAGTAAATATTTACAAAATCGAACCATGATTTGTTGAATAGCCAATTTGTAGAGTAAAATTGATGTCTAAAATGATTGTCTAGCCTACTTAAACCTTAAAGCTTCTTGATTGCTTTGCTTACAAACTGATCCGCATTAAAGATGGCTTAATTCAAACTGTCCAGACCTGATGAAAAGAAATGACAGACTCAAGGTGAATCGGCTGTTTTAATGAGTGGAGCTGAGTGACAGAGCCGTTAGTTGCTTGAACAACTCATCAAGGCAGTCTAAATTTCTTGCTTACAACCTTTGAACAGCTGCTGTAACTGAGAGAATTAGATGTATACTGTATATTAAGAATACAGACAATTGCAGTTACTAAGGTGTTTTAACTACACACATATACATTCTTACTTCTCTTACTAATGTACAATACAACAATTTCTATTAAATACACACTATTAATTTACTGAATTTTACATGTTGGAATTAATGCGTCTTGTATAGTATGACACAAGTAACACTCAATGTTATATTTTGGTTTGACATTTAAATATGTGCAAGTAACACATCACAAAAAGGGTGTGTTTAAGAATTTAAGAAAGGGTTTCTGTATATACACATACATTCAGTACATACAGTATGCATTGTATCATATTAATAAATACATAACTGCTCAGGTATACTGCATAAAAATATGAGTTCTGTTCAGAGTGTTCATAGTCCCCACAGTCCAGTATCAACACACTTATTGGAAACCTATGTCCATCATTTTAAAGCAGAAACGTAAATTGCAATTTGGGCCATATCTATACATATTAGATTAGAGAGCAAGCAGGAAGTAATGCACACCTTGCAAAATCCTGTTCAAGTCAAAACCCTACATAAATGTGCCAAAGTTTTACCAAACAAGTGTTATTAAACAACTTCGATATCTCGAATGAGATATAATCGAATGAAGTATTAATGTCTAGTAACACAGTTGCAGAGATTTAATAATGTAGTGAATGCACATTAATTATGTAATACTATGCATAAATGTATACTAGGGATTGGGATCACTAGGGGAATCTCCATGCCCATCCAAGACAGAATTTTTAAGTTGCTAGGCAGGAACACCCAGGGTTGGTGAAGCACGTGAAGAACACGTGAAGTTGCTCTGTTTGAGCTTTTTGCCTATATATATATATATATATATATATATATATATATATATATATATATATATATATATATATATATATATATTATTATTATTATTTTTTTTTTGTACATTCTATAACTTGAGCAACTGTAACATCATCATTAGTACCCTGGGATCAATAAGGTATTCTGATTCTGACATGGCACAAATCCATCGTTGAGCTGAGAGGAAATTTAGATAGAGGCAATTTTAGAGCAGCCAATTTACCTTGAATCCACATTTTTGAACTGTGGGAGGAAACCCATGCTGATACGGGGAAAACATGATAAATCCACCTAGATCAGGATTTGAACCTGGATTCCCAGTGTCAACCACTAAGCCACCGCGCCACCCACCAATTTGTGTTATGTGTAAATGTGCGTTTAATACCGAATGAAAGTGGAATAGAGTTTACAATGGCACTAAGCAAATAAATAGTGCCGTATGTACTTTAGATTAATCAAAATTACCTAGCTGCAAACAAAGAAAGGGATGTCTGACTTTCAAAGTCCTCTGACTTGCAATGATACATTCATTAATATATTTTATTTTATTGGAGTATATTTAAGAGTAGCACTGTAGCACAGTAGCACAGATTTTTTTAAACAAGAACATATTCAAAAAGCTATTTTACAATAAAATATAACATCTTTTGAGACTAAATGTATTTTGAATTTGTAAATTTAAAATGTGCTGTGTGTTACGAATAACTGGGGTCTCCATTAATTTTTTTAAAGCGCTGTATTGATTATTAGGCTCGGGAGCAGCCATGATTGATTCCACCTGTAGATACCACTAAATCCAATTACATCCCAGTGCTAAGTGCATATAAGCCTGTTAACTTGAGCTGTAGCATGGGATTTATTTATTTTTTTGTTGTTCTTCTTGTGTCATCTTGAGGGCAGTGTTTGCAAATGTTCAGTGCACAGCTACTGGCTTGGTTTTAGCATCAGATTTTTTCATTATGACTGGGACTAGAACTCTACACACCCCAGGATTTTTTTTTTCCCTCAACAATGCTGGGCGTCCTGCTTAAAAGGCTGATGCAGCACTGGGATGTGCATGGGTTCTGCCCATAGCTTGGCACTGTCAGTGATGTTCATTTTATTTACTGCTTGTACAGAGTGAATAGTGTTCCATGTGTCATCTACAGTGCTGCCTGTATGAGAACCCAGAAATTTGGAGCCGTGCCTGAAACAGCTTTCAAGGACAGTATTAATTTTGGGCAGCTAGGATGGACGGCCTCTTCGAGTGACAAAATAACCCAGTCAGTAAGCACCCTTTTTATTTTTTGGTTCTTTAATTTATTTTATGAATGGTGAGCATGCTTGCTGAGGTAAACAGCTTTGCACACTGCAGTAGTAAAAGTAAAGTGTCACCTGAGGCATGGTTCAGTTTGTAGTTGTCAAATGTGCATCCAAACTATCATTTAGCACTAGTAGAGGATAGGAGATGGATGGATATTTAAATAAATGCTGAGGGCAGCAGCCATGCATGCTTCACTCACGGCATCCTAAAGGGAAAACGTCAATTCCAAGAAAGTTCCACACCAGAGTCAGACAGTGCCGCACATTAGGTCAGACAAGGTGCAGCTGCTAGAACATTTATTTAAACTCTCTCCTGATAGCACACCTCATCGCACTGTTGCTATGATGATTGCCATTTTGTTTCCGGGTTCAGAATTGGTAAACTCAGAGCCTTGTAGAGGGTCTACAGTATGCCTAAGGCTGAGATAATAATTGTGGTTGGGGACAGTTATTGGTGTAACTCTTTTGTGTGTGTATGTGTGTGTTGTGTGTCTGCAAAGGGAGACACCGCATTTACAGCATATTGATCTCTTTTAATTAAATTGTGTAAAGTATTTTAATTGTGCACGTGCACTTAAAGATGGTTACTACTGCCAGACATGAAACTGCTGGGTTGGTTCTTACCTGTTTCAGTATGACTGGCTGTATCTAATCCGTTTGTTGTTTTCACTGATTTGTCTGTAGGATTTTTTATTTTCAGTCCGCTCTATTGAAAGCGTTACTGACAACGTCTTTGTTTCTTTTTAAAGCTGTTTTAAATGTGACTATATTGCTAATGGTTTGTGATCATTTCTGTGTTGAACAGATCTTTCTATCACACACTTGCCAGCCACACGCACTGTTAGTTCAACGGCATTATTCTGTGTCTCCAGTACCCTTGTTCCAAGTTTGAACACCTTTAGTTTGGCCTGGTGAAATTACAAGAATCTCAGTGGTGCTTAATACACACACACATGCTTTAATATTACTGAGCTTTTGTGTACTTATTCTGTAAGAAAAATACATCACACAAAACATACATGTTGATGTAAATGACTTTGCACATGTATATTAGTAAGAGTAGCATGCCACCTGAGGTATGGTTTAGATTGTAGGGGTCATATGTGCATCCAATGTGTCATTTAATGCTGTGTGTGTTATGTGGAATATGTGTCATGATCTGACGCCGGTGTGGCATTCAGAGTGTGGGAGTGATGAAGGTTTTAATGAACTAAAACACAGTGAATACAGAACACACAAACACGGATGATGGCTGTAACTCATTAATGATGATAACGCGGTTCATAAAGGAAATCAGGAGGGTTTATATAAGGAAGGCACATGATGGGAAGGCACATGATGGGCACACAGTGATTACTAGAATTAACAATGACAAATTACTAATTACGGCGGCACGGTGCCTTAGTGGTTAGCACGTTCGCCTCTCAGCACTAGGGATTCCCGGTTTGAATTCCCATCTGGGTGGAGTTTCCATGTTCTCCCCGTGTCCGCGTGTGTTTCCTCCGGGTTCTCCGGGTTTACTCCCACAGTCCAAAAAACATGGATCAAGTCAATTGAGTTCAATTGAGTTCAAACGCTAAATTGCCCCATATAGCGTGTGTCTGTGTGAGTGAGTGTGTGCCCAGCGATGGATTGGCGCCCTGCCCTGGGTGTATCTGCCCAGCACCCTAAATGTTCTCCCCTGGATGAGCATGGGGAACCCTCCGCGACCCTAATATAGGATAAAGCTGAAGATAATGGATGGAAATTACTAATTATGTAAAGTAAGCAATAACAATTAAACAATGCAAAAGAACTCACCAAAACAGGCAATGTAAATGTGCACTCCTGTTACTGTAAATGTGCCTTAAAGAATTTTGTATTGCTTTCATTATGTTCATTTTAACAAAACAGTCAAACTATCATTTGTCTCCTGGATCTAGTTATGTCCACACCTACCACCATGCCATGTATTTTAGTGTTTTCAAACAAACTAATTTATTTATTAATTCTCTTAGCTGCTTTTTCTAATTGTGTTTACAGGATATGATGGAGTCTATGCTACTGCTAACCGTGTGAAAGGCAGGGAAAAGTTGCCAGTCCATCACAGTACAGACACAAACAAACACATTTACTCACACTTTCACACATTAGTCAGCTTGTAGTGTACAGGTTTTTAGCTGTGAGCCACACTGGTCCCCGGAATCCAAGAATTCTGCCATTACTGCCATGAAATGTTTATATTTTATTTTGACACTCTGAGAACAAATGAGACCCTTGACAACACTGGAACAAGTTAATTTGACCTATTTTATATATAGCCATCTATTGTGGATTTTCAGTCATATTAACGGTTTCTGTCATTTTGGGGGCAATTGACTTTCGGCCATAAATAGCCTTACCATAAATAGCCTTACTTTCATCAACATGCCTTCAAATGACAAATTAGCTAATACTTTAATAGTCTCAACAGTGGTATGAACACAACTCCTCTCAGCCAAATGTATACACTGCACAAGTGAACACTTCTAAATGTCATGTTCTGCCAAATTAATAAATAATGTTTCCTTTAGTTAGTGACTTTAAATTATATTCTTCTTTTAACATGTAGGAAATACATTAATTATGTGCAAGCAGAAAAAATTACATTTTCTACATGGGAGACTTTGGAACTTATAATGCCTTTTATTTTTAATAGTTTGTTTCCTCTCATAACTTTAGTAAGAATATATTAGTATTTTTTAGTAAAACAAATATACTTTGTCAGAAGAGTAAAGTGAGTTAAGAGGTCATTTACCATGGCAACAGTGAAGATGGTGGGACCATGATAAAAGGTTGAGTCATGGTGATAAAACATCCTTTCTGTTTTGGTCACCATGCACTCAGGATAACTTACATTCTTCCCACACAACCTAGCAGAGTTGATTTTCAGTGGATTTGTGAGTCACTCTGTTACTTTTAGTCCTCTACTCTTCAGCACTCGACAGCATTACCAGAACAATATTTGCCTGCATAATACAGCACTGACTCGGTGCATACTGGTATTTGAATATCTAAAATATATTTAGGATTAAATATTTGTTTATAGTATATTTTTATATTAGGTGTTGATAGGCTTTACTTAAAGCCTGGTATAAAATGTTCTGAAAATTGAACCATTTTGCATTAATGCTATAAGACCTTTATTTGTCCCACAATAGGGAAATTTACAATTCACAAATTTACAAAGGCTACATAACACTTACAAAGATTACATCACACTTATCCAGACTTATCCACCACTGCACTTACATTAAACCACCACTGCACTGCTTAAAATTTCAGTTAAACTGAAACAATGGCATTTCTGTTAATAAATTTTTCAACATGTTCTATTTCACTGCAATGGCTGCTCTACAAAAAAATGCAATTATTATAGGTTTCATTTAATTTATTTTTGTATGTGGCTAACATTTAAAATTTAGCTTGTATGTAAATGGGTTTTGCAGGGTTTTGTTTACACTTTAATTTAAAATGCCTTGTACTTAAATGCTCTAAAACACCTTAGGCACATTGAATAAAACTGATATTAGGGGTCTAATAACTTGCTTCTAATAACATACTCCAGAAAAATATCAATAAAACAGCATTTTGAGTGTGTATGTGAGAGGGAAAGAGCGAGAGTGATTCTTAATTTATCTACGCACAATTTATTCACACATTTTATTTTTGACATCTTTTACTGAGCAATACAATTTCCTTTTGCATAAATGGCTAAGCATTTTTTTGGTGTCGATGTACTATTTTTATAGATGTAACAATAGTGCAATATCAGTTTTGTCTTTTTAATCTAATTGCACTAATAATATTGCAATTTAATAGTTTTTGAATATTTTTGCTTTTTGTTTTGAACTTAGATAAGGGCCATCTGTGGTGATGTAACTAACTAACTAATACACTATAATAAACTGATACAACATCAGAGTACAGGTGAGGATAGAATGCCGTTTTAATCAGCTCTGTCTACTCAGATCTACAAAAGGTTATAACCTTTAGATGACCTTTCTTTGTCTTTCATCTCTCTTTTTTATCTTTTCTCTTTTTTTAAGTCCAAAACCTTTATTGGGTGTAGGCGCAACACTAAAACCTGAAAACAAACTAAGTATTTTACTGCCACTGTTTTCTACTTTAATAATATATGTGTTTTAATTATTTTACTCAGTTTGACTAGTGGCAGGTTGTTTTTATTCTTTCTTTTGCAAAAAATATTGATTGTGTAGGGATACTTATTTAATATTATGTGAACAGATGTCGTGAAAGTTTGTGGTAAGACATTTAACTTTAACTTCATTGTCCTTGGTCTCTGTTGTAAGAGTGACCTGTTGTAAGCCCAAAAGCATAAAATAAAAATTTGGGCCATAAACTTTTGTGGCCTTTGCAAAAAGCTATTTCACTAGGCCAAAATGAACAGGCTTTTTGAACATTGGACTCACAAAGATTTTTGTATCCACTTTTATTTCATCAAGGGCAAACTGCCTTCTTGATTCACCTTGTTAGTGAACCAATATTAAAGTGACATTTGGCTGCTGTATTCAAGCCCTGGCTTAAGACTCCCCTGACAACTTAATAAAATAGTTAATCTTTAATGTTTTTTTGTCTTGATGAACAAAACTGTAACCATCAATTCTGACATGACTTTATTAATTAATAATTAAAAAAAAATACTTCACTTTTATCATCAAGCACAGTAAAAAAATATTTAAATTGTAATGATAATATTTAAAATAAGCATTTATTTTTATTAAAATGCTAAGCTTGAGTGATTATACATACATAATATGCACATAATATGCAAAAATTATGCACCTCACAAAGTGTTCTTTGCACATTAGTTTTTAGTTACGATAATAGTTTCTACTATTACGATAACAATATCATGATGGTCATGTGCATAAGTGGGAAAGTTAGCAATAAGAAGGTTTTTTTTTATTCGCAAAATACAACAAGCAGTCATAAACTATTGAAAATATTAGTGATTTATTAAACTGAGTATATATTTTACACATGTTCAGGTCCCTCAGAGCTAATCCAGCAGTGTGACCTGCAAGATTTGACTTTATCAATATTTTATGAGAAATGGCATCACTGTTTGTGGAAATGTGAATTAATTTACCATAGCAAAATGCCATTTATTTCAAAGGTCATTTTAAACGTAGATAAAATTCATATTTATGTACCAGATGATATCAGGATTTATTTTAAAGGTTAGATTATATGCCATTGAAAATCTATTTTCTGAATCACACATCACTTTCAGTGTATAATGAAACACACCCACCACAAAATGTTTATACAAAATGACACTGGGCAGTAGATTGTTTGCCACTATGTTTAAGAAATCCCTAAATTTAAATAATGCAGCACACATAAAGTTGCATCATTTTTAATGAATTAATCATTAGTAATTTTACTTTTGTTTGACTCTATCATATAAACTTTTTTCAAAACATTTAACATATTCACCCATTTAATAGACTATATGTAAACTAAAGGGTGGATACCTTTGCATTTGATAAAACTTTTACTGACCACTTTTTCCAAAATTCATGAATATTGTTTAGTCAGCATTCATCCATCCATCATTTTCTGCTTTATCCTCTACTAGGGTTGCTCTCTCTCTCTCTCTCTCTATTTAGTGAAGCAGTTTGGGTAAAGCAAACAACAGGACAATAACCCAAAAGAAACTAACTATAACGTATCCCATCAAGTAACGCGTATCCTCCCACAGCCTTTTGGCATAATGCCTGGATACAAATTAAAGCAGACTATGTAAGAGTCAACACACCTACACAGGGAGAACACAGAAACTCCATTGGGATTGGGATTCGAACCGGGAATCCCTAGCACTGAGAGGTGAATGTGCTAACCACTAAGCCACCGTGCCGCCCTTGGTATGCATTCAAATTCAAAATTTTAACTGCTCTGCAACTTCAGCCAATTTTGCAATCTAGATGTTTATAAGGAAAAATATTTTTAATAATGTAGTTGTCACTAAAGTTATTTGTATACTATTAATGCAATACATGTACACCTGAGTAGGAGGTTTTGGGGCTAGAAGATGGGGACCAAGTAATGTACTGAACAATGTCCAAGCGTTTTTTACCTTAAACTGGAAAAACATGGATTTAGCACCAAAGATGTCAGTGATGAAAGTAGTAAAGCAAACTGGTATATTTCCAAATCTAAGGACAGGCCAGACTTATGCCCCTTTTTTCAGCAGAGTAAAGGGTATTGCACTTTTGTCAAAGCACCTTCATAAGCAAGGCACTCGGGAAATAGATGGACCAGGTGGACTTCCAGGTCTTAACACCAAAGAAATGGCTAATAAATACCTAGAATATGTACCTAAAATGAAACCAAAGTAATAAGTGAACTGTGTTTTTACTGTGATCTTTAGATCGCATAGAAAATTTATCTAAAAGCAGAACATCATGGTACTACATGGTTCATAGTACAGTCAATTAACGTTAGACTTTTTTTTCATAAACTGCACATTTGTCTTTGACTTACAACAGAAAAGGAAGAAATGCACATGAGGAAAGAAAAAAAAAATCTATGTATTTTGCAATGTTCCAGGTTCATTGTACACTGAGTGACAAAGCATGCTTGGGGTCAAAAGCAAATGCTATACTTATACTACCAGCATGAGTCACTTGTGGAGAAAATATGAAGAGATTTTTTGACTGAAGTGCATTTTGCGCCAAATTGATACGCGTAGATGCATTTTTCAAACGCACAGTGTTTTTAAAATTGGACATGGTAGTAAGAATGTGTGAAAACAGTTATAAAGCCTGTAATATTGACAGTAATTACATAAAAGTAAGTGCAGAAGCATTTATGGCTACTGAAATATTAGACTGTATGTTCTCTACGTAATAAAAAAATATGCTTCACATTTGAATTAAAATATAAAATAAGCTATGGTAGTACAAAATGTGTGCAGTTTGACATATTAGACATATAATTATTGCAATATATGAAAAAAATAGGATCTTTTGAAAGAGAATTCCACCAATAAGTGAAATAATGCCTAAATAGTGCATTAAAATTCAGTTCTGAGCTAAAATACAAGTACATTAATGTTCAGAATCAGAATTGCACTTTATTTGCCAAGTATGCTCACACATACAAGGCGTTTTTCAATAATGTGTATTTTCAACTGTTCATAATTGTGGTTGCATTTGGAAATAAGCATTTTGTTGTCTGGTGGTCTTTATCTTCAGTTGACTAAAATGCCAGCCTGCTGGGACAGGTGATGTCCAGTGTGTGAGGTATCAGAGCCAATTTTCCCCGCATGCTTCCTGCTTCTGGAGGTGTGCAGGTCCAGTAGTGTGGGAAGCTATACTCCGATGGTCCTCTCTGCAGGCCTGGTGATGCACTGCAGTCTGTGGAGGTTTTGTTTGGTGGCTGAACCATCCAACACTGTGATGGATGTAGTAAGGACAGATTCAATGATGGCGGTGTAGAATTGCACCATCAGCTGCTGGGGCAGGTCGAACCTCCTCAGCTGCCGAAGGACATACAGCCTCTGCTGAGTTCTTTTTATGATGGTGCTAAAGTTGCAGTCCCTTCTCAGGTCCCTGGTAAATTTGTGCCAAGAAGTAGTCAACATCCAGCACAGTTCTTTTAAGTATGTAAGTGCTGAAAGCGTTGCTGGGCTTCTCCTGAAGTCCAGTCTCATCTTCACCGTTTTTTTTTTTTTTTTCGGTGATTAGCTCCAGGTGCTCCTGTGGTGCTCCTGTGCTAATGGTCCTGGTTCCTGAGATAATCGTTCCCATCCACACCTGTTGGTTCCCATCCACACACACTCTCTACCAGTAAGGAAGTTTGCAATACACTAGCAGGTTGAGGTTGGCACACTGAGTTGGTCATAGCTGAAGTCCATGAACAGAATGCTTGCGTATGTACTTGGGTGATCAAGCTACTGAAGTATATTTTGGATCCCTGTATGGATGTTCACTGCATCATCCACTGATCTATTTGCCCGTTACACGAACTGCAGGAGATTCAGCTGGGGGTTGGTGATCTCCTTCAAATGGGAGAGAACCAACTTCTGGTTTATCCCTTTACTGTAGCTATGTTAAATTATAATCAGAGTACACATTTTTATAAGCTTTCACTACATAACAAAGACTAAGCAAAGTTTATATCTATTTGTACCTTATAGTGTTGTAATACATATCGTATTTTTATTAATTTATTTATTTTTATATTTACCTACTGATTTTAATTATATTAAAAAATATATTAAAGAGGTTTTAAAATAAGTAATGACAGCTTGGTCTTTATATTTAATGTATTTTCCATTCAAGAAATGGATTTGGCATTGTTCAATTTTGCACAATAAGTAGTTAGAATAGTTCAGTAATTGCATAATTGATTTCCATGACATGAGCATTAAAAAATATTTTTATAACACCCAGGACACATAAACCTTATTAACTGCCATAAAATATTATGGCTTACTTGGCAAAATAAGTCACTCACACTTTCATGCAATAGAAAACAAATTTCTATTTCAATATTGCAAAGTCACAAAGTATGTTATTTTATGTCATAACAAAAAGCAACTGTGACAAATTAATATGTTTATTACATGTATTAAAACCCATATATGCAGCTTGTATTATTGATTTAGACAAAAAAGAAAAACATCAGTAAAAAGAACAGTCAGAAACTATTTAAATGTGGTGTGGTTCATATTTGCTTTAATAATTGTGCATGCATTAACTCCAAAATCATATGATTTTAATGTAATTTATCATATAATGAAAAGTTACTAAATGTAAAGTTCTACCTTAACAGCTTAGGGCTAAATTTAAGTAACGATAAAACACAATTCATGACACAATTTATCATAACGTTCGAGCATTTTATCTTGTTGGTGTTTAAACTTAATTATTATATTCCTTATACTTTGTGAAAAATCTTGAGTAATGTCAAAAGAAGGGTGATAACAAATCAGAAATTGGATTGAGTGGGTTTATTGATTGACTTTAATTAGACTGCAAAGCTAGATGTGTACTTTCAAATGATATAGTAGATAAGTTCCTTTACTGATCCACCTCTCATTGTCTCTACCCATTATATGCATGCTGTACAAACAGAAGTAGTTAAGTATATGTATATTTTGTCTTGTGAGACTGATACAAATTTATTATTATTATAGCCTCACAATTAATGAGTCTTATTCTTATCTTAACATAATAACATGCATCACTTGAACATGTGATATTGTATATATGCATTTTGTACATTTAATTTTCTAATATGGTTTCCAGAAAATACCTTTAGCTTATACCTTTAATGCCTCTTGCCTAAAATAGACTCAACATAATTTCATAGATGGGGTAACTCAGTCTGTTTAAGGTCCACAGTATTTGTCTTGTTCCAGTGAGGATACTTTTGGTGCCGGTGTAGTCGCTTTCTACTTTTTAGAAGAACAGCAGGTAGTTTTCAGAAAATCTATTATCTGTCAACTAGCTGAAGGCAACCTATTGATATTTCGGATGTGCGACAGTGAACAATGTCCTCTCCAATGAGAAGCCTGATCACCTGCTGACCAGGGTCTTTATCTCTGAATAAAGTTTTTTAAGATGAAGAACACTAAAAGGGTTAGACAGAAAGCAAAAGACTGAATAGATGCTCAGTGGTTGGGCTTGATAATGAAAAGAGCAGAAACATTCTATGTATTACAGTAATATGCTCCTTATTTACAGAAAATGTAACTACTCAATAATATTTTAAATAATATTCCAGATTAGTCAACATATAAACAAAATTAATACATTTTAAAACAAAATGTATATTTCATGTATATTTTAGTCATCATGTGCAGCAATAAATTAACAGCCGTCTGAGATCTTCAGATGTCAAGCAATACATTTGATGTGTCCAACATAGTACACACTGAGTTGACACATCAGCTTTGCAACTTTGCTGACAATCATCCATGCATTCATGTGTTGGTCCTTTGATTTTCCTGATTGGGTAAAGGGGACTCTTAAAGTACGCAAAGAACGTGTATAATAGTAAAAATACAAAATGCTTATATATGTTATAAATACAACTGATGAATTAGACAATGAGAGTCAAAACAAAAAGGTGAACATATAAGGGTATGGTGTATAATAGATATTAAAGACAAAATATTTTACTGACCTTTATATAACCTGATCACAATAGGCAAGGAAATCTTTTCTGCAATTAAAAGAACTAAGACCTTTGTATAACCTAAGGGATCTCTGATATGGCCCTACACAAGAAATAAACTTCTGAATTATGGGCTGAATTGGCAAGAGTGCTCTGACGTTCACCTCATTTGAGCAATGCTCAACAGCTAACTAAAGGTCAGACTCACCAAATGATTACCGATTTGACAGTTATTTTTCCAACTTTAGGAACAAGGCTCAAAAGCACACCATCATAGAAGAAATCTTAAAGGTTATTGTAAGAGGTTTAGATCAAGTAAATCTTTAAGTATTACTAGTTCAAAAGGTTAAATGTCAATTTGGCTTAAGGTAGCGGTTCCATTATAATGAAAATGCATAATGCACTTTTTATATAACCCATTCAAACATAATGATATCAAAGATATTCATTAAAATGTCTTATATGGATTTCTCAGAGATGTTTGAGTCTATTCTTTACTAGTTTTGTGCATTTAGTAAAAAATTAAATAACAATAATTGTCATTAAGCATTAATTCAAGCAGATAATACCCTGATATAAAAGATTTAAGTTTTTATCCTGATATGTATTTATTTAAAAAATATATTGCAGGGCAAACATTCAAGCATACATTTTCACATGGAGCAATTCTGTATTATTAGTTTACTTCTTACAATGCCTTTGGTCTATGGGAGGAACCAAGAGTTTTCAAAGGAAACCGATGTAGACAAGTAAAACATGCAAACACACAAAAAAAAAAACCTTTTCTGCCCTGCCCAAGGAAAGACCAGGAAAAATCAATGCACCCCTGTGCCACCCACCATTGACCATGACCACTATAAGTAAATTAATGGACTATGAACAATAATAATTTTACTAGTTGATTAGAATACCCTGCAAACAAATACATTTTATTTTAGTTTATGCATGTGTTCGTGCGTGTGCATGTGTGCACGCATGTATGTGTGTGTGTACATTTGGTTTCAGGTCAAAAACTTCAATCAAATATATAAGTAAACAGGATGTGTCACTCTTTGAAATATAGGCGAGACACCAGGGAAACAACCAGGCTCTTATTGCATTACACTTTAAATGTGACTAATTAGATTCACTAAAATGGACAATGGAAGGAAATTACATTTGAACAATAGATGACTGGATTTTAGATTCACCTTCTCCAGTCTGCTAGCTTTTGCTATTTTACTTACCATTTTAATAGCACTATAAGTGCATATGTAAAGTTGAAATGTGCTATAAAGATAATTTTCCTAATTAACCAACACAAGATTTAATTAAACACAGCTTAGTTTAATTACTGTATGCTGTGTGTGTGTGTGTGTGTGTGTGTGTGTGTGTGTGTGTGTGTGTGTGTGTGTGTGTGTGTGTGTGTGTGTGTGTGTGCTTTTTACTGCTGAACAATATGCTGAAAACAGAATGGTAGAACACATCTTTGGTGGGAATGAAGCAATATTGTTTGATGGATGACCTGTATCTGTTCTGTCTGCTCTGCACTAGTTTGAAAGAGCTGGGGCTTTGGCTTTGGTTTCACTCCTCACATTTTTTTTTGATGAGACTTTTTTATTTATTGACATGGGTTATTGGTAATGGCAGTTTGTGTTAATCACATTTAAATGAAAACTTAATTTAACTGGTGTTCCTGATTCAATTACCTATCAGATGAAGTTAGAAATGCAGAATTTTCAAGCATATTTATGAAGTATAACAAATGAAGTCTATAACTCACACATTGTAATTATGTGGGTGGGGCATGTCAACAAGAGACAGGTATGCTATTATTTAGTGTGTATTTAAAAAGCACTATTTATAATAAGATAAGATTTATTTTTATTTTTCCCACCACTGGGAAATTCACTTGTTTGCAGCAAGGTACAGTATTACACAAGTAGTATAAAGAAAAGAAAGATATTTAAAATATATATTATATATAATAAAATATATACAATACATACAATATAAATAAAATACAATACTATGTACAGTACATGACATTTTATAGTACATAAACACACTAAGTACACCACATTTTTAGGTACCTATTGGAATTAGGCTAGTTGTCTCTAGTAAACAAGCCACAGCTTTTATTTTCCCTTCAAGCTCTCTTAGATATGTGCACTGCTCTGGAGAAAAGAATGGAATGCAGCTGCCGCTTTCATGCTTTCCATATGCGCATGACCCTAGCTGCTGGCTGGGGAAAAAAAGTGACAAAGAGCAAAAGAGGGATTTAATAGGATTTGAGGCCTTAGGCAGGTTGCAGTATTTGGGGGAAAAAAAAGGTGAACTGTTTGTTTGAGAGTGATATACATGCAGCCCTCTGGGATTGGAAAAGCCAAACACTGAAAATGTTTGAAGGTCTGAACCTGAATTTAATCCAATGTCTAGCTTGCATTGTTTTATTGCTAAAAGGGTAAGCTTATTCATATGTAGTGAAACAAATTTCTATTTGAAGTAGATCACTTTATTTTGTCTCTTCTTTGGACTTATAAAAGGTTGTTTATGCAGCTATATATTGTCCGCCATGATACATTTACATTTACATTTAGTAATTTAGCAGACGCTTTTATCCAAAGCAACTTACAAATGAGAACACCACAAGTCACAAGTTATGGAGACAACCAGCTATACTGTAGAATTATGAAACCTGATCGTTATCTGATCCGGTCCCACCCCCCCCCCCCCCCCCCCCCCCCCCGCCTTTTTTTCTCTCTCTACAACAGGTGTTTGTTAAAAAGATGCATCTTCAGTAGTTTCTTAAAAATGCCAAGGAACTCTGCCTTATGGACAGAGTTGGGAAGATCGTTCCACCATTTTGCAGTGGTAAACGCCACGGAGTGAGAATTAGCTCCTCAGTGAGGTGGAATCACCAGGCGACGGTAGATGCAGGTCTTGAAGGTAAGTGGGGGCAGATGCAGAAATGGTCCTGTAGGCCAGAGTCAGTGACTTGTACTAAATGCGAGCAGTTACTGGGAGCCAATAGAGTGAAATGAGTAGTGGAGTGGCATGAGTTTGCTTGGGCTGGTTGAATACAAGTCAGGCTGCAGAGTTCTGAAATAGTTGTAGAGGCCTGATTGTGGAAGCTGGGAACAAAACAAAACCTGATTTAAAATGAAATTGATATGTAATTGTTATTAAATAATTAGTGTATTATGTGTAATTGTTTTATGTTTATGTTTCAAATATGTCAGAACATAAGAACCAAGGGAAGAAAATAGTTATAAATGTTAAATAATGGTTAAAGATATCATCAAACAGCATTGTATCAATAGGAACATGCCCCATTGATTTTGTGTCTGCAGTTGGTGCCTTTTAAAATATCTCAGCTGATAAGATGGATAAAGTACTACAGATCAAATAAATTGATAAAGAAAAAAGAAAAAAATATAAACCTTAGATACAGTTTTACTTTGTGTAACAATGACATCTTTATTTGGTCTTTTAGTTAAACATGTTATGTCTGATATATGAAACAAATTGCATATTATATTACGTATAATTGTATGTAAAAATATAAAATTGCAATAATTTATATAAAAATTACATTATACTTTAGAAAATGACATTTGAAGACCTGCATTAGAAAGTTCCTTTTAAAATTGTAGTTTAATATCATATAAGCAATCTTCAAAAGATGATCAGCAAATCTCAAGGACAGTGTGATTTGCAGTGGGATTTTATTATAAGTCTATTATTGGATTATGAAGTGCTAAAGCATAAAAAATGGCAGCTACATTGTTGCAGGGCATGACAAGTTATGGGAAGGTGTCCACTTTCAGTTATAGGCTGTAAATCCTCTAGCCACTGTAAGCATTCTTAACAGTGAATAGGGCAAGGTGCCCGAGACCGTATTATAAATATATATATTTTAAATGGCAATAATAAAACAATGTAACAATGCCATCATCATCATCATTATTATTATTATTATTTATTATTATTAAGTCTAGTTCGGACACCTCTCTATAATAACATATTTTCTTGGTTTTCTGTTAACAAATTTAACATTTCATTAACAGAAAATATTGAGCAATGAACAGTTTCTGTTAAGAAACCATCTTGTCTTTCATCAAAACAGTTTTTGATTTTCCTGTAGGACTATTGCATTTCAAGAAGGACCAGAGTTCGATTTCCTATCACAGTGGCTTTCGCATTTTTAAATTACCTGAATATATTAAATATCCTCCATGCTTTTTTCTTTTACAGTCTGTTTCCCAGTATGTATATTTGTTCTTTATTTTGTTCCAGTAAGCCAAATTAAGTTAATTAAAAAAAAACTTACAATTTTAAACATTTTCTGTTTGAGATTATATATTATAAATTCCACCTGTGTGTGTGTGTGAGAGAGAGAGAGAGAGAGAGAGAGAGAAAGAGTGTTTACATCGCCTATAAGCTAGATACATTACAATGCAGTGCCACCAGTCGTCAGTGTGCTGTAACTGCAAACAGCTTGTGATCTATCCTTGTGTCCTCGTCCACTCCCGCTTTTTACATTAGTTAGCAGTAAAAAAAATTTAAATCAGTTTTAAGCAAAAATTATCTTGCACTAATTATAGTCTGTATATTACTCTACTCTGGTTATATTTAGACAACATAAAGGACTTTCTTTTCCTTTTATATGTTTTGTTAATTGTATGCTTTCTGGCTGCCTTTTAGATGATGAAGTAATGTTCTTTATTTTCATTTTAGCTCTCCACACTGATTGTTAGCCACTATAGCCACATACACACACAGTTACATCAGTTACACACATACAGGTACACACACGCACAGTTTCATCACACCCTCTACTCATCGCTGGTGGTATTATGGCACTGACAAACTGGACATCAGCGCCCCCAATTGGGTCATGATATTATTGTTTGACATTAGTGTAGATCTGGTGCAGCTGTGTGTGTTCATTGTTTAATTGATTCTCTTTTCCTGGTAAATTTGTTCAATCCAGTTCAGTTGTTTCCCCCTCATCTGCCTACCCTCTATATGTTTAAAAACCCTGCCTTTAACAGTGTTCGGTGTTGGAACATTGTTTTATATTATGTTGTGTCGTGTGCTAGGGCTGGTGTTCACCCAGTGTCTTCTGCATTAAACAGACTTTTCTACCTATGGCATTGTCTGGACGAAGTCCTTCTTAGCTGTTGTGGTGACAGATTGTAACATGGAAACACATACACGTACTTAATGCCAGACGAATCTACTTATTTATATATAATGATTCAATTTATTGTACATATGTCTTATGTGAGTTATCATACTGTATGTTTGACAGGATATAATGTTCTATTATGTTGCTCTATAATTTGGCTTTGTCTGAAGATTTATTTACTGGCTATTTCAGAAATGAACAAAATGTAAACTTTAGGTAATACCATTTGGCAATTTTCTTACTGTTATTATTGGAAGACATGGCATCTTAGTACTATAGGCTTAGAGATTATGGGCCAGACAGATGGCAAACAGATTGTGCTGGCACAGCTGTAACATTGATAATGTCCTTGAAAGGGTCAAGAAGTCTAATATCAAAAAACAGACTTAAGCCATAAGGAGAACCTTCTGTATTTTTTGGGCTGATAAAAAAACATTGCAAAATATCACATGAACTATGTAGTAAAGCCCAGTATGTAGTAATTTCCATATAACCTGACAAAGCTATGTAATAACTAAACCATAGTGACTTTTTATTGAAAATATATTAAATATTAACGACAATTAAATATTAATAAAAGTAATAAAATCAGTCATACAAAACACAGATGTGTAGAAGAGGCCTGCATATGGTATTTATGTGAGAAATTTAATTAAACATAAAAATTTGGTCAGTTCCTGCAAGAAATGACCATAATACATTCTTAACAGCAAAGAAATAAGGAATGGAAAGTACAGAAATGAAAATATAGGGCAAGAAAAAACATTAAATCAAATCATAATTATAATATATATATATATATATATATATATATATATAGTATATATATATATATATATATATATATATATATATATTATATATATATATATATATATATATATATATATATATATAATATGTAATATTTTACAATTTTTTATTACGTTATATTCATTCATTCATTATCTTCCGCGGGGGGGGGTTCCCCATGCCCATCCAGGTGAGAACGTTTCGGGCGCTGGGCAGATACACCCAGGACAGGGCGCCAATCCATCGCTGACATGTTATATTATATATATATATATATATATATATATATATATATATATATATATATATATATATATATATATTCTTAGTTTTTCACAGAAAGAATACAAAATAACCTGACCTACATTAAATAAAGCCAAAGTTTGAATCAAATGCATTTTTAATGTTAAGGATCTAATATAAATGTAATGTGCCATTAATTTACAACTTTTGTAATTATTAACTTGCTTTATTTAGTTTAATTTAGTCACTGAATCCATTTTAGAGGCCTGCAATATGCCTGCTATCCACTGTGTAAACCTGTGTCAGTAAAAAGGAAGAAGGGGAAGTAGCATAAAATCAATAAAGTCATCAAACATAAATTGCACCCTGAAATGACTTCTTAAGTCCCATCAGGAGTAGTGAACAGAGGATAAGCAGTGTAAAGGACCTATGTGATGACTTCTAAATGTCCTTTAGTGGTGTAGGCACTCAATCAAACTCTATCTTTACTTTTACGGGCAAACATTGGAAGTCCATCATTTCAGTTTAAAGTGACACTGTTCATAATTGCTGCTACTTGTGAACCTCGGTATACCAGAAATTTAAAATGGTTAAATAGTGTGCCAAACTGTGTAACTAAACCTACATTGAAATTACAGTCTGTAAGGCCTGATATTAAACTTAAGGTCTTAATTATCTTATGTATATAATCTTGTGGAAAAATCGTACAAAATTCAACAGATCCTAAGGACTGAACCATCAGGCAGAATGAGGAGAGGAAGACCCAAATGCGGGAGGACGGACATGCAGGTGGATGGAGTGGCAGAGGAAAATAGTGACAGAGAATGGTCAGGATAGGGCAAGATGAAGAATATTGATCCACTGTGGCAACTCCTAATGGGAGCAGCCAGAAAAAGAATGTGGTGATATAAATTATTTCCTAAAAGTACAGGCCCACACATGGTCAAAAGGCTAGATCCATGAATGTCGGATGAAGAAAGTATTACCTTCAGTCAAAAAAAAAAAAAAGGCACAGCTTCTTATGACTAGTGCCCATTCTTCTAGATATTGTACATAGTGTTCTTAGAATAATGAATCTTCCCTCTTGATATCTGAACAAATAGAATCAATGCCATAGCTTTCTCTTTCAATTACCAAAAAGCATGATTTTTCAAGTATACTCTGTACTATTTATTCTTTATGAAATTATCAATTATAACTATTAAAACGTTTTATGATTAAATATATTAAAACCATTACTCATGTATATCCCTTTAATTTCAAAAGAATTCAACTAACCAGAAAAGTTCAAATATCTCATCTCATTATCTTCCATTTAAACATTTTCTAGGGTCCTGGGCGAAGAGTTGGTGTGCTGGACAGACGCACCCAGGACAGGGTGTCTTTCATCGCTGGCGCACACTCACTCACACTGACATTATGCTGCCTCAGCACAAATATATTTTTTTTCAAACATGAAATTATTTATTAACTTTAGTATTACTTAAATTATATTCATTCGGTGATGTATATTGCCATCAAAATTTCAATGTCCTTTTTTTTTTTGGACTGGTGCCTCACTAAATTACTTATTACTATTAAATGTATTCTGTTAAATGTATTAATAACAGTTACATTAATATAAATAATTAATACTCCTGGATATTAATCCTTGATCGGTAGAGTCAGAACACACAGGTTTTGGCTGTTTTCGGTTGTTAACTTTCGTTCGTTTGAGTCTTTTTTATTAATTTGCATAATTAGCTTATTGTGTTAAAATTGGCAGCACGGTGGCTTAGTGGTTAGCACGTTCGCCTCTCAGCGCTAGGGATTCCCGCTTCGAATCCCCATCTGGGTGGAGTTTCCATGTTCTCCCCGTGTCTGTGTGGGTTTCCTCCGGGTTCTCCGGTTTCCTCCCACAGTCCAAAAACATGGATCAAGTCGATTGAATTCTCCAAATTGCCCCATATAGAGTGTGTCTGTGTGAGTGAGTGTGTGCCCAGCGATGGATTGGCGCCCTGTCCTGGGTCTATCTGCCCAGCGCCCGAGATGTTCTCCCCTGGATGGGCATGGGGAACCCCACCGCGACCCTAATAGAGGATAAAGCGGGAGATAATTAATTCATTCATTCATTATCTCCCGCTTTATCCTCTATTAGTGTCGCGGTGGGGTTCCCCATGCCCATCCAGGGGAGAGCATCTCGGGCGCTGGGCAGATCTCGGGAACCCCACCGCGACCCTAATAGAGGATAAAGCGGGAGATAATTAATTCATTCATTCATTATCTCCCGCTTTATCCTCTATTAGTGTCGCGCCCATGCCAGGGGGGTTCGGGCCTGGGCAGATCTCGGGAACCCCACCCCGCCAGCGGGAGAGTGTCGCGTGGGTGGGGTTCCCCATGCCCATCCAGGGGAGAGCATCTCGGGCGCTGGGCAGATAGACCCAGGACAGGGCGCCAATCCATCGCTGGGCACACACTCACTCACACAGACACACTCTATATGGGGCAATTTTTGAGAATTCAATTGACTTGATCCATGTTTTTGGACTGTGGGAAGAAACCGGAGAACCCGGAGGAAACTCACGCAGACACGGGGAGAACATGGAAACTCCACCCAGATGGGGATTCGAACCGGGAATCCCTAGCGCTGAGAGGCGAACGTGCTAACCACTAAGCCACCGTGCCGCCCTAGATAATTAATTAATTAATGAATGTTATGCTCACCATATCATTTCACGTGTTCCCAACTCGTCTGTTCATTGGTTATTCACGGATTTATAATCCACTCGTTTTGGGCGTTCTTTAGTTTGGTATCGCGGTTTTCAGACAGTTTGCGGTCCTTATTCCTTGGCGCTGCTTTCCGCTTTGTAAGTTTGTTTTTTTTGTGTTCATTAAATCTCTGCGCTTGTGCGGCTTAGTTTCTATTTGTCAGTGTACTTGTGTTTGTTTTTAATAAACTTCCTTTTGACGCTTACGCCAGGTTGTCTGCAGTCCGTA
The DNA here is from genome assembly GCA_019802505.1 of Corydoras sp. C115. NCBI lineage: Eukaryota > Metazoa > Chordata > Actinopteri > Siluriformes > Callichthyidae > Corydoras > Corydoras sp. C115. The sequence goes on from JAFMOC010000028.1 coordinate 885,165, forward strand.
GAGTACTCGCTACTGCCACCTCGAGGCAACTCTTGAAAAGTTGTAGAATAAAACCAAGCCCAACGTATTTATTTCTTCCTTCATCACCTGCTTATCCTGATTAGCGTCACTGGGCTTGCTGGAGGTGAGGGAGCGACATGGACAGGCAGCAAGTCCCACATCATACGGCTGTCCCACAAACGCATTCATGCACACAGACCCTTAGTGGCTTAGTGGTTAGCACGTTCGCCTCTCAGCGCTAGGGGTTCATGGTTCGAATCCCTATCTGGGTGGAGTTTCCATGTTCTCCCTGTCTCTGCGTGGGCTTTCTCCGGGTTCTCCGGTTTCCTCCCACAGTCCAAAAACATGGATCAAGTGAATTGAATTCTCAAAATTGCCCCATATAGAGTGTGTCTGTGTGAGTGAGTGTGTGGCCAGCGATAGATTGGCGCTCTGTCCTGGGTGTATCTGCCCAGCGCCCGAGACTTTCTCCCCTGGATGGGCATGGGGAACCCCACCGCGACCCTAATAGAGGATAAAGCGGGAGATAATGAATGAATGAAAAAAAGTTAATGTTAATATGTTTTGTATGTATAATGTGTTATGTAAGGAAAGCAGTGCTTTCAGGGGAATCCTCTAAAACACAAGGATAACTTGCAAACATCCAAAAAAAATAATAAATAAATAGATCTTGTCCACTGTGTGGAAATCAGTTTCACAATAAGGTATTGGGAAATGTTTCTGTGTATCATCTAACCTATTTAATCGAAAATATTTTGGCCAGTTGATGTAAATTGGAAACCCAATTACTACACCTGAAAGATGCATCATGAAAGTAATGAACCATTTATTAATATCAATAACATTATGAAGTCATTGCGGCACGGTGGCTTAGTGGTTAGCACATTCGCCTCTCAGCCCTAGGGATTCCCGGTGTGAATACCAATCTGAGTGGAGTTTCCATGTTCTCCCTGTGTCCGCATGGGTTTCCTCTGAGTTCTCAGTTTTCCTCCCACAGTCCAAAAGCATGGATCAAGATCATCTGAATGCTCCACATTGCCCCATATAGAGTGTGTTTGTCTGTGTGAGTGAGTGTGTGCCCAGCGATAGATTATTTTGGGTACTTGTAAAATTCTGCATTTTAAATAAGAAGCTATTTAAAATGAATTGTAGTAATTCATGTAACCAGAGGTCAATATCTTTAGCAAATACATACAAACATCAGTCAGTGTCTTGTTTCATCTCTTGAAACTAGTAAACAACTAGTAAACATTCTGTATACTAAGTAGATATTTAGATATATGTAAACATAAATTTTTTTATGTAAACATAAAGTTTTAATCGTTAAACATATAAACTTAAATATAGTAAATAGCATTATCATTTCAAGTAGCTTAATTTAAGTGTTTGGAATATATGGATAACATTTTAATTGTGTGTGCTTGGGAAGCTACCAGATTCCTCCAGGTCACAAAGTGCTAAACTTCTGTGTCTGAGGCAGCAACTTTCAGACTGTTGGTGGACAGCAGCGATAAGATGAGAAGGAACCATTTTTAATATACCCAGTGATCTAGCAGTATCCTTATAAGTACTCTGGAAAAAAAACAGATGGGCATTACTGAGGTATAAATAGAATGTGAAACTCAATAATTCATAATGTACTTATAATATGTTAGTGTTACTGTTGCAGGTTGATATTCAGTCCAAATGGTTTAAATATTTTTTCATATTTACCTTGCTAAAGGTTATATCAGTATGACAAATTTTACCAGTTTCAGGATCAGTAATCATAAAAGTAATTTAAAGAATATGTCTACTGTGAAATGCACTGTTATAGTTTGTATCTTCTATGTTCGTACACATTACTTATATTGATGGTCTGAGACTATACCACTTTATATGCTATTACATTTAGGAGAAAGTTTTTCAGAAACTTTAGTTTCTTTGCATTAGTTCAGTGATTGTTCATGTATGTTTGTTCATAGTGTACATCACTGGAGATACTAAATTGACCCTGGTGTTAATTTTGTCCATTAATTGGTTTGTCCATACATTTGCTCTGCAATGGACTAGCAATCTGTCTCAGTGATTACTCAGATCAGCTCCACTAACCCTTATGACCCTAATAAGGTTAAGCAGCTTGGGAAATGAATGGTTGACTGAATTAATAAAACTATCATAATTAAATGTCCTAATTAAAGGAAACTGTTTTTCTTATTGTTTTTTTTTCTCTCTTAGTCTGGTATGTTAATAGGCTGTACCTGCAAAGTTCGATTTTGATATTAATATTAAAACCTGATGAACTATAATTAACAGAAATTGTTGCAGGTGCTGATGAGTATGCATGTGTGATGTTTGACGTCAACCTAGTGGAGATAGGCTAAAGGGGCCCTAATGTTCAATAATTGCAATGTTGCTGGATAATTAGATGAGGGATCTTTTGTAGAATGCTGATGAGGAATGTGATTTGTCTTGAGCAAGACATGAAGAAAAGTAGTGGTTACGTTCTCACTTAGAATGCAGCAGTATGGGCCACTGCTTTTGCTCAACATATAAGACTTCGTTTCATGTTTAAATCAATGCTGAATAGTTTATCTTTGTTTTTTAATTTTATTTTTAGCATACAAAATATGATACTTTTTTCACACAACATTGTGCATTATATTTTTTAATTATACTGATTAAAATAACTTTCTCAAAATTGTTATTGGTAACAGTACATTCGGTTAAATTTGTTTGTATGTATGTGTATAAATATAAAATAAAAATACCTACTTGCTAAAAACTAAACATGTTGGCCAGTTTATGCTGTAGAATATCCAGCTAAGTGTTTCACAAGATACAAGTACAAGATACAAGAAGTAGATGGTTGAGATACTGTTTGTTTGGGTAGATAGCAGAAACATTATGGTGTAAAATCTTTGTACAAGAATAATAGTAATTAAATATGCTTGTGCGTGATAAGAGCTTCAACTTGTTTAATTTAAATGCATTTTCACTCTAGAGTAAAGCAATTTTCTGTGTGAATGGAAAATTAGGTCAGTGGTTCAGATCTGGGCAAGCTTTCGGCATGTTCCCTAGAAGGAGATGTAATTTGTAAATGGAGCAGTTTGTGCATAACCACATTGAAAGTCAAAGATGTGAGGTATATGTTTGCATGGTTATTGCTGGAAAAATACTAGGTACTATCATTTTATATAGAAAACTTGATTTACTATTTTTTCATTACTCTGCTATTAACTGGTTTATAATTTCAGCTGATTAATTATGATGTATATTTACAACGCTTGTACCTTTACAGATGGAACACCTGCATTTGTTCTGTTAATGCATTGTTAACTTTGAAAATTAGGTTTAAATATTCAATGCAATTCAATACCCTGTCTATTTCATCAGTCCACTTACAATATACTGTAAATGCAATTTTTTAGTTTTTTCTTTTCTAGTTACAGGCTTTAGTTCTTCTTTTTAAATCCTTTGTTAGTCAGTTTTATTCTGTTTTCCAATTATTTAATTATGCTGGACCTTCTGCCAACAGGACTACACCACAAAAGGTTTTATCACTATAAATTATAAACTGTATACTGTGGTATACAAAGACCACAACAAAGAAAATTAACATTTATTGATTGTATCATTGTAGAGATATAATGTACATTTATATATTTGGTAAAACCTTCTATGATATTCTATGATATCCGGTATTCATAATGTATCATAAATACATTTAAGAGATTCATATATGAAGTATTCATAACACTTTATAATTGTCAAAAACCTTTGTTAATGTACAAAGATGTTCATAAATATAGTAATAAATATAAATTATTAGACCAATTTAACATAAGGCTTTATAACAGTGACAATACATTATATTAATGTGATAATACAAACGTATTTAATCCTTTGATTTTAGTTAAAATATAGAATTTATAATGCATTTTGCTAATTTGTTATAAAGGCATGGCATGTTATACCACATAGTGTGGTTATGTACATCTATGGACATTAACAAAGGCTTATGACAAGTTTTATAAAGCATTATAAATACTCTATAAAGCTTTATAAATGTACATATAATGCATTATGAATACCAGATTTGAGTACCATATTTTTATTAGTGTAATTAATGGACAATTGGTGTACAACCAAGGAGGGTTTGCCTAATAAAATTGTCAAATAGTATGTTATTATAATGCCTTTTCGCACGCACTATAATATTTTGAGTTTGTTTTTGTCCTAAAACTCTATCATAGTGGATAATTTAAAAATATTAATTATATTTATAAAAAGTTGGGGCATTAGACCTGGGCCATTAAGAAAACACTCTATTTTCAACCTTCAAATAGTCAAGTTCTAAATAAGCATGAAGAGGAAAAAAAACTTAAATCGGAATAGAATAGTAATAATACAAGTGATGCAACTATAGTTTTCTAATGTATTTAACCTTATTTTATGACATTATAGTATTTCTGTACCTGCATTTAACAAATAAATGAGTTTTGTAAATATGAATTTCAAAAAGTCTTGTCCCAGCAAGGCTTATATAACAAATTTAATAAAACAACCAAATTGCTAGAAACTGCTAGTTTTTGCCTGTTTAACATTTATAGCATTCAGCAGACAATCTCATTTAGCAGCTTCCAGAGGTCAATCATCATAATATTCATGGATGGGAATCTTGCCAATACTGTCCAACATTGGCAGATTTGTGGCTTAAACCATCACCTGTGTAGTTTATAATTTATCTAAATCATTAACCATCACTGCACTAGAAGTGACACCCACTCACCCATAAGGGCTTTATTGTGATTGTGCGTTGTTGGTTACTATATTTACATGAACTTGTTTTCCCAGTGATCATAAAAGTAACTGCTTTGAAAAAAGATTGCATGAAAATCAAAGAGATGGATTTAGAAAAATTACAAATTCCTAACCATTATTTTATGTCTGGTGGTGTGTGTTTCACCTCTAAAGCAGATGTTAGAAATTACACATGGTAATTTGGGATTTGTGGATGGCTGTTTGCTCAATATTAGACAAAGCATATGTCTCTAAACTAGTTTTTTTTTTTTTTTTTTTTTTTTTGGGGGGGGGGGTAATTTTAAAATATAAGGTTTGATTATTTAGATAAAGTCTCACTTATGGATGTTTGCTGATCACCTGCCTCATTGAACATGATTTGTTTGCAGCTTAAATTGTATATATTGAGCATGTTATATGTCCAGACCAGATGACAGCATTCTTATAAAGAGAAAGTATTCCTTGTAATAGTCATGCATTGTTGGCCGGTGAGCTGGTCTGTGATCACTCACCATAGTTCTTCGTGGATATTTAATGTACTGTTTAAACTGCATGCCTTTCTCATGTTTTATTAATACTTTATTTAGCTCAGTATTGTGACCATTGCTGTACAAAAAAAGGAAATCAGTGCAATGAGTGTAGCTACAACACTTGGTAAAAATATATATGGAAACCACTCTGAAAGGATGTTTTTACAATAATTTGTATACCACAATACCACAAAACCTTTTCCAAAGTTCTGGCTTTATGAAACAATAAAAAAAATTGTCAATCACAATTGTTTTTTTTCTGTGATGATTTAATTTTGGAAATACTGTGTAAATTATGGTTCCAAAACTTAAACTTAAAAACTTAATCTTCATTTTAAAAAAGTGCTAACACATTGGAGAGCTGTTGCACAAAAAGTAGACTGACATGAATCATGGCTTCAGCATAAGCTGCATGTCAGGTACAAGAACAAGGAAGATAGTAGTCATTACACCTTTAATGAATGCCAATGTCTTTTCATATTTCATCAATTGAAAAAAGTCATTTCAAGATGATGCATCTAGCCTTAGAGCAAAGTGGAAATATTCAGTAAAGGTATGTGAAAGTAGTCACCCACCAACTTCTTGCTTAATTGTCTTTTTTCCCTACCTACTTTTTAGATAGACTTTGTAGTTTTATAATTCCAGATTATAGTACAACGGTTTTCTTATTTTATTTATTTATTTATTTATTTAAAGTATCATGTTGGTTCTCTGTTCTCTATTGGTCAGGACCACCACAGAACAGGTATAATTTGGGTGGTGGTTTATTGTCATGTAGTGACAGTAATGCGGTGAAAAAGTTTTAGTGCAGCAGTGCTGTTGTAGTTTCATTTAAACACATCAGTGACACTGCTGGAATGAGAATAATGCACCAACCAAATAATATCTGTTCTGTGTTGGTACTACAATTAAAGAGCAGAATAAAGGGGACTAACACAGTATGTACTGTAGTCCACAAACAGCTGGACTACAGTCTGTATTTATAGAACTTTGTTCGTCTTTACAAAATTTGGAACTACTAAAATGGACAAGTGGAGCAAAAAAGAGATGTCACCAAAATTTTGACTAGTACTGTGTCCTCAAGAAAGACATGAAATGAAAAGGAAATAGAAAATGTTCAATAAAAAGACTCCCAACGGGTTAAACTGATCTGGCAATAGCAATAAGACACAGCTGGCGCCAGATTGGTAAATACAGTTTGTCAGCATTTGAAGTTTTAAAATATAAAAGCTAAAGGTGGTGGAACAAAGTACTAAAGGTGTGTTTTGCTTGGTGATTCCTTAATATTTCTTCAGACTTGAGTAATTCTATTGTTTTTTTTCTCTACATGTTTAACAGAAACCATTGTTTCAGCACTGACTAAAACATTTTTTTCTTATCCTTTTTCCAATGCCAAAAGTTTGGAATGTTGGGGGGGAAAATGTGTGATATGTCTTTGTGTATTTTCTTTTTCTATAAAGAAAATGTAATAAATGTAAACCAGAATACATGATGACTTATGTGGTGTTTGTGTTTATGATTATAAACACTTATTCAACATTATCAACACTTATTTTTACTGTGTGGTCTAATCAACATTAAGTAAATCTGTTTATCATTATGCTGTTATTTAGGATGTCTCAGATTTTTCCAGTGCAATCACTCAATCAAAATCAAATAAGTATCATGTTATAAATTTAAAGTCAGAGTCCACAAACAAGCTGGTTTATCACTAACTGGTGAATAATGTCACCTGCATGACAATCTGAACAAAGAGTTTTGACCCAACAGCCTTTGTTGCTCATATTCATTCATTATCTTTAGCTATTAGCTTTATCCTATATTAGGGTCGCGGGGGGGTTCCCCATGCCCATCCAGGGGAGAACGTTTCGGGCGCTGGGCAGATACACCCAGGACAGGGCGCCAATCTATCGCTGGGCACACACTCACACACGCACACAAACACACTCTACATGGGGCAATTTGGAGAACTCAATTGACTTGATCCATGTTTTTGGACTGTGGGAGGAAACCGGAGAACTCAGAGGAAACCCACGCATACACGGGGAGAACATGGAAACTCCACCCAGATGGGGATTCGAACCAGGAATCCCTAGCACTGAGAGGCGAACGTGCTAACCACCAAGCCACCGTGCCACCCTGTTGCTCATATATTTCCCAAAATATAAGCCAGGATACATTGCTATGAAATATTATAATTTATATATTCAACAACCACATTGTTGGTCAGGGGAAGTGTTAATTAAATAAATTTAATCTGCGTACTACTACTACTACTACATGCTTACTACATACACGACTTTTAAAGCACATTTCCCACATTTACACGTGTGTTCAGATTAACTGATCCATTCTTTATGGATTTTTGTACCTGGACCACTGAACTCATAATTTAATATATGGACACATTTGTGTACATATAATTAATTGCCTTCAACATGGAACATTGCGACCCTAGTATGAGGAAGATGAATGAATGAATGAATGAATGAATGAACATGGAGCATATTGCTTAGGGTAATGTTTCCAATTTGCTTATCTTATTTAGCCATGCCAGTCCAATTTAAGTTAATTACACTGTATGTGAAATATCCTAAAATGATTTTGATTATTTATTTAATACATTGTTGCTGTCCTCATTGTGTACGTGTTTCTCAGCAGGTCATTCTTCTATCACATTAAATGTTTTCTTCTTATGCTTTTTTTTAAAGGTTTGTTTACTCCAACTAGATTAATGTGTGATTTCGGGTAGATAAAAGTCTGCAAAATTATAGTTTTTCATGTACATAGTTTTATCAGGTAAAGTAATTATTTTACAAAAGAGACATCCTGTTTTAGCATCCTAATGCTGGAACATTGCCCATCAGCATTGGAGTGCAAAAAGAAACTGAATCATACATGCAGTGTTTTTGTTCATTTTTTTATTGTTTGTTTACAAAGGGATTGTAAAATAAATTACAGCTGCTTTTGACTGTTTTTTTGAATTGACAAATTGAATTATCTAGTCTTATCTATATATGACAGGCAACTATGTTAATGCAGTCATGGGATTTAATATGGATTAGGCTACTCATTTTTTGCGGTAATGGGGTCCACTCTTTTAGAAAGACTTTCTGTTTAGTGCTGAAACAAGATTGCACGACATAAGTTAAAATTAGTCAAAAAAAAAGTCAAAATTATTTATTACAATGTATCCCAAAATCGTCAAATTGAGCTTGTCAAGTCCTTGCTGGTTAGTCAACCAAAGCAAACTAATTGTGTTCTTCTAGATTTCTTCAGTTCAACATCAGTCACCAGTTTTTCAGTATAGGCCATTTAACTCTAAATGTTCCTACAGAATGGCAATAATGTTTTGATTAATTATATTAATTTGTTGTAGTGGGTGTGGGTGAAAATGAAATCCAGTAATTAGTGTGTAACCTTTTTACCTTTTGACATATTAATACATTCACGAACTTGCTCATTTTACTTGCCCAACCATCTTTTGCCCACTCTGCTGAACATCTGTGTATACACCACAGAGAATAAACTGAACAGGTTGTGTCACTTCAGTCATCAGTGTCAGCTTATTAGCCTGTCAATGTGACCACCCACCCACATAACCTACACAGTACATCCCGTTACAGGTGCAAGCAGTTTTTCATTTTTACACATGCAGCACACAGTATGAAATTGCTTGTGAATTTTTGCATGTGCTGTGACCCAGTGCTAAAGATTTAACTACAGCAAGTAGGAAATTCTCCTATCAGCTAGATGAAGAGGCATTTTGTTTAGAATTCCAATGCAAAACACTATGAACAGTAAGATTTAATCAAGGTGAAAAAAGGTAATATTATAGCAGATGGGTATTGTCTATATGAACAGATCTAGACTGCAGGTTTAGGTATAGACATTTTACACATTTAGCACCTTAATGATTCTGATGCTATTTTATCATTTGTTTGCACATGGATGCAATTTGAAAGCCAACAGACTTGAGAGAGCTTCAAGGATAACTTATTAGTACAACTGATTCAGGCATTACATTTACACATGTATATCTGCTGGTTCCATATTAATCCTCATTGTTTCCTGGGTTTCAGAACCAAATGTTGAATAGTTAAACACAATAAGGAATAGAGACCATTTTTCTTCAGCACCACATTTGTGTTTATTTATAGACTGCATGAACTGCAATAATGCTGCATGGTAATTTTGCCATTACTCCATGTTCCAGTCACTGCTACAATCACACCATGCTGCGTGTCTTGCCCCAGCACATAAAGGCTGCACACCATTCACTAGCAGAATTACTTTCTAATTGACATCCACCCCACACCCAATGACTGTGGCAGGAGTGTAGCAGTCATTGGGTGTGGGGTGGATGCCATTTAGAAAGTTTACGGATTAATTAGAAAACTATATATTATAAGTTGATGTGTTGTCTTTGTGTCTATTCTGTAATGCTATGTAATGCTAGCTTCTCCAAAATTTAATCAGGAAAATTTGTGCATATTTCCAAGTCAACATTTTGGATCTAACCATTCAACTTAATTTGAAACTACTCTTATACTGAAGAGATTATAGTTAAAATAATGGAAACATTGCTATTGAGTGTTAAACAGCTAGAGCTCAATCAATAAAGGCAATTTAATTAAACTGTATCCACATCAGACTTTAAATTTATAGCTGCGACCTCAAAGTCAAATAAAAATACATCTTTAGCAAATATGTTTGCCTTATCATACTTGAGTGGGCTGTAGAATGACATTATATATTGTGACAGGAATAAACTAAAGTTAAGGAAAGTGGAAACGCATGCTCAGTGACATTAGGTTGATTATATGAATGTCTCATAGCAAGCGATTTATGAAATTGGCAAACAAAAGTACCAGAAATGACTGTGTCCATGACCTTAGTAATTAACTATTGATTGAATTGTAAAAGATCCAGTGTCTTATGACTGTGAACTTCATGTTTTATGGAAGGAATAAAGCACAATATGACAAACACTAAAATATAATAATACGGTTGTCATGCAGTTATATAATTGTTGGCATTCACTTTGAGTTGTGCTATTGCTTAGCACACAAGCTACAGTAGTTATCATTACATGCTTTGCTAAAATAATTGAATATTAAATTTACTAAGAACTAAATGTAAATTCATAATCAAATTTAACAAATAACAGTATATTTTAAGAATTTAATATTGAACCATATAGGTGTGGGTGTAATTTTTACTGGTTAATCACAAACAATACTCAAACAATTAAAATAAAGACCAGAGCTCATGGATTTTCACAGAATAATTACGAAGCTTAACACAATGTACATTGCACATGTTTTATACTGTATATTCGATCTAGGATTTTTAATATAGTATGCTTTGATTAATCTTCAGACTTAATTTGGATATCGGATAATTAAAACTCATGACTCCTACAAGTACAGTAAAATAAAAGCACAGTGAAACAATTGCACTTTTCCAGAATCATACAAGTGCCACTGCTTTGTGCAAATTAATTCTCCACCAACCACGTGTAATCTGGACCTTGATGGATGGGTTCATTATTGCCTTAGATGGTATGTACATTATGTACATATTATATCGTGTATACCATAATAGCACATGTAGGCTGCATCACCCATCAGAGACACAGACATGACAGACTGAAAAAATTTTAAATATGGAGAAAGAGAGCACACAAGAGATACCACAAGTCTTTTTTTTACTCTTATACCAAATGTCTTTAAACACAGAGCTGACTGCTCATGCTTTACAACCAGAAATTCAATTACACTTTAATGGACTTGAATCATAGAGTATGAAAAATGCTGATCTGTGCAAAAATTATTTATCCTTTTATCAGTCGTGGGATACGCAACATGGATAAAATGATTAAGATTTTAAGCTTAGACTTGCTATAGACATGCAAACCAATGAAAGAATTATCTAACCACTAGCTTCATCATGTTCTTACTTTCAACAAAAGGTAGTGCAATAGCTTAATAGAGGGTTAAAGAATGGAGGGGGTAGAAGGCTAAAAATGATTGCATATTACCTGTGTTCCAAGAGTTTTCAGGTGCTGGCTCACATTTATTAATATTACAACAAAGGACTTTATGGAGCCTATGAAACAGTCAGTTCTTTTTACTTTTTTGTGTATGTGTGTGTGCTCTCTGACAAGGGCCTTTATTCAACAACTGAATCAAGGAAATTGAAAGAATGTTTCAGAAAACCCTTGAACGTAGCCAATCCATTAAAGTTCATCACATACTTGTAACTATGCACTTTATTAATTCTTAATTCACTGGACTTTACATGAAAGTATCATTTTTACTGTCTGTTCTGTTGGGTTGCTTGTTTTTGTTTTATGTTGTAGATCTATATTAATACCTTATAAATCCAGTACTTAAATTTCAAACCATAAATTTCATTCCCTTACTTGGTGGTTTATGGTATTATGTAAATAAGGAATGAACAACTGTTTTCAGTTTGTAACCTTTATTGCAAAGCCTCACTACATTTTTATTAAAATAGACATCTTTTCATTCATAAGATAAATTGTGTAATCAGACTCACATACTTGTACATACATACATACGTTAAAGGAAAAACTTCCACAATTTGCTTGTAAAAAGGAAAGGAATTTTTCAAAGTTTATTAAATAAAGCATAAATAATGTAATAGAATGCATACCACAGTACAAGTTTCACAACATAATATTTTTGATAGGCATGATTTGTCAGCAAATCATCAGTCAGCATTGTGAAATTAGAAAAGCTAGCTTAAATATATGAAACCATATAAAGTCATCATAATTGAAACTGCAATGAACCCTTAAAGTAATAGGACAATCACCATGTTGAAGATGAAAAATCTGCTTTTGATCATAACAGGAAGGCTAATTTGTGAAACATGGTGTATAGTAATGTCATGGCCTTTGTTTACCTTGATGCTTCTAGAAGAGGCTTACTATTCTTTATTGCTGTTCTTCTAATTGAAGCAGAATTTTGTCTGCAAATGTAAAAAGAAATAAATGTAAATCAACTGGCAGGAACTGGAACTGCCATTCAGCAAGACAATGATCTAAACCATGCAGCCTACTCATCGTCTACGGTGCTTAATTTGTTCATGGAATTTATAGAATGGCCTATTCAATCACCTGACTATAATCCCCCTAAGCATCTCCTGAAATTCAGACAAAAATTCTCAAAGAAGAACAAAAAGAAGAAAATTTTCAAAAAACGTAAAGGAGTTGTGGTAGAGCCCTGAAAGATTTTGCCTTTGTACCTATAAATTAGAGGGTCTGTCATGATTTGTGCTGTTTAATACAACATGACAGTGTCGAATAAACATGAAATTCTGAACACTCTTATAAATACAAAATCTAATTTATTTAGAACATTAGACTTCATTTCCTTGGTCTGTTGTCAAATACCAATTTGTCACCAGTGCCCTGCAACAGCCTAACTCATAAATGACCTTGTTTATTTAAAATTGATAGCAAGGCAATAAATATTTGGAAATACATTTGGAAAATGACCATTTGTGACACTGTAGAACACATCAGTAATCCTGCTAATCAGTAATTCAAAGACGTCAGATCTCTGGATAGCAGCATGCACTACCAGCCAACTTGGTTGAACTTAATCTCATTTGTTCCTGATTAAATCATTGAAAAGTGCAGTGGAAAAAAGTGCTATTCATTAGCATTAAAATCCTGCGACACAAGTGAACATTTTGTAACTGAAATAGTAAAATGAAAATGTGTGTATATCAGTATATCAGTATATATATATATATATATATATATATATATATATATATATATATATATATATATATATATATATATATATATATATATGCTGCAAATTGTTTTCTGTACACTTTTTTTCTGTATACTAATTATTAGTCATTGGGGATAGCGTGCTTGTACAAATCAAACATTTGTTGTGCCCTTTTTAGCTTGAGGTTGTATTGTATTGCAGCTGACATACAGAATGTTTGACATATGTTTAAACCTGAGGCAACTCTTCTCAAATATCACTCAAACTGGAGTGGATAGATAAGATGACCTTTTAAAGTCAAGAGTTGATCTTTTATTAAAAACTTGAAAGAAAATAGGAAATGTCAATTGCTATAAAGCGTAGGTAGAAAAATCTTCAAATTAAATTTGTGATGGGTAGGGTTTTTGTTTGTGGATACCATGCTTTAGTGGAAGTGGCTAGTTTTAGAAGTAGTTTACAATATATAAATGCAATTATATCATTCGTAAGACATTTTAAAGATTTTTAAGGTTTATAAAATGCTTTAAAATGTTTTTTTTTTTCTAAATAATTTTCACATAACAGAACCTAATTTTTGGATAATTTATTCACTTTTGCCTGAAAAACACATTGTCTCAGTGTAGGCCAGAGTGTATTGCAAGAAGATGCTGTAGTCTCCCTTTTGTATTGTGTCCAGCTTGACACCTTGTGCAAGTTTTCAACTCTGGATAGTGACATGGCCTCAGACCATCGGACTTCCTACTTCATGTTTTACAATTGGTGTCAGACACACACTCCTGCACTCCACTGCACACAAATACCCTGCGTGATGTACCAAATATTGTAAATTATGATTTATTAGTCAATGAAAACAATTTTACAAATAACATGCATCATTCTGCCAGAGTCCAGGCTCCAAACAATCTGCCAGAGAATTCCCACAGATTTTAATAACTGAAACATAAAGCATCATTGGACACACTGATTGAAGAGTAATGGAAAGCTATTTGAAAATGCAATAGAGTACTGTTAAGTGAAACCACTGGTCACATAACTGATATTTCATTTTAATAGGGCAAACAATTTATTAATTTTGCTATTTTTATTTTTATTTATTTACACAAAAACTTGCATTTGATTTTTTTTTAAATATAATTAATCCTGTATAATATTATATTTTCATTACATTTCTATCTCAATAGCCACAATTTTAAACTTTCACAAAATTTTAGTATAACACGATTTCACCTCTAGACTGCCCATACCATTTCTCTACTGTACTCCGATTCCCTCTCTATTTAATTTTTTTGTCTATTGTTATAGTACTTTCATTTTTCATTTCTAGTATGCAATATGCTTTTTTTTAAATGTATCTTAGTTTCATGCTTTTGCTCTTTTTCCTTCTTACTTCGAGCTCTTTATTTCTATCTGAGATCCTGGTCAAAGGTGCACTGACTTGTTCACTGGCCATGTGTTTGACATCTAGCATTTGCACTTTTTAACACTGTGTGTATCTGTATTCCATTATGTGCTGTTAATTGTGGATTGCCTTCATTAAACTCTGTAACTAATAATTATAATACATTTGTATAAAAATAGAAACCAATTTTGTATGAGAGGCTGAGGGTTTATTTTTTTTTTTTTCTAAGCTGCTTATATTAAATCAGTTGGCATATTGTAGTGAGCTCATCCCAGTGTTTATTGATTAAAAGGCAAACATTTTTGGAGAGGTCACCAGTCCATTTTTAGGGCAAACACAAAGACAAATGCATTCATGCACACAAATTTCTTTTTTTTTTCACAACTGATCCTAAAGCCTGTTGGTTTTCTTCCACTCAAACTTAAGCCACAGTGTTGCACTGATGTCCACAAAACATATTTTATTTTTGAATGTGAAAGGAAACACATAGGAACATAGGGAGAACATAGTAACTCCATGTTGAAATGACCCTTGCTGCATGCGCTTATTTTTGACTTTGTTCATTTGCCATCAATCTAGATTAAATACTGGCATTCTATAGCCCTTATCTGGCCTTTTGGCTATTCCTGCATGAACATTAATGGTAAGGTTAAAAATAGCATACAATTATTCACATTTGATTTCTAATTTGAAAGTAATGTCCTTACAATAATCAATTTGTGTTACAATTAGAAAGGAAAATATTTTGTCATAGATGTTTACAGGATAAATATTACAGGCTATAATATCACTGATATAGCGCATCTGGTCCCCTCTGTTTTAATGAACACTATATGGATCTCAAATGCTTTTCCTATGTGGCATATAGTTGCTAGTAGACCGAAGCCTGTCATTAATCATTCATCTGATTGAATAACAGGGAAAGTAAGCAGCAGCTATGTTTAAGTAGAGTTTGTAATGGCGTTGTAATCTAAATTGAAGAGTCAGAATGCCAGCGGTCATGCACTTAAATGAAGCATTACTAATAAGAGCCTATTATCTGTGCATAAGTCAGCCCAGGAGCAATCTTATAGCTGTGGAATTTTATATGTTGAGGCAGATGCAACAGTGTGGTCAGATGGGAATTATTTTAACAAACATTTGTTATTTATGTCTCTGTGGACAAAATACTGTTTGCTTACGAGATAAAAGGGGTCACTTTCTTTAAGCTGAAGAACTGTTCAAATTTTTGATTTCCAGTGACTTAAAGCAGTTGCTTATTGATTTTATATTAAATTCATAATGCTATGCACTAATCCTTTACAATAATAATAACTATAAATGTATCTCATGAATAATTTGAGGCATGCTAAAGTTCGAATACAGTTAATACCAACATTGTGAGTTACTTTTCTTTAGCTGTGCTGGTGTGTGTTTTTCATTTTTAAAATGATTTTACTTACTTTGTAATATGCAGATATCTATGACATGTAAAACAAAAAAAAATTTCACAATGATATACTAATTTTACAGCTATATTTTCTAGCCAAATTTAAAACATTTTTCATTTTAGATACTTTTAGAATCTCAAAGGAAAGGTCAATAGTTTAAGCAAAGTGCATTGATAATCTGCATATGCGTCACTACTGATTGGTTGGGGAGTTTGTGATACATATGCGCTATAAAATTGATGCGTTTATTTAAAGAAGTCATTGTTATTTTGCAAGACAATATTAGTCTTAATTCTGCACTTGCTGAAACAAAGTGGGTTTGTCGATTGATGGTGTCTATAATTCATCTGTAGTTCACATATGTCTGCTATTAAAAATATATATTACATCATTAAGAAGAGTTTCAGAATTGTCTCCACAAACAAAAGTGATTTAACAGTGGTAAATATTCCTTTCACAAACTTCTTTGACAATGTTTAGGGCCGATTTACAAAACTCATGAAAGATGGTCGGTAAAACTAGGAAATTAACAAATAATGGAATATTGAATTTTTCATGTGTCCTACTTTTATGGAAATGGGGTGGTAGGTATTCAATTTAAAGTTAATTTCTACTTATTATAATAAGAAAAAACAGGGTTTTTTTATGTGTAAACAGTTAGTCATTAATGGGAAATTTTGCAAATAAAGGCAGGATATGTATTATTTTATAAACTTAAAAAACCCCCCCGAGTGTTGGCTCCGGTACCGCCCCCTCGCAACGCGATCCAGACACAGCGCGGTCCGGCGCGGGCGCGTCACGACTCCCCCTCAGAAAAAGATTAGCACTATGGTGTTTCTTTGGATTTCAAATGTATTGGAAGGTGGTTCTATCAATGTAACGTCTGAAAAAAAAAAAGTTTACTACAATCATTTTGCACACCAAGGTAGAGTTAACCTTTTCTATTTTTTTAAATATTTGTTCAATTGTGAACAAGCAACCTTTAATAAATGCTGTCAGTGACCACACTTGAAACATAAGTAAAGTTATAAAAGCAGGTGTGAATTAGTTATAGATTAGTCCATAACACTCTTATGTTGACAATTTTACACTCAGTTTTTTTTTTTTTTTAAGTGTATTTTTATTTTTGTCCTCCCACTATATTTCACCATCTGTTTGGGAAAAAAAACTGTGAAATACAATATGGTTACCAATGTTACAGCAGATTTTATTCTAATCTGAACATTTTTGCCACATTAACACCCACACAGATATCCATTGTTCGACAATGTAATATACATTTTTAAAGTTGTGTTTAGGTTTCATATGATCTGGTTAGTAAAAAGTTTCTTATTCTTTTAAAAGAAAATGTAAATGTCATTGTATGTATAATTTCTGTGCGTAACATTGTAAGTACAGTTCACCTTGTCCTACACTGAGTACAGACCAGACGAACTTTAAAACCTCATTTTTGACTTCAGGAGCTGTGTACACACAGCACACCCACACAGTACAGTCACATCATTGTACACACACACATATACACACACAGATTCAAGCAGTCCATCTGGAATGCTGCCATGTTTACACAGACTGATCTGTAATCTGTTCCCATCATGAATATGCATAGCTGCTTAAAGGAGAGCCACTCTGTCTCAAAAAGAGCTGGGTGTCAGAGAAAAAAAATCTCAAAGTCAAACTATGCACTGACTGTGAAGACTTCAAACACAATCAGCCTTTAATAAACATGCAGTAAAATACAGTATGTAAAATATTTTTACTTGGTCTTGCTCAATAAACTGATCTTATAAATAATTATATTTCCAGTATAATATGTTTAAAGCAAATTTACTTCTTATAAGTTTACCTGCAGAAATAATGCACTATTGATTATAAAAACTGAGGTTGTTGCCTCTGAACAATAAATAGTAACATTTATTAACATCCTATTTATCACACTTTCAGTCCTTTGTGTCAGGTCCTTAACCGGGTGTTGCTTTAATTTTATGATTCAATGTCATTATAACAAGAAGATAATAAGATGTTAATCATTGCATCAAAATAGCTTGAATAGTGTAGCACTTCCATTATCTATAAAATGAAATATGCTGTCCCCAAAACAAAAAATACCAGACTAAAAATTAACTAACCTATTCATTAGCTATTGCTGCTTTTACATCACTTGAAGCAAACACTTTTCTTACATTTATTCAAGCTTATTCTGAAAACTGTACTGTATCTCCTGCACTTTTTTTCCCTTGTTTGCAAAGTCTTTAGTAGTGATCTGACAACTCCACTCACATGTACACTAATAATTTGAGGCTGCAGTTGCAGCTACTGTTTCAGCCACAGTACAGTAAGTGCACTTTTTAGAGTAACAATCTCAAAAGATGTAGTCAGAGACCGATACGTCCGGTTCTTGTTTTCCAATAGCTCTTTAAGCTTTACTGCTTAGTAATATTGTAGGTGGATTTGATTACTATCATATCACTGAATTACATATTTAATAGAGGTTTTAATGAGCAGCTGGAAGTAATAAACTACTTTGTCATTCCGGTTTGTTTAGTCATGACATTTATAATAATGCACACCTCTGACCGCTTCACATTTGTATTAATGCATGAAATAAATACATTATTTTAAATCATAAATTATAGATTAAAATAAACAATGAGCCAATTCCCGATGAGCACTATGCAGCTTTTTTTTTATATATATATTTAAATTGTGTTCTGTAAAATGGCCACTAGATGGCAGTTTTTTGATTGTTAAGGAAACCAGAATCCTGTCACTCAGCAAGAAGTTTTCTTCAGAAACTGACTTGTCAAATTTTTTTTTTTATTTTTTTTTTTTAAATAGTGTGTTACTAAGACTCGAAATTGTGCATTATTGTGAGTAAATCATGGTAAAGAGATGTAACAGTACTCAGCTTCACGTTGTGCCTAATAACACTTCGTTCCTGTGATTTATTCACAATAATTCACGTCTGTCCTGCCTTATTGCTTTAATATGTATGTGTAGTATTGAACCAACACAAACTACTTATACATAGGAGATACTTGGCTTTACCAGTTTCTAATTTATGTTTTCCAGATATGATCAAGTTTGCTGTCTGAAGTTGTTTCTCTCTCTCCTCCAGCCGCATTCAGGCCTCTTGTACTACAACGCACAGGAGTGATAATTGGCATGCTACCATTTACCTGATCTTTGTCTTGAACCTGCCTCCTGTCCACAGACTCTACCCATCATGCTTTGCTTCCCAGTACATTTAACTCGTAGCATGACTAAAGGTAAAAGTAAAAATTATAAGGACAAAATTATTGCAAAACAGGTTTCTGTTTTATCATTTAATTTAGATATTTACATGTTGCCACATGTCAGCTAGTAATGTGATGTGTATGTAATATGCTTTCAATTTTCTCAGTGCACAAGATCCAAAAAATCAGGGATGGGTTTTGTGTAAAATAAGTTGACTGTTCCACACTGAGACTTGACCTCAATATATTGCACAACTTTAGACCAACATCAGTGTCTAAGTTTATAAATCCTCTTCTGCAGGAAATGAATCCTAGAATTGTGGAAGCTTTTATAGCTGTAAAGACTCAATGTCATAAAGAACTCAATGTCATAAAACCCCCCATAGGTTTAATGTGTAGGGGACTCGATACTTTGAGTATGAACATTCCAGGGGCACTGTGATATAGTTAGGTATGCTGCTATGCCCTTAGATAATCTAGTTGAAATAACTATAGGTTGTGCAATGTCAATGAAAGGGTGAAACAGTGAACCAGTGTTGCTGATTCAGTGAAAGCTGGGTGAATTATTGAATGTAATAACATTCGGACAAAGTTCTTACTCTTTTAAAAATGTGTTGTACCTACTTCTTACTCCATTCAATTGTTACGACGGGGCGCGCTGCCCGGAAAATGGCGGTGCAGCGCGGCGAGGTGGCGAGTCACAGAGCCAGGAGACCAGGTAAACAAACACAAACTGCTCTTTTAATGGCTGAACGCGGGAACGCCGCTAGAATGAGCCGAGAGCTCAATATACAGAGAAGAATCGGTGCAGTGGGAACGCCGCTGCGGACACGATGGCACGTACTGAAAATACGTGGAGTCGGACAACCGCGGAAAAGCCGCAGGAAGCCGAACGAACATAAACCACCAAACAAACACCCGACGTGACGTAACACATACACGAAGTATATATGCACACACAGAACACAGAAATGCTGACCTACTGGCAGTTGAGCCGAGAACCCTTAAGTACTGCCAGTAGGTCGCCATCCATTAGGTAGGGCCCAATCCCTGCACAAGGGGGTGGGTCCTACCTACGGAAGCCTGACACGGCCGAAACCCGAAACACGGGAGGCAGGTGGGAGGTCCCAACCCTCCCAACCTGACATATCGCCCCCCCAAAAACAACCGGGGGGGCAAAGGCACCCGGGGACGCTGAAAAGGAACCGAAAGGGGCTCCTGGACTCTGCTACAGATGTTGGAGGTCAGCATTACTGTTACGACGGGGCGCGCTGCCCGGAAAATGGCGGTGCAGCGCGGCGAGGTGGCGAGTCACAGAGTACTGCCAGTAGGTCGCCATCCATTAGGTAGGGCCCAATCCCTGCACAAGGGGGTGGGTCCTACCTACGGAAGCCCGACACGGCCGAAACCCGAAACACGGGAGGCAGGTGGGAGGCAGGTGGGAGGGGCGGGAGGGGCCCAACCCTCCCAACCCTCCCAACCTGACATATCGCCCCCCCAAAAACAACCGGGGGGCAAAGGCACCCGGGGACGCTGAAAAGGAACCGAAAGGGGCTCGAGGGCAACGTGGAGACCCCTGGAGTGTGCGGGGATGCCGTGCCAATGAGTGCGGCGGCACCGTGACCCCGTGTGAGGGTGAGGACACCGTGCCCGCGTGGACTGACGCGGGGGCCGCGATCCCTTAAGGATACGGGGCCGTTGAGAGGCCGCAGGGTGCAAAAGCCCGGTGACCCAATGTGGAGGCGGAAGGGATGTGGCCTCTTGTGAGGGAGGTGCCACGTCCTCCCGAGGGCACGAGAGAGGACGGGGCACCCGACGAATCGCGGCGCGCGGCCAGATCCGAGCAGTGGGAATAAACTCACTGCACGGAGGCTCCGTGGAGTAACGCGGCTCACACGGAGAGGTGCGCACCGCGGTCCGCTCGGCGAGAGGGCACTCGTAGAACGGGTCCTCCGCGAGAAAAGGGTCCAAAGGGGGGACCGACGACGGAGTCCGCGAGACCCTGAAGAACTCGCCGAGCGGATCCTCCGTGGAGAAAGGCTCCGACGGAGGACCGGGCGCAGGGACCTGCGCAGCCCACCCCAGCTCGTCGAAGGCGTCCTCCGTGGAGTCCAGAAACTCGCACTGAGGGGTGCACGACGACTCCCTGGCGGCGCGAAAAAACTCGCTTAGCGGGTGGACCGTGGGGTAGGGAATCTCCCACGGCGGGAGACGCGCGTCAAACGGGTCCTCCGTGGAAAAAGGGTCCAACGGCGGAGCCGAAGACGAGGTCTGCGAGACCCGGAAAAACTCGCCGAGGAAATCCTCCGTGGAGAAAGGCTCCGACGGAGGACCGGGGGATGGGGCCCGGGCACTGCCCCTCCTCGCTCCAACCTCCGAGGAGCGAGTACTGCGGCGAGAACCAGACGGCGTGGCCGGCGCCAGGCTAAGAAAGCCGATTGCCACAGACGGGGTGTATGATGGCATGGCTAGTGCCGGGGTAATAAGCCAAAAATGCTGCTGGAGGTTACGGCTAACTGACGTGGCTAACGCCAAACTAAATAGCCTAATGCAGCCACAAAAATCTAGGCTAGTGGCGTGGCTAACACCGATCTAATAAAGCCAAATACTGCTGCTTAAATGCGGCTATTGGCGTGGCTAGCGCCGATCTAAAAAGCCGAGTGTAGCAGCAGGAAACGCGTCTAAACGCGGTTAGCACGAGCGCTAACGCGGCACGCGCTAATAAACAAAAACAAAAACACGCCCGGGACGAGAACCGGGAAATGCGGCAGCACGCGGACGCGCAGAAATATAAAAAGAGTGTTGCTTACCCGGAGAAGGAATCCTGGACTCTGCTACAGATGTTGGAGGTCAGCATTACTGTTACGACGGGGCGCGCTGCCCGGAAAATGGCGGTGCAGCGTGGCGAGTCACAGAGCCAGGAGACCAGGTAAACAAACACAAACTGCTCTTTTAATGGCTGAACGCGGGAACGCCGCTAGAACGAGCCGAGAGCTCAATATACAGAGAAGAATCGGTGCAGTGGGAACGCCGCTGCGGACACGATGGCACGTAGGACACGATGGCATACGTTAGAAAATACGTGGAGTCGGACAACCGCGGAAAAGCCGCAGGAAGCCGAACGAACATAAACCACCAAACAAACACCCGACGTGACGTAACACATACACGAAGTATATATGCACACACAGAACACAGAAATGCTGACCTACTGGCAGTTGAGCCGAGAACCCTTAAGTACTGCCAGTAGGTCGCCATCCATTAGGTAGGGCCCAATCCCTGCACAAGGGGGTGGGTCCTACCTACGGAAGCCCGACACGGCCGAAACCCGAAACACGGGAGGCAGGTGGGAGGGGCCCAACCCTCCCAACCTGACATCAATATCTAGGAGTCATTTATTACTTATTACTTATTTATTACATATTTTTTGTAATGTATTGCATACATTATTTTCACAAAAAGTGAAACATGATTACAAGAAAAAAAAAAAGACTGCAACGATCAAGACACAGTTGGCAGGCTTATATCACTTGGTTGGTCTTGTCATTTTATCT
Source organism: Corydoras sp. C115 (assembly GCA_019802505.1). Lineage (NCBI taxonomy): Eukaryota > Metazoa > Chordata > Actinopteri > Siluriformes > Callichthyidae > Corydoras > Corydoras sp. C115. The sequence goes on from JAFMOC010000028.1 coordinate 907,871, forward strand.
GCATAATTATGCTTTGTGTCTTCATTAAATTTTTAAAAAACAAAAATTAAATACATGAGTTTTCCAAACAATGGAGACAATCTAGGGTGGATAATAAAATCATCTAGATTTCTTGCCCTTAACATATTCAAGATATGAAATGCAAAAAAAACATTGACTAGGTATTTATCCTTAAGTTACATATTTAATAACATATTAAATAGTGACTGTACTTTCATGCTTTCTATGGCAAGTTAACTAATATTAGCTAGCTGAAGGCACATCTTCACTTTGAGTGCTAGTTGGTATTTCATTGTTATAAGTAAATATATAAGTATTGAAAATAATTCCTAATTTTCAGGCCTTGAAACTTAATGGTAGTAACTCACTCTCTCTTTTTAATTGTTTTTTATTTATTTATTCATTTATTTTTTTACTGTTGCTGCGTTTTTTTTAGGTCAATGTCTAACTACTATTTTCCTGTGTATGTGTGATCAACAGATTTCTTTCAAAACACTTTCTTGGTAACATGTAGTATATGTCATGTTCTGCTGTAGTATATTGATATAATGCTAAAATGTATTTAAATGTATTTAAAAGGAATTGTTTAATTCAAGCTATGCCTAAAGTCTTTTTTTAAAGTGAAATTCAGGGCACGTGCACTATGTTTACAATTATACAAAAGAATCCCACTTTTGTGCTTTTACAGTCTAATCTCCACATGAATACTGCGGGTTACTGTGTGGTGTTGCTGCATGGAATATTAAAAACATAAAACCAAATGACTAGATAATACTGCCTCAAATTTACCATGCATTGGATGTAATATATCATTTCTAAATGACAAGTATTATACCTGCACCAGTGCTTTAAGGCAAGCATTAAAACAAATGACAAAGCATGTCAGCATTAAAGGGTGCAGTACCAGATTCTGTTGTAGATTACATGGTCTGCTAGTCAAGCACTTCTAACACAGGGCCGCTCCATGCAGAAGCCTTCCAACATTTATTTAATCAGTAGCAAACACAACTGCTCTTTCAAATGCAGCTGTTATATTCTCCTAAGGCTGGGATTACTTGTGCTTAAAAATTTATGGGTATGCACAATAGCTGAGGTACACGTCCTACATTTGGCACATTGCTTGTCCATGTCCTCAGACGTACTGTTTGAGAAAATGAATGCCTTTGCAGCACAGAAAGGGTGTAATTAAACATACATAAATAATCATTAATGTAATGAAATGGGCTGAACAAATTTGAGCTGTGTCTAATGTACAGAATAGTAAGTATTTTGTACATTGTTAATATTTACACTAGATCACAGAATATCTTCTTTTGTAAATACCCCTATTATTTTAACTGTATTTATACTGCTCCATGTATTAATTTTGTGGGTATTCTTGAAGACAACATTAAAAATCAGTCAATTTAATTGTTTTGCTTAAATGTAGGGAAACATTATTCTTACAGTAGTCTTAAACATTTAACACTGCCACAAGTCAGGCAAAGTACACTATGTAGTGTTTTTGAAACAGCCTGGAAATTCGAATTCCAGTAAAATGATTTTGGCATTAACCTGCCTACCAAAGCATAAATAAAAATGACTGTTTTGATTAGTTTAACACCTTGAGTCTACTATCTATTGGCCCTGTATTTACTGATGTAAAAAATCTACTTTGTTGGTTCTGGGAGAAAAATATGTCTGTGCCATTTAACAGTCATCACTAGTTTGTAATATTTTATACAGTATATAAAAATTCAGTAGTAACTGTAACTAAAAAACAACTGTAGAATTGTGGTTGGTTTTAAGGATGTGCTTAGGATTATTGTCTTGCTTTGTTACATTGTTTAATTCAAATTCAGTTGCTTTAGAATATGCTGGTCTAATTTAGAATGCTAATTTTTCCTGATCCTGATGCAGTAGGATGAACTATGATACTACCTCCTTCACCTCTAAGCAAAATTTCTTTTTTAAACTATCTAAAATGTCTTATGTATAATTTCTTACATTTTTACAAAAGCCATTAAGCTTTTGATTTTTTTTTTGCAAACTGCAGACTGTTAGCCACACTTTTTAAAAGTAGTGGCATATTCATTGTAGTCCATGTAAACCAGTGTGCTGTCAAACGCGTATAAATGGTTGTAGTGGAAACATATTTAAAGCTAGAAAACTTAAAGCTCGCCTATAACTTTGGAGGATAAGGCAGAAAGGTTTATTACATTCTATGCAGTATACCTTAGAAAGCTAAGTTGTGTGTTGATGGTGTTCATGGTGGGGTTTTTTTCTGAGATTTTTAGTGATAAAGAGAAACAAAGTAAGGATTAGGATCAAGATGAAATGATGGGGATTAAGAGAGAAACACTGTGGTGTGAAGTTCAGAGATTATGTGAAGCAAACACTAGATCGCTGTGAAAAAGCACTAGACAACTGTGCAACAGCAAAAGGTGCAGTCAAATTAAAAGTTTTTAACTAGGTTCTTTATAATAAAAGAAACTGCCTGAGGCGTAGCGAAAAAGTTTAATGGTTCTGATTTTCAAGAATAAATCTGTGCATGTGCCAAGCTGCAATAAATTTGATCAGTCAAAATATGAAGACAGTAGTGCAAGCTAGTTTAAGGAAAGATGTGACTATATGTAAGCAGCAGTTTATTTTCATGACAGCGAAGTGTACGATTGATGGAATTACACTTACATTTAGTCATTTAGCAGATGCTAAACGCTTATCCAAAGCAACTTAAAAATGAGAACAACACAAGAAGAAATCCAGCTACACTGCAGAATTAACAAACCTGATCGTTATCTGATACTGCACCCCTGATACTGCACTTTTTATTTTCTACAACAGGTGTTTGTTAAAAAAGATGGGTCTTCAGTAGTTTCTTAAAAATGCCAAGTGACTTCTGCCTTCTGGACAGAGTTGGGAAGATCGTTTGAACAAATTATTTATTTATTTATTTATTTTTTTTTTTAAACCAGGTTTGTTACAACGTTCCCTAAGTTTGGTACTTGATCCAAAGTTATCATTTTTGTTTCCTCTTGGTCAGATTATTTGCTAATTTTTTTCCCAATTTCCACTGTCATGTTACTGGAACAAAATCTATTATGTCAGCACCTAAAGCTTCAACTACTCTAGTTTGACAACTTTTTGTTGACACAATGTCTGCACTAGCACAATTCTCAGATCCTACCACTACTGTTGATTTAGCTGTATCCAGTATATTTATCAATTCTTTTATTTATTTTTTTACATTATATTAAGGCATTGGTTAAAATGTAGTTTTGGGGAGGGTTTCATTAAGCATTTATTTGGGCACACTATTTTGTCATTTAGCAATACTGAAATTTCATTTCATACATTTATTTCTCATCTAGGTCCAATTGCCTTTACATATGCCTTGCTAAAAAAACAATATGCAATCTTCAGTTAGTACAGGCTGTTAGACTTTCCTCTCTTCCTCTGATAGACTGTCCTCTCTTCCTCTGATAAATCTGCACACATCATCCCAATTCTGTATGAACTGCATTGGCTATTGCCAGCTCCATATTTAGTTTAAAGCCATTCTGTTGCCACCCTTTCATAGTCTATTATCAGTACAGCTACAGGAACTTCCAAAATGTTTTTTACATTTACTTCTGCTTGCTTGTACTATAATTTAGTTTGAGTATTGCAGTAAGATCATTCACCGTAAAGAGATACAAACTTTGGATTTTATTCTAACTAATTGCTGCTTACTATTTCTCTTCTTTAAAATTAAAAGCATAATTTCTTACCACTCCATGTAATTTGCTGTTTTATTTCTTTTTCTCTTAATCTTCTTAATATTAATTAGTACATACTAATAATAATAATAATAATAATAATAATAATAATAATAATAATAATAATAATAATAATAATAATAGTTTAAACATGATAAGTCTTTGGAATTTAATTAACTATTTACAATGCTTTTCTCAGTGCACTTAACATAATGTTTGTTAGGATTCAGTTCGTATACTATTTAAATAATCATATTCAAATAACAACTACATTTTTTTATATAATACCAAATATGTTCCTTGATGTATTTTTCAAACCACTCATCCCAGCAAGGACGATGGGAAGCATTGAAGTCTATACCAGATGTCACTGGGCAAAAGGCAGGGAAATACGAATCAGTGCCAGGAAAGGAACTAAAAGCTGATCAAATGTAAATGGAACATTTAAGGTCACACACTGTGTTGGTTAACCATTACAAAGATATTAACCATGTTCTATATATACCATATGATATAATATATACTATATAATAATTGAAATAGTTTTGACAATTACCCTATTAATGCCAGTTACTGTCTATGGCAGGAAAATCACATGTCCAACAAAAATTCAGGATTTGCATTAGGATAATGAAATATGGTCTACTTAACCCTATTCTTAGCATTACTTTTTATTTTGCCACATGTTCTCTTTATAGCCTGTCTTTCTGTGCTATACCTCCTCTTCTCCTACCCACTGTAAATCCATCAGGGAATGAGTCCAGATGGCACAGACAGGAGTTTAGCACTTTGTACAGGCTGATATTAATAGGAATATGTTTGGACCCGGCATTTCTCCTCTTGACAGTCATTTTACTGGCTCCTTATGAACACCCAGACATATGCCACCCCATCAAAGAAAACACAAGAGGAAATTTAATGACTTTGTGACATGTGAGGTGATGGTGAAGACTTAGACAGTTGTTTTTTACACTTATGAGATACACACACACACACAATATTTTAAATAAAAAATAGACTTAATCTTAAGGAATTGGTTGGTTCAGTGCTGTCAATCAGTTACAATTATGACTATATAATAAAAGCTATAAACAAAACAAAGAAAAGAAAAACATGTTTCTGTATGAGTAAAGTCTAATATCTTTAAATTGACCTGTATTTTGGAACATTTTATTAGTAAATCTGTAATGGCCTTACCACCAGCTCACCCAGCTCATGACATGTGGCACTCTCCAACCCCACCTTAATTATTTTCACTCTAATTAAGATTATGAAAGAATTAATTTAGTCAAAATCCATGGCCTAAGCACACATGCCACCGACGCAAAGGTTTCCAAAGTGGCTTGAGCAGCAGATGGGCTTCAATTACTGCAAATGGGCCTTTCTGTTGAGGTGAGACCGGAAACATATCACAACTAACAGGTTTGCACCAGCTCCTACTGCACATCATTCACATGCTAATCAGCAGGGATTTTGTTGACTTTTTTAAGCTTTTATTATCCTTGTGTATTCAATGCCACCTCTACGAGCTTTCACTGAATGAAGTGGCAAATAATGTTCACAATAAATCACCACTGAACATTCAAACACAACAAACTGAAGCCAGATATAAGCACAGATGCCATTGCTCATACAGAGAGTAGACACCAACTCCTCACAAGAATGGTGTGCATGGACATTTTAAGTAATTTGAATGAACATATACATGTGAGAACACAAAACCAAAACACATATTTTAGGGATATAAAAATGCTTGCCACAAATTATGTTAGTTTAATAAATTTTTTCAGGCATGGTCATACAATAATCAATGTGATTTTTTTGGTTAAATTTCCTTTTTGTTTGTTTTCAACATACTATGTTTCAACATATTCATTCAAGTAAGTGAGTTGCATGTCATTTGTCATGTAGCTACTAAGGGGTGTGGTGGTCACATAAGGTATTCACAAAAAGTTACAAAAAGGTAAGACAAAGAAAAGATGTGTCAATGTTACAAAAATGCTCTGAAAAGACTAAATATGAGTAACATTTTTATTAATAGTGGTTATCGTCCTAGTAAGCAAGCAATTGACAGAAATAACCAGCACTTAGTCAGTTTTTTAAAATTTAAATCTTACCACTGTATCCAATTGTCTAGTGACTAAATGCCTTTTCCGAACAGAAATGCTACTGTGGAAACATTTCTCTGATCGGAATATAGATGATGGCACAATCTTTAAATGATTGGAGGCGCTGACATTTTGCTTCTATTCAATTAATAAAAGCCAGTGGGTTTTTAAAAGCCTCATTCAAACAGCATTCAATGCAGGTAACACTGAAGCAGCAGGTGGGTCACTTATGTTCTGGATAGTTCAAGTATTATGTCAGTAATTTAGACAAAGTGACATCGACTTTAAATCAATGTGTCCACAGACCTAGAAAGAGAAAATTGTCTATGTGCTACACCTTAAATGGCTAATTGATGCTCAACATCCAGGATGACAAACATTCTATACATGATGAGAATGTGTACACTAAATTTCTGAGCATCTAATTTAGACACTGTTAAGTGTCTGGCTCAATGAGAACAGAGGAGACGTGGATGCAGAACAATGTGGGTTTATTAACCAATCAACAGCGGCAACCGAGTAGCACGTGACTGAGTAGGTGATCGGCAGCAGGATCACTGGGGTACTCGGTGGATGTCACGAGTGTCGCTTGATGACCAGGACTGGCAGCGAGAACACAAACCAACACCAACACAAAATATAACACCCGGGAGATAGAATAAACAAAGAGAATGGAAAATAGCGGGAAAGGAGGAGCTAAATAGAACAGGAGAAAGATAGAGGAGGTGAAGTGCTGGACGAGGCGGCAACCAGGGGGAACCTAGGGTGAAGGGCTGGGAAGGAAACACACCGATGGGGAACTGGAACCGGGAGACGGAGGAGTCGTTAGTGCAAGATGGATTAAATGTGTTATATTCACCGACAGAGGGAGTGATTAGTAAACAAAAGTGAGAATGTGTTAAGGAGACTAAACACAAAGGACGGACACGGATTTTACTCTCAAACACCACACGCACACAGGGATGCAAAACTAAGGGAAGGAGGGAAAGGACGGGGATGAGGGATGAGAGAGAGGGAGGACGAGAGGTAGGTAGAAGCGGGGAACAAACGGAGGAACACGCTAATACTATACACTCACCCAACGGAGACAAAACACGGAAGTAAACACAGAGATAGAAGGCAGGGAATATCACTCGGATAGCGCTCGGTATGTCGTGGGACGATCAATACTTCGCACTCGAGCAGCAAAACAGGAAGCCTTAAATAGGATAGAAAGAACCTGGAAATAATTAACCTCACCTGGTGCACGGAGAGCGCGCGCTGCCTAGAAGGCGGGGCTAGGGGAACGCGACGCTGCACTTCGATCTCTGACATTCACGACTTTTAATGAGCAACACTTTGACTGACTGTTAAACATTTAGAAACAATCAATTTAAATCCCTTTGTGCATATTTGGCAATTTGCAAAATTTCAAATTTAAACTGTAGTCAATCTGTTTCACCGCTATGTTGGCTCTCTTTACTCTGTTCTTTAGTATTCAGAACCATCACAGAACAGGTATATAAGAATGTGGGTGATTCTTGGCATTGCAGTAACCCTGGTGTATTAATATGTATTTTGCTGGTATGTGTGAACCAAACTATGAATGGACAAGTGGCGACTGAGTTTGACATGACATGACCCTAATAGTAAACTCGCCTCTGTCCCTAATTGACTGTTACACTTTATTGCATTTGAGATACTACAATGGACTGGCACTTGTCCAGAGTGAATTTAACAGTATATGCTATTAATACTGGGCTAGACTTCAGCACTCACTCTGACCCTAATCATGATAGTGGGATAGGAAGTGAGTAGATGAAATAATAAATGAGGGTCTCCAAATCTATATACATGTCTTGTCTTGTTGGAACCAACCCATGACTCTGGATTAGACTACTGTCTAAATGTCTATTCATAGGTATATGATCCATTGTATACCAACAAAATATTCTCCTGAAACATTGCTAATTTCAGTTGTCTGTAAGAACCTCAGCATTCAGACCTGTTTTACATTCAAAGGATGTCCTTATGTTAGATCTGTAGATTCTGGAGAAAGTTCTTGTCCTACCCAGCCATTTAAAAGAAGCACTGACTAAGGGGCGAGAGCTGAGCTTCTCAAGCCAGCGGGGAACGAGCATCACTGACAGCCCTCAGTTTTAATCCAATGAGTAAGCATATTACTGCTCTCTGCCCGCTCCTTTTAGGGGACCAGTGTGACTAACTGCACTCTGCTGCCAGTGAACAATGGAATGTCAGTACTGTGTGCTGCTTCCTTATCTTACTCCCATTTATGGCAGGAAGCACACTCAGAAAAATTAATTGCAGCTCTATGCTGCTGTAATCTGCATGCCTACTATTAGTATTAGCACCTTGTCTACTAAACTTTAAATGTTTATTGTTTTACAGTTTAAACTCTAGACAGATCCATAGGAATCTGACCAGGCCAATTCTTGCTTACGTGTTTGCCCTGTTGAGCATTTCGCTTTAGCTAATACAATAATGACTTATGTAAGCATGTTCTTGTATATTTTTTTATATACGAAATCAGTATTTATATCACCATTTACCATTCACTTTATATAATTATATTAGTATGACTATATATTTTCAAAAAGCCAAACTTTTTCTTGAGGTTTACTTAATTTTTAAATGAACGTCTCATGGAACATTTTTGAAACTCTATTTTTTTGACACAGTGGAACCACCAGCATTGCAACATGTAATTAATATGCAAATCAAAGCTTAAGGCAATTCTGACATTTATGGTAAGGTTAACCATTTGGATAAAAACACTGTTTGAATTCAAATGGCGAATGAGGCAATAGGGTGCGAGAATTGTTATGTTTTATACTACACTTTACTGCTCTAAATGAAAGTCTCACAGCAAAATGTGTTAAAATGTTTTTATATTTACTCAGCTTGCTAGATATTCTATTCATTACTGCACATTGTAGGTTCTGTGCCTAAAAAGGGACAACTGGAACTAGTTTGGATATATTACCCACTTATATCTTATTAATAGGGTTTAAATAGGACTCCTAAAATGCATCCTAAAACTGCCAAATTTTTTGTACTAGTCACATATGACTTCCCAGCATAGTATAATTTTGTGGGGTCCGTTGCTTTGATTGTCAGGTGTGGATTCCCAGCATCGTGGCTGTGCTACAGACTGTTTTTTTGTTGTTGTTTTGTTTTTTGTCTTTTATTGAGGTTAATGTTCTGTTTGGATAGTTGCAGTAGGTTGTTGTGTGTATGTGTGTGTGCACGCTTGCATTTGGTTATTTGAAAGAAGGCTACCTATATATGGATTTATGTCGTCTGTCGTTGTCCTTCTATTCAAGTGGCCACGTAGTTGAAATTTGACTATGCATGTTGCTTCAGTTTCACTAGATTGTGTTCAACGAAGAGAATGTCCATTGGAGATGGCAACCCGACTCCAAGTCTGTTCTTTGTGCATGCCACAATATATTTAGCAGATTTAGTTTTCACATTAAGTTTTTTAAACTAAAATTCCAAGCCAGTAAATCTGATTCTGTGTGTGCTTATTTATGTGGGTGTATACATGTCTGTGTTGCTCTGCATGGGTTTGAGTGGAGTTTGTTGACCCTAATGATGGTTAATTGCTGCTGTTTTTGTCAGAACACTTCTCCTGATTAGCAGTACACTCTTCACTGTAAGAGGTTCAGGGACCCTATCACATTTCAGGTTCTTGATTACTACGTCACACACAATAAATGAGATAGAGAGAGAGGCACTAAGGAATGAGGTTAATTATGAAGTAAAGGTTTTGGCAGTCCCTGACCTCAAAAGAGCTTTATTAGAACTAGATATGAGGATGAGGTCTGAGGGGTGTAAGTGTCAAAATCTCAAGACATCAAACTAGTTGCCCTTGTCATTTCTTTCCTAATCCCTAGTTATACTGACTGCCACCTTAATCACGATACCAATCCTGTCAATTCTGTAAGGATAATCATTATCCCGAGACTGGTCTGCTTTCAATTTGTGCCACTATTCTAACTAAATGGTTCCACTGTTCAGTTAATTTGAGTTCAAAATAATCCCCCAAGTTATTGATGAGATTGCTATCACCAAAATTCTTCTTTATACATGTTTTACAGTATCTGCTCACTTGCTTCACAATCATTTTTTATTGGGTCTAATTTCCCCCAAGCAACCTATTGTAGCGACAGCAAGAAAGAGGCAATTATTTGGGTCACCATTTTAGGAGATCATGCACTTTTATTCATCGCACAGACTCAATACAACTCCAGCTCCATCAGCCCCGAACGCAGCCCGCGCCCCCACTTATATTCCCTGCCAGCAAGGTATGCTGGGAAAACCTGTGGGAACCATTATGATTGGCAGGGCAACCTGCCAAACCCTGCCCTGCATACAGTACAAAATGACGGACACACGTGGTTGTTACACTATTCTTCAATTTGGATTGTGGGAGGCAATATACAGTATGTAGTATATGTACATTTTAACTCATTAAATTTTGTAAAAGCTTTTTTGTAATGCACAGACTAATTAAGCTAATGTACACAATCACATTTCACAAAGCAAGAAAAAGTACAGATATGTTTGAAAGAAAAATGTGACCATAATGCAAGCCTCATACAATATGTTTAAATATTTTTAGGACTAAATTTGGTTTTAGTGTGACAAGCCATCATCAGCTTCCAGATGTTTTCAATCTATTGGCTTACTCTGTTTCACACAGCTGACAAGCTTTGACAGCTTCAATGACTGTGTGTGTTTTTGCACACTCTCTTTTCTCCCTCGTCCTCCCACAGTATGCTGATTATTCTGGGACATGGCAGATGCTCATTTGGATTGGGTTGAACTCTCCCACGCAGAGCAAGAAGAGTCTTCCCAGACACAAATAGAACTCAACAACCTGCGCTAAAGACGGCCCCCACAGGCACCACGTAAAAGAGCAACACCTTCTGTATCAGCATGCTTGCCCATATTTCTCCAGCACTTATGATATAATCCATTTTGCTAAATGCTGTCACTGCTGGAATGGGCATTGATCATTAGAAGTGTTCAGCCACATAGAAAATGCTTATTGACCATAACCCTCTGCATTATACAGTAATTCCTGTAAGAAAATATTATTTATTAAGTTGGTAAATATATAAGCAAGGAGGTTATGGATCAGTAATACAGTGGCATAGCAGTTGCGAATAAGCAGTCTTAGTATACAGCATAATATTGATGATCTTGATAATTTTGATGATCCATTTTAGTCATTAATCAGCATAATTAAAAATGTTGTAAACCAAAATTCAACACATATGAAAACCAATTCAAACAGTTCATAAACCAATATTTGGGAAACCTAATAAAATCTAGCCTATATATATATATATATATATATATATATATATATATATATATATATATATATATATATATATATATATATATATATATATATATATTTTTTTTTTTTTTTTTTTTTTTTTTTTTTTTTTTTTTTAATATATATATATATTTTTTTTTATACAAAAAATGAATTTTTAAAATGGCTTAAAGCAGCTGTGCCTTAGCAGATGTTCACACATACTGTATACAGTACATCTGCTGGACAGCATCTGTTTTCCAGTTAAATGAGAATGAATGATACAGTACATTATAGCGATATGATATGTTATATGTAAAATGAGATATTTATGACATAGTGATGTATTGAAATTGTGTATGAAAGGTAATAGTGAGTTCGATATTATACAGATCTGAAATAGAGGAGTAGGCTGAAATATCCATGGATAACTGAACAAAGCAATCCTTTTCTCTATTTTAACTCTTGGTGAAGTACTTTGAAATTTTTTTTTTTTTTTTTCTTTTACGTATAAAGAAAGGCAAGACCGCAATGCAGTGATCAGATTTTTCAAGAGTTTTTTTTAATTGTTCAGCTAAAAGCTGATTATATACAAAAAGTATAAAAAATGTAACAGGTTGTTTTTTCTGTTTTGTAGTTGATTACACACATTTTGTTGTGTCCTATTGGCATATTTATTTATTTTCATGTTAATTTAAAATAATTTATCTTGGGATACCACTCAACAGGATGTAGTGCAGTTCTGTTCATTTTCTTCTAGCCTCTAGCTTTTCCATATGAACTCATTTTTTGTTCTTTTGGTTAAACTTAAATAATTTACCTTGATAATGTGTCTGATTTGAACACACTTGTGGGTAAACCACCCTCTGTGTGCCTAAGGCACATGAACAGCCTTTTCACTACAGCCTGAGAGCAGACAGCAATTAATCAGCTGTGCATCCAGCACCACAGAAAATCAATACAATGGAAGAAAAGCTTCAAGTGTTTAGTGGCCACTCCTGGCCTGCATAAGCTCATCATTTTTATTGACTCGGGTATTCTGCTACTATCAGAAGAGACTGCCCACTTGTTTTTTGTTTTTTTTCAATAATTGTTTTCATTTTCTGTAAAAAGCAAAAATGGTACACAAGTAGTAGAAGTTCCATAGAAAGATTAGCAAACAGTATCAGTTTGAAAGAAAAGTGGTAGTCATAAGTTAGGTATAAATCATAATGTATCATGTCAAGAAAGAAATGCAAAATAACAAGGCAGTGTAAGGAGAAAAAAATTATCTAAACACCACTTACCTAATTGATAATTGTAAATATGTGGTTAATATATATTTAAATTATTTATGGAGACTTTATTTGATAAATTTATCCCACATGTAATGTTAAATTTAGCCAATACAGATGTTTGGAAATCACAATATTCACAATTGGACTATATCTCTATATCTGTAGATTTCTATTATGATAGTGAATCAAGGCTATTTATAAGACTTTTTCATTAACCATTTCATATAAAACATTAAGATTTAGATATGTTCATCCATGTAGAATATGTTCATCATATTTAACAGTGCTTACAATGATATTAATGAAAACAGCCTTATAGAATCTTTAAAAATGGTCAACATTTTAACTTGTTTAATGTCTGTCTGGATGCATGTTTTGAATCAATGCTGTATTGTAGAACTCCTTAACAGCAATGTGTTTTCTTAGTAAAAGCTTCATTTTATTCTTCTTAATTCTCTTTAGTAATTGCATCCTCTTTCATTTTTTCATCAGCTAAATTGTAGGAATTTGTTGTCATGAAGTCCTTTGCATATGAGAAATATCTGTGTGTCATTGGTCTTCTTGACCTTTTTGTTTTTCATTGCTTCCTAGTCCACATTTTCTTCATGTCATTTAGAACATTGTAAATCCCAAATTAAAGCACTTCAGGACATCAATTAGCATTTTTGGCCCCTCAGTCAGCTTATTAGAGAAGTCCATGCTTTATGTCACCACAAGATTTAAGATGCCATAGAATTTGTAATGCTCAGAATAAATCATCAGATTAAAATTCTTGACTTCTCTAATGAGTTGTAATGAATTATTTAAGATTGAGTGAGCTAATTAGCTTTTTTGACTTTACAATTGAAATGCCACCTTATAAAAATATATCACTTTTTTTGTTTTATATAAAGCTTCTTATGCTTATTACACTTAATGCTTATTACAATAACTGATTCCAAACAATTAATATTTCAAAATAATTTTAAATTTTAATAAATGCTGCCAATGTTGTGCTAACATTTATACTTGTGTTAGGATTCTAAACCACACACATTTTTTCTCATTAAAACCATATTTTATTAAAATTATATTATAGTAAATTTTATATATATATATTTATATAAATTTTAACATTAACAATAAAGGGGGGTTATAAAGTATTCATTACACTAATAAAGTGGCATGTATATGGTCCTAAATATTAAATAAAACATTTTTTGAAGATACAATGGAAATATTCCCCTAAATGTACAAGGATTAATTATTATAAAAGTTTGTTTGCCTCTTATTTAACTGATAAACTTAAACTAGTCTGATGGTCTTTGTAATAATTCAGTTTGCTGATAGTAAGATTAAACCTCATGTCACAAGCAAATGGACCTTAAAGAGGATATTAGTTTTAGCATCTGAGTTATTTAAGGTGTCTGTTCCATTTCATGGCTGCCGTTCTAAACCTGGATGGAGACAGGGACCTGGGCGTCGCGATCCTCAGTTGCTGAAATAGGCTTTAGGAACTTTTAATGTTACTTTACTGGTGGGGAAGGAGCCTGAGCTGGTGCAGGAGGTTGAGAGATACTGGCTAGATATAGTTGGGCTCACCTCAATGCACAGCTCGGGTTCTGGATCCAATCTCCTTGAGAGGGGCTAGACTCTGTTCTTTTTTGAAGTTGCCCATGGTGAGAGGCATCAGGCAGATGGGGCTTCTCGTGGCCCCCTGGCTTGACGCATCTATGTTGGGGTTTTCTCCAGTGGACGAGAAGGTAGATCCCCTAAGCCTTCGGGTTGAGGAACGGGTTCTGATTGTTGTCTGCGCTTATGCGCCGAATGGCAGTTCAGAGTACCCAGCCTTCTTAGAGTCTGGGGGAGTCGTGAGACTCTCCGATCTAAACCTTAGCGGTGTTTAGTTCTTGGACTTCTCGGTCTGTCCATCACAAACACCATGTTTGAGCACAAGGGTGTCCATAAGTACACATGGCGCCAGGACACCCTAGGCAGCAGTTCAATGATCAACTTTGTAGTTGTGTCATTGGACTTGCAGCCATGTGTCTTGGACACTCAGGTGAGCTGAGAAGCTGAGCTGTCAACTGATCACCACCTGGTGGTGACTTGGATCAGGAGGTGGTGGAAGATGCCGGTCAGACCAGGCAGACACAAATGTATATTGAGAGTTTGCTGGGAACGTCTGGCAGAGGAACCTGTCAGATGTATGTTCAACTCTCACCTCCATCGGAGCTTCAACTACATTCTGGGGGAGGTAGGGGACATTGAGTCTGAATGGGCCATGTTCTGTTCCTCTATTGTTGAGGCGGCATTGACAGGAGCTGTGGTCGCAAGGTAGTTGGTGCCTGTCATGGCGGTAACTCTCGAACACAGTGGTGGTCACACCGTGTAAGGGATTCCGTCAAGCTGAAGGAGTCATATCAGGCATGGTTGGCCTGTGGGACTCCAGAAGCAGCTGACCAGTACCGACAGGCAAGGCGATTTGCGGTGTCGTGCGTCATGGAGGCAAAAACCCAGGCATGATAGGAGTTCAGTGAGGCCTTGGAAAGTGACCTTTGGTCTGGCAAACTGTGAAGAGACTCAGGAGGGGAAAGCAGTGTGCCACTAAAACAGTATATAGTGGAGGTGGTGCACTGTTGACTTCGACTGGGGACGTCTTTAGGAAGTGGACGGAATACTTCAAGGACCTTCTCAATGCCACCAATATGCCCTCCGGAGAGGAGGCAGAGTCAGAGGACCTGAGAGAAGGCTTGTCCATCACTGGGGCTGAAGTTTCTAAGGTAGTTAGAGAACTCCTTTGTGGCAGGGCTTCAGGGCTCAAAGTTCTGGATGTTCTGGGGTGGTCTTGGCTGACGTGCCTTTTCAACGTATCATGGTCATTGGGGGCAATGCCTCTGGACTGGCAGACTGGGGTGGTGGTACCTCTTTTTAAAAAGGGGGATCGGAGGGTGTGTTCCAATTACAGGGGAATTACACTCCTCAGCTGCCCTGGCAAAGTCTACGCAGGGCTACTGGAGAAGAGAGTCGAATAGTCGAACCTCGGATTCAAGAGGAGCAGTGCAGGTTTCGACCTGGTCATTGAACACTGGACCAGCTCTTTTCTCTCTTCAGGATCCTCGAGGGTTCATGGAAGTTTGCCCAACCAGTCTACGTGTGTTTTGTGGATCTGGAGAAGGCTTTCGACTGTGTTCCTCGAGGTATTTTGTGGGAGGTGCTTCGCAAATATGGGATACATGGCTCCTTATGGCTCCAGTAAGTCTGACTTGTTTCCAGTGAGGGTTGGACTCCGTCAGGGCTATCCTTTGTCACAGATTCTGTTCATAATTTATATGGACAGAATTTCTAGGGGCAGCCAGGGAATGGAGGGTGTCCAGTTTGGTGATCTCAGAATAAAGTCACTGCTGTTTGCAGACGATGTGGTCCTGTTAGCATCATCAGGCTGCAAACTTCAGCACCTCCAAATCTGAGGCCATGGTTCTCAGTGATGGTATGATGGAGTGTGAGATTGACAGACGGAACGGCACGGGGTCAGCAGTGATGCAGACCCTATATTGGTCTGTTATGGGGAAAAATGTATTAAGCCATACGACAAGGCTCTCGATTTACCAGTCTGGATGTTGCTACCCTTACCTATGGTCATGAGCTTTGGGTAATGAAAGAACAAGATCGCAAATACAAGCGGCCGAAATGGGTTTTCTCCGCAGGGTTGCTGGGCTCTTCCTTAGAGATAGGGTGAGAAGCTTGGTCTTCTCGGAGTAGAGCCGCTACTCCTCCGCGTCGAAAGGAGCCAGATGCGGAGGTTCAGGCATCTGGTAAGGATGCCTCCTGGGCACCTCCCTAGAAAGGTGTTTCAGGCAAGTTCACCTAAGAGGAGACCCTGGGGAAGACCCAGGACACGCTGAAGGGATTATATCTCCCAGCTGGCCTGGAAACGCCTTGGGGTTCCCCCAGTTGAGCTGGTGGAGGTGGCTGGGGCGAGGGAGGTTTAGTTCTCTTTACTTGATTTGCTGCCCCTGCGACCCGAACCCCGGATAAGCGGAAGATGATGGATGGATGAATGGATGGATGGATATAATTAGTCAAATACATTTCTGTGTGCTAACATATACATAAATCGGACTGAAAACATAATAAAAATTGGTTATAATCTCTGTGATGACAAGAGACATTTTAAATAACAGTTAGCCATTTAGTATTTACAGAAGACAACCTACCACTTCTAAAGCAAAATCACCATTTACTGTGCACACCAACATTCCTCACCTACATTTTTCTGTGTCTTATTGAAAGATTTGTCTGTTGGATAAGAGATTCCTCAAATAATTTTGGTCGAAATGCTATTGATTTATAGCAGGGACAGGTGCAGTTGACCAGACAAGATACCGCACTGGAAGAGCCACTAACCCCGTAATGGCATGAGGTGGCTGTCAGAATGAGGATACATGGAGGCAGAGATGTTGAGAGAAGAGAGAGAGTTCGAACCACATTATTAACCTATCACTCATCCACTCTAAACTAAACAGAGGCCTGTCCACTGTGAACAATGATCTGAAATAGCACTAATAAATTTAAATTTAAACTCTCTGTAGGACCCATGCTCCAAGTACATGTATGACAGGAACATGCATAGAGTTTGACCTTGTGGAATCTGTTTACTGATTCTTATCAAAAAAGTAAAAAAATGTAGAGGCATTCATATTATCTTACATGCATACACAAGTCACTGTGTATGTAGCGTATAAATGAAAAGTGTAATTTGTCTGCCTGCCTGTGTTATATAATATTGGTGGATATTAAGGAGCTCCTGTATATTGACCAAATCTGTCTTTCAAATCAGGGTTTGTGTGAAATGATTTGATAAATGACATGAGCAACGAATTTGCACGAATATCTATAATTATTTTTCTCATACTTATTACAGGTTATGTTTTGTTTCTGCAAACACTCTTCGATATGGAGATCTTACTTCATACATTTAAGTGGCAAATGATACCAAAATAAATTTAAGAAAAACACTGAAAATGTTGAGCTATTTAAACATCTACCTAGCACCTGGGAACCAAGGTCAACAACAGAAGTTATAATGTAGGTCTTTAATTTAGTAAAATAGTACTTATAAATCAGGCACCTGGAATATTGACAGACAGGTCAGCCACTAATGAGCTCACTAAGCCAGACCTCTATATCGCCCACTGCCACAAGAAGCACATCAGCAGAGACGCTCCTCACTCACAAAACATCTACAACTCTTATAACAAGCTCTAGCAGTAATGAGCAGTTCCTTCAGATGAAAAGTTCCATGAACACAAAAAAAAATCATTTTATTGTTCGGTAGTTAGAAAGTATTATGTATTTAAATCATGGCCAGTCAACACCCCATGCTGAAAATTGGCTGAAAACACAAAACAAAATCTATAATAAAAAAGGGTCACAGATTTGCACTTCTAAAACTGTATTGCACCCAGCACAGCCAAATGCTGGCATTTTATGATGCTCTATTAAATTGCTTTACCTCGGGTTTGTCGGCTTTTTTGTGGGATGCGTGTGTGAGAGAGAGAGAGAGAGAGAGAGAGAGAGAGAATAGTGGTGTCACACTGCCATCTACTGATGGCAGAACGTTCCGTTCATGCTTACTGACCACTTGCACAAATGTACAAATGTGCACATGGAAAGGTTTCAACTTATGATATAGTTAATCGAATTTCTTAATTCCTTGGTTTAATTTGTGTGACTCGCACTCTCTGATCTGTATGTGAAGGTCCTGTGTTTGGTGAGGTGGAAAAAGTCCTATCTGTGTGCATTTGGAATATTCTTCCTTGTTTGCATCAGTTTCCTCTAGAAGCACTGGAGTCACACAATCCAAATACATGCGAGTAGGTAAAAATGCTATCTATATAAGTTACTTATGGTTTGTTTTTTTAGCTGACCATAAATCAGTTTTTGCCTCTTTTACAAGAATATGCTGAATGTGGAAATTTGCTTGACTATCCTTTCAGACACAAACATGCAATGTATCTCACAGGTAAAGTTTATAGCTCCAGTTTATATTAAAAGTCTGTTTAAAACCTCAGGCATGTTGATATCAATTTAGGATGCTTTGTTTTAATTTTAGACAAATTAAGACGATTGCAAAGTTCAGGTTTAGAATATGTGCGACAGAGAAAATACAGTAAAATTTCATGTCAGGAAAATGATCAAGTTCATATTTATATTTTATTTCCAATTGCTACATTAAGCATCAACCACAAAGCAAAACAATACAGAGAAAGAAAATAATATCTGAAACAAGATTACTGAAAAATGTAGGATCACAATTTAAGTGTAACTGATCTGTCAGCGTTACTACTTTTGGTATAAATTAAAATATAATAATTTTCTAAATGTACATTGCTTTCCTAATGAGTAAGTAAACGCGTATACATTTAAACTGTTTGATTCAAGCTAGCTGAGTGTGAAAACTATCTGTTTTAAAATCACAACCTAGTTAATTTTATTACCACTTTGAAAATTCATTTTTTTTTTGCAAACCAGTATAGTGGCTACTCTTACAGCCTATTTCATTCTATTTGTGCTAAAGTGTACTGTGAACAGGTATAAGCCTTGCCAATATGCATTCACATTGAAATTCACCAAAGGCACTGGTGGTTATTGTACTGTACAATAACCACCTAATGTAGTGTGAGTTATCAATATATATAATGTATTTCCAATTGTTTCAGAGAACTGGGACATTTAAACATAGTACTAAGACTTTTTTTTATGTTTCAGCATAGAGCCCTAATCTATGGTGGACTCTTATAGCATAATTTATGCACATTTCCTAAAAACATAAGTGACTTCATAGTGATTGTTGCAACCAACATAATTGTATAAAATACTAAATTTGGTACGAAAGAAAATGATTCTAAAAGTTCTAACACTACATGCATTATGTCCTGTAATTTTAAACATTTCCAATTTGTAAAGTTGCAGTCATATTTCACATTTTTGTTTTTTCACAATATTGTGTTGTGTGATTGACGAGCTGCCTTTTTGCCCTATAACACTGTGCAACCACTAAAACCTCAGAATAAATAAATGATTATAGCATCTCTGGTAGAAAAGAACTTTAAAGCTTTTTGGTCAAATGCTGTTCTTTTCCGGGCCAAAGTAAGCACTGAGATTTGAAATTTACCCATTTCTATCTATTAATATTAAGTGTGAACTGCATTATTATATGACTACTTATCTGTTTACTAATAGCGAGGTCACTCATCAAATCACAAACATTTTGTCATCTACAGTAGTAATGATTTTGAACTAATATCACACAACAAACCATGGCTTCCCAGTGGACAGTACAGTATTGCTGTGCTTAGCACTATTACAAATAGTGTTTTTTGTTCATGTGTCTGTGTGGGTTTCTTCAAAGAGCTCCAGTTTCCACCAATATCCATCCATCCATCCATCCATTATCTTTCACTTTATCCTTTACTAGGGTTGCCGGGGGTTCCCCATGCTCATCCAGGGAAGAACGTTTCGGGCGCTGGGCAGATACACCCAGGACAGGGCAGCAATATATCGCTGGGCACACACTCACTCACACAAACACACTCTATATGGGCTAATTTGGAGAATTCAATTGACCTTAATCCATGTCTTGGACTGTGGGAGGAAACCGGAGAAGCCGGAGGAAACTCACGCAGACATGAGGAGAACATGGAAACTCCACCCAGATTGGGATTCGAACCAGGAATCCCTAGTGCTGAGAGGCAAACGTGCTAACCACTAAGCCACCGTGCTGCCCATGTGCAAAATATATAGATAAAATTGCAATGATGTAAATAAGTTTCTGTCCTGCATAGGACTGACAACCTGTCTATGACTTTTGCACTATGAAAACTACAATAGGTTCCACCCAACCTCACACCACTGCAACCCTAATTTGGAAAAGGGGCATAGAAAATGAATTTGTCTTTTCTTCACATTACCCAGAAAAAACATAGACTTTTCTATGGTAAATGAGCAGTTTAAATGGAACAGAAACTGTAAGATTGAAAGGTGTTACTGTGGACTTGCACTTAAGACTTACATTTGTTGACTTTGTAATGGCAAAACAAACTGAGCATTTGTGAGCAGTAAAGCAGTCTCCAGTGACACCTCCACACTCAGTGAAATGCCTGAGATTAGCCAACGTGTTCATAAGATAAGTGCAGCTCTGCATCTTCTGTTTCTCAGACATGGTTCTTCTTTTTCAAGAGGTCAGTGAAGATCAATGCTGACTGTGCAGTGCAATCATTGGGTGAATACGATTAGCATAACTTAGTGTGAATTGACTTGTCAAACTGATGTGGCAGAGGAAGGCATGATTAGGGATTGATTGTTCTGGCTGGAGTGGCTCTGAGATTGGGAAATGAGTTGAATAGTAAAATGTTAATGAAGGTAGAGCTGCCGCATCCGCCCCCTTCTCCTCGATACCATAATTACCTGTACTTATCTGCATATCCACTAGCCTCTACCTGTTCACTCCGCATCTCAGAAAGAAGTGGGAGGGGGGCATTTTATGATGTAGGGGTAAGTCTTTACAAATAGTGGAAATATATGAACAAATATGTATGGAGATGTGTGTGCCTGTTAAAGGGGGTTTCAGTGTCTTGTTTTTGTTATTCTTGCCATCTTTCTCTTTCTTGCTTTCTATCTCTCTCCCTTTCTCTCTCGCTAACTCGTTCTAATGATTTGGAGAGATCAGTATAGCTATGATACAGTGGCCCTCATTGTGACTGCTTGTCCCTCTGGCAGTATTTCTCAGAGTGCTCATATGTTTGTCTTTCGTTATTCAGGAAATTAGACTTACAGACCGACATCTGCACTCTATGTGCACACTGGCACATTCCCTACAGTGCTGTTCATACTGATGCTCATAAATATTTATTATCTCTTGTTGCAATATGATCTGTGACTTCAGCTGAAACACTGATCTTATGAACTTGCTGATTTTTAACATCAGTAAAACTAAATAGTACGTAGCCCTCCCAAATAACTAAGACCTAGGATTTTACTGGCAGATGATGACAAAATGGCTCCTGATGCTCTGGAGATATGGCGTTATCAGTATCCATTATACCTTTAGAACATGTGCTTACCAGACAAATTTCCATTAGTACTGGCTCATCAGAGTGAAACTGACATACATCAAATGTGATTAGACTTAGTGGTGTGAATAAGTGGATATATACTTGGTACAGTAAATACCTCAGCAGGCTTAGAATGGCAGCCATGAAATGGAACAGACACCTTAAATGACTCAGATGCTAAAACTAATATTCTCTTTAAGGTCCATTCGCTTGTGACATGGTGTTGAATCTTGCTGTCAGCAAGTTGAACGATAACAAGGAGAGTCAGAGTTTTAGCACATCAGTTAAATAAGAGTCAAACAAACTTTTGTGTAAAAAGCTTTGAACATCAAATCTGGTTTCTATTAACTGTTTTCATTTCTATTGTTCTTACTGTATACCAGTTTGTAGTGAACAACCCACTACAGACATTATTTGACATTTTAAATACAACATTCACAAAACAGTAAAATACTTGCCACACTGGCCGTTATTTTTCATTCATTCATTCATTATCTTCCGCTTTATCCTCTATTAGGGTCACGGGGGGGTTTCCCATGCCCATCCAGGGGAGAACATTTCGGGCGCTGGGCAGATACACCCAGGACAGGGTGCCAATCTATCGCTGGGCACACACTCACTCACACAGACACACTCTATATGGGGCAATTTGGAGAACTCAATTGACTTGATCCATGTTTTTGGACTGTGGGAGGAAACCAGAGAACCCGGAGGAAACCCACATGGACAAGGGGAGAACATGGAAACTCCACCCAGATGGGGATTCGAACCGGGAATCCTTATCGCTGAGAGGCAAACGTGCTAACCACTAAGCCACCGTGCCACCCCGGCTGTTATTTTTAGATTTACAAAAATGTACAACTTGTGAGAACAATTTATATATTGCCTATTTTTATATATATATATATATATATATATATATATATATATATATATATATATATATATATATATATATATATATATGTATGTATGTGTGTGTGTGTGTGTGTGTGTGTGTGTGTGTGTGTGTGTGTGTGTGTGTGTGTGTGTGTGTGTGTGTGTGTGTGTATACTGTGTATATATATAGACTGTAGTACATCAATATTTTTTTTGTTTTAGTCCCCTGTTGGTTCTCTGTTCTCTATTGGTTATGACCATCACTGAACAGGTATAATTATTTGAGTGGTATAGTACATATTGTCAGTTCTGCAGTGTGTGTGTGTGTGTGTGTGTGTGTGTGTGTGTGTGTGTGTGTATACATACAGTACCACAACAAACTGTACAGAAAGATCCATTAAGCATAAGCCTGCAGTAATAACAAAACTTTACTTGTTTAGTCTCATTATTGTAATAAGAGGTTGGAACTACGCCCATTCATTACTACCGTCAGTGGTTAAGATGAAATGACAGGTGAAACTACAGAGGAAATGAAAGTGTTCCATTCACCTCCCTATCGCCCAAATGAAACTGTTGAAGTTGCTATGAAAAACTTCAGAGTGCAGGAAGAGGGTGCTTTTTTAATTTTAGATAAGGTATCTGAGCTCAATGTGAACTGCTGGAATTTGAAAAGTTCATAGTTTAATCAACATAAATCTGAATTGTGCCGCTGAATTGTAAAGTGAAGAACTGGAAAGGACGTTCATCTTTCGACACTTACATTTCTCTCAGACCTTAAATGACTGAACTGTTAAAACTATCCTTGTAAAAATATATTAACTGAATACATGTGTTTAGTCTTGCTGACAGCAAATCACCCATAAGTTCAAGTTCAAGTTATTTATTTATATAGCGCTTTTTACAACAGTACATTGTCACAAAGCAGCTTTACAGAATGAAAAGCCTTTAAACCCCCAAAGAGCAAGCCGAAGCGACAGTGGCAAGAAAAAAACTCCCTTTTATGTTGTTATTTAAGGAAGAAAACTTGGGAGGACCAAGACTCAGTGGGGGACTCATCCTCCTTGAGCGGCCAGGCAGCAACAACAATGTAGGACACTAATGTACAAATATTAAACAAATGGAAAAACTAACAACTGGAAAACATATGTGAGTCCATTAGGTGGCGTCCTGCAGGACCGCCAGTCCAATTGATATTCAGGTTCCATCCAGTATTCGTCGGCAGAGCCATGGATGAAGATCTCCAGGAAGCCGGGGGACACCTCAAAAGAAACAGACAAGGAAGGCAGTTAGAGCTAATAATAAAGCACGGCATTTAATTAATAAGTAATTTATTGACACAGTGCAGCATGCAACTCCGGCATCACTGACTAGAGCAGCATAACTAAAAGAGGCAGATACTGCAGACTCTACATAGTTGAGATGGCGCCCCGGAACAGCATCATTTCAGCGCCACACCCCCCCATAAAAAGCACAGTCAGAATCCATCCATCCATCCATCCATTATCTTCCGCTGTCCTCTAGTAGGGTCGCGGTGGGGTTCCCCATGCCCCTCCAGGGGAGAACATTTCAATCCAGCACTGGGCACACACTCACTCATACAGACACACTCTATATGGGGCAATTTTGGAGAATTCAATTGACTTGATCCATGTTTTTGGACTGTGGGAGGAAACTGGAGAACCCGGAGGAAACCCACGCGGACACGGGGAGAACATGGAAACTCCACCCAGATTGGGATTCGAACCGGGAATCGTGAACGTGCTAACCACTAAGCCCGCACAGTCAGAATAGTTTAAGTTTATCAGTTAAGTAACAGGCAAACAATCTCAAATATCAAATGTACTTAGCATTAGACTATTTAAACATTTCCACATATTAACTGTAGAGATCAGGTTTCTTATTCACCATGTTCTAAAGCAGAGTTCTGACTTTATAGCAGCTTGCAGTGAACAATTCCTAATACAGACATTTCTTGACTTCTAAAACAAAATATCTATAAAACAATAAATCTTTTGCCATGCTAGCCATTATAATCATACATGTTTTATATTTGTAAGAATGTACTTATTTAGAGAACAGGACCAAATTATAATTTCCATACTCACTTGATACTTAGTAAAATACTCTTTGTACAAATAAAATGGATGTAATACATTTAAAATGGCAAAAACTACCTAGCATGATCCACGTCTTTGTAAATAGCAGCTAGCCAGATTTATGCATGCCAAATTGTAAAACTGTAGTAGTAGATCGGTTTAATTCTTTATAATTCATCAGAATCAGCCTGCCGTGAGAACTTGTTTAGTCTCAGTATTGTGATAAGAGGCTGGAACTCTGCCCATCCTCTACACCAACAGTGGTTAAAATGAAATGACAGGTGAAACTTACACAGGAAATTAAAGGGGTTTCTTTCACCTCCCTATCACCCAAATGAAATTGTTGAAGTGGCTGTGAAACTCTTCAAAGTGCAGGAGAAGGGTACTTTTAATTTTAGATAAGGCCTCTAACCTCAATGTGAACTGCTGGAATTGTAGAGGTTCACAGTTTATTCGATGTGAATCTGAATTGTGTCAATGAATTGTAAAGTGAAGAACAAGTGTTAATCTTTTGACACTTGCTTTCCTCTCCAATCTTTTAATACTTATTACATTTTTTTTAAGGCTATTGTTTTTTTTCATCCATTAAAAAAACAATAGCACATCTCAATGAATGATTTGTAAATATATTTGTTTGAGACCTTGCTGTAAGGCAAAAATCACTGCGCCACCATGCTTCCCTCTGAAATACTACATTTAAAATTTTGCAGCAACATCTATTCATTTTCAATAAATGAGGTTAGACAGTTCAGCCAAAATGATGCCACAAAATTTTATAAATTAAGAATAATATATTAACAATATGGCGGCACGGTGGCTTAGTGGTTAGCACGTTCGCCTCTCAGCAATAGGGATTCCCGGTTCGAATTCCCATCTGGGTGGAGTTTCCATGTTCTCCCCATGTCCGCGTGGGTTTCCTCCGGGTTCTCCGGTTTCCTCCCACAGTCGAAAAACATGGATCAAGTCAATTGAGTTCTCCAAATTGCCCCATACAGAGTGTGTTTGTGTGCGTGTCTGTGTGTGTGAGTGTGTGCTCAGCGATAGATTGGCGCCCTGTCCTGGGTGTATCTGCCCAGCGCCCGAAACGTTCTCCCCTGGATGGGCATGGGGAACCCCACCGCGAACCTAATATAGGATAAAGCGGAAAATAATGATGAATGAATGAATATTAACAATATATTAACAATATATTTAAATTAATTCATTTAGCAGACACTTTTTCCAAACTGACTTACAAGTGAGAGAACAACACCTCATTTAAAGAGTAACCATCTGAACTGCACTGTTGATTAATCTTCATTATTTGCCAGACTGATTTTAATGACATCTCCCCACCCTTTTCTTTTTTTAAATAAATTACAGGGCGTGCTTGTGAAAGATGTGTCTTGAGGTGTTTTTTTTTATGTTAAATGTCTCAGCATTATGGACATTATGGATCATTCCTCCATTTTATAGTGATGAAAGATATGTTGTTACCAGAATGCAGTGAAAAGGCTGGGGTGTATTATTTTGGGAAGAAAATAGAATGAAAAATGAGCAGATTCAGAAATCAGGGCTTTGTATTAAATGCAGACAACTACATGAAGCTGACAGTGAAAGACAAGTAGTGCAGTTACTTGGGAGTGTGTTTGTGTGTTTGTCACTTGGATTGGCTGAACACAAAACAATAAGGCAGTAAAGGAGCATCTTTCTTTTGAGTGAGTTGTTAAAACACAGTTAATGGGATATAGTAAAATTATTTATATATTGTACATCATATTATATCATAACATTCATACAATGACCCATAAGTTTAACCTCAAGGTTTAGCTGGTGTTAATGTTAAAGAGCTGGTAATTTTTTTTTAGTTTAGCTTACTCTCTAAATAATAATTTATTTAAAATTTTAAAGGTAAATATAATTCATATAGTATATTATATTTGTTTGAAAGTAATAAATCGTGAAAGGTATTTGCTTGGTAATTCAGATTATTATTCATTCATTCATTCATTATCACCCGCTTTTCCTCTATTAGGGTCGCGGTGGGGTTCCCCATGCCCATCCAGGGGAGAACGTCTCGGGCGCTGGGCAGATAGACCCAGGACAGGGCGCCAATCCATCGCTGGGTACACACTCACTCACTCAAACACACTCTATATGGGGCAATTTTTAGAGAACTCAATTAACTTGATCCATGTTTTTGGACTGTGGGAGGAAACCGGAGAACCCGGAGGAAACCCACGCGGACACGGGGAGAACATGGAAACTCCACCCAGATGGGGATTCGAACCGGGAATCCCTAGCGCTGAGAGGCGAACGTGCTAACCACTAAGCCACCGTGCCGCCCTCAGATTATTATGATTATACTTATCTCTGAAATAGGAATATATCCAATTTCCCCAAAAAATATAAATTTGTGATCTGTCACATAACTCTTTGTTGTTTAGAGGCAATGACAAATAGATTAGTGTTTTCAATGTGTAATTTAATTCTATTGGTTAAGTAGAGACAATTTTGGAAATTGTTGTCTGCAATATGCAAAGGAGAGTTTTCAACTGGGTCACATTTAATTTATTTTTTTTTTGTTTATGTACGAATGAAGATCTTAATTGTTGCAGCTTTGAAAGTGAAATGTATGTCCATTTTTGCTGCTTTTGACTATTCTTTCTTTATTCATGACTGGAGCTGCCCAATAGTTCATCATTTGTTCTTGAAACAGGCATAAAGGTGCACTGGTGCATTCTCATGCCATTATAGATTTTTGCACTTTTTCTTGGAAACCATCTTCATTTGGCAGCAGAATAAGTTTATACTCATATAGAATTATTCATTCATTCATTATCTCCCGCTTTGTCCTCTATTAAGGTCGCGGTGGGGTTCCCCATGTCCATCCAGGGGAACATTTCGGGCGCTGGGCAGATAGACCCAGGACAGGGTGCCAATCCATCGCTGGGCACACACTCACTTCCACAAACACACTCTATATGGGGCAATTTGGAGAATTCAATTCACTTGAGGAAACTGGAGAACCCGGAGGAAACCCACACGGCCATGGGGAGAACATGGAAACTCCACCCAGATGGGGATTCGAACCGGGAATCCCTAGCGCTGAGAGGCGAACGTGCTAACCACTAAGCCACCGTGCCGCCCCCCCCCATATACTGTAGTATTAGTTCATTATAATTTTTTAGAAAGTAAAATTTAAAACTTAAGTACATTTATTTTATTTATAACACTAAAGGTTCTTTCTTTGTGAGAAATATATGTTCAAGCTAATTTTTTTAAAGTTAATTCTAGTTAATTATATTTTCAGAATTATATTTTCAGGAAAATTTGTGTTAAATTAGCATGTATGTTTAAATATGTGTAAAATGTAATATGTATACATGTATATATTTGTATAAGGTTAGTGCTACAACACAGTGGTAGGAATGATGTGCAACTTAAACTTAAACAAGGGTATTTTTTGAAGGGGTCACATACTATTCAAGGTGTTGTGTTTACTATGCATTATAGGACGATGGGCATCAGCACCGATGATATTTCAAAATTCTTTTATTACATTATTTTTATAAGTATTCTCTAAAGTATTATTTGCCTCCTGTGATTTTCTGTTTGGTTTGGTTTAATTCAGTATTACCTGCCTATTCCACCATACTGCACTGTTACATAAAAAACAAAAAAAAAAAATATATATATATAGGCGTGGTGGCTTAGTGGTTAGCACGTTCGCCTCTCAGCACTAGGGATTCCCGGTTCGAATCCCCATCTGGGTGGAGTTTCCATGTTCTCCCCGTGTCCACGTGAGTTTCCTCCGGGTTCTCCGGTTTCCTCCCACAGTCCAAAAACATGGATCAAGGTCAATTGAGATCTCCAAATTTCCCAATATAGAGTGTGTCTGTGTGAGTGAGTGTGTGCCCAGCAATGTGTCCAGCGTCCTGTATCTGCCCAGCGCCCAAGACGCTCTCCCCTGGATGGGCATGGAGAACCCCCCCGCCACCCTAATATAGGATAAAGCGGAAGATAATGGATGGATATATATATATATATATATATATATATATATATATATATATATATATATATATATATATATATATATATATATAAATATAGGCAGGTAATACTGAACCAAACCAAATTGTACCAAATTAATAGATTATGTATTTATCTCTGTATAGAGTATATATTCATCATTATGTGTTTATTATGTGTACTGCCACATAAAATTATTATAAGCATTCTATTTTGCATTCATATCAACAATCTTAAATAAATCAGACATGGAATATATTAAACATTTTATACGAAATATACGGCACATCATTTACAATGCCTGTGTAAACACCGAAAGAGCAATCCTGTAATTTTGATTTAAAGAGGCACAAAATAAATCCAAACTTCAGGAGCAGTGTATGCAATGGGGAACTGGGAGTCCATGCACTTTCTATTTTACCGCAATGCTTATCAGAAGTGATAAAGAACAACAGCCTGGTGTGTGCCGCCTACTCATTTCCTCTCCTTGCTTCTTGATAAAGCACTGAACCAGATAAATAGTGTAATTTGCTTTATATGAATCTTTAAGGACAGTGTTATAATATAAAAGCAAAGCTTTGTTGAAATAAAATATGCTGCCACAAACAAAAAGTGGACTTGTAGAAATCTGTTATATTTGTCTTGTTTTTAAAACCTTTATTGAAAGGTAAACTTTCAAATGCTTGCATATAATTGGGGTGTGGATATGGCATTTGCTCCTGGAAAATATAGACGTGACTACGATGAGGTAATTTCTATTAAAGAAGCCAAACCACAATGTTTAATTTTGTGGACATTCTTGTTTATTTGCCTGATTCTAAATAAAGTATTTAAAATAGTTAAAAGTATTATAGTCTACAGTGTTGATAACCAAACTATGGCCTGTTTGGTTAAAATATAAGCAACAGTACTTGCTCAGTGTTTACCACAATTCTATCTGTAAGTTCAAGTTGTTTATTTATATAGCGCTTTTTTCAATAGTACATTGACCCTGAAACCACAAAGAGCAAGCCAAAGCGACAATGGCAGGAAAAAACTCCGTTCAGGCAGAGCCGTGGTTGAAAAGCTGATGACGCCTCAGAAAAAACAGACAAGAAAAGCAGTTAGAGATAATAAAGCACAGTATTTAAGTAATAGGCACAGTTTTAAGTAATAGGCAGAGTTTGATTGACACATTGCAGTATGTGACTCCTGCATAACTGACTACATTTACATTTAGTCATTTAGCAGACACTTTTATCCAAAGTGACAAATGAGAACATCACAAGTCAGTAGCTATGAAGAAAATCAGCTACACTGTAGAATTATCAAACCTGATCGTTATCTGATCCTGCACCCCCCCCCCTTTTTTTCTACAACAGGTATTAGTTAAAAAGATGCGTCTTTAGTAGTTTCTTAAAAATGCAAAGTGATTCTGCCTTACGGACAGAGTTGGGAAGATCATTCCACCATTTTGCAGTGGTGAACGCCACGGAGTGAGAATTAGCTCCTCTGTGAGGTGGAATCACCAGGCGGCAATCATCACTGTAGTGAAGTGTACGAGCCACAGTGTATTTTAAAAAGATAAGAGGTAAGAGGGGGCAGATCCAGAAATGGTCCTGTAGGCCAGAGTCAGTGACTTGTACTGAATGCGAGCAGCTACCTGGAGCCATGACATGAGTTCACTTGGTTTGGTTGAATACAAGTTGGGCTGCAGAGTTTTGAATTAGTTGTAGAGGCCTGATTGTGTAAGCTGGGAGACCGGCAAACAACGCATTACAATAATTAAGCCGGATAGGATGAAGGCTTGAACTAACAGCTGGGTAGCATGTTCAGTCAAGAAAGGTCTGATTTTCCTTATGTTGTAAAGTAGGAATATGCAGGAACGGGCAGTTTTGATAACATGATCAGAGAGTTTAAGTTGGGAGTCTATTGTGCAGCCAATGTTATGGACCGAATTGATTGGAGAGATTGTGGAGCCGTCAATTTGGAAGCTCAGGTCATGCTGGATTGAGGGTTTTGCTGGGATTATGAGAAGCTCAGTTTTTGCTAAAATTTATTTCAGATGACGGGCCTTCATCCAAACAGATATGCCGGTGAGGCAGGCAGATATTCAATTTGAGATGGTGGTGTCGTCAGGGGCAAAAAACAAATGAAGCTGAGTGCCATCAGCATAGCAGTGGTAAGCGAAACCATGCGCCCGAATGACTCTGCTCAGTGATGTCATGTATAGTGAAAAGTGGAGAGGACCAAATACAGAGCCCTGAGGAACACCAGTGAGTACTTAGTGAGAGTTAGAGATGACACTTTGAAGGCCCTTCCTGTTAGATAGGATCGAAAACATTCAAGTGTCGTAACTGAAAAGCCTAATTCAAATATAGTGGACAGTAGAATCTGATGATTTACTGTATCAAAAGCTGCCGAAAGGTCTAGCAGGATGAGGACAGTGGATTGCGAGTCAGCTTTGGCAGATTTAAGTGAGTAAATCACAAGCAATGCTGTCTCAGTGGAGTGACCACACCTAAAACCAGACTGATTGGGATCAAAGAGTTTGTTCTGATCAAAAAAACCTGGAGACCTGTGTAGATACCACCCATTCAAGTGTTTTAGACAGGAAAGGTTAAAGTTATACAGGTCTGTAGGTCTTGACCAAATTTGGTTTGAGCGTTGGCTTTTTGAGAGCACAGCATCTTGAGAGCATAGCTTATACAAGCTTAAATGAGTTTCACTCTGATACTGCGGACCCTGATGATATAAAATTTTGTTTGTTGTTAATAAAATGTAGTAATCAATATGAAACTTATCTGGTAGCCAGTGCAAGTTTAATAACACAGGGCTGATATGACCAAACTTTCTTGTTCTAGTTAAAACTCCTACAGCTCTCACATCTCCCCGCCTATCATGCTCTGTTTTGGCTTATTAACTTCAATTGGTTCAACTTGCAATGAGATGCAGCCAGCAGCAGCATGCACCGGGACCGGACCTCTCCTCCTTGCAGAGCAAGTTGGGAGAGGCCACCGCTGTCTTGCCTACCCTTCTTCAATGACAGACGGACTTCGAACAAGGTCTAGTTGCACTTCGGTCCGCCGTTGCCCAAGCTGCCTCACCGGCAGCAGTTCCGGTGGCTCCCACTGCCTCACCCACGCTGCCTAGCCTCTCCAGTACTCCACCATTGAGCATCTCCCTGTCGGAGCCAAAGCATTATGACGCCAACACTGCCACCTGCCCCTCATTCATGATGCAATGCTCGATGTTCTTCCACAGCCGCTCCGTGGCCAGCGACCAGGACAAGATTGCGTTGGTGACTCTCCACACCACCACCAGTTCCACGTAGATGTTAAGTTCTTCATCCACGAGTCTATGATCAAGGCTCTGGCAATGATCGACTCGGGGACAGAGGGCAGTTTCATCGATCAGAGTTTCTGCCTGTGGGAGAACATAGCCCTCTGCCCGCTCGACTCTGCTGTGAGAGTCTGCGCTGTGGACGGGAAACCTCTGTCACTAGTTACCATCACACACAGTACTATCCCCTTTGCTATGTACACGAGTGCTTGTCACTCTGAGTCCATTTCATTTTTGTAGCCTCTTCTCCCTTCTTGCATATCATACTAGGTTTGCCTTGGCTGCAAGAACATGATCCTGTTATTTCATGGACCACCTCCCGGATCCTAGCCTGGTGTCCCCGCCATTACTAGGAGTGCCTGTGCCTTCCCCAAAGGCCTCGACTGCTGTCCAATATGTCCTCCGCATCTGCGCATCCCAGTCAGGTGCCCAAGATTTATTTGAGGTCTTTAGTAAGGATTGTGCCAATACCTTACCTCCGAATCATCCCTACCGTACCCTTGTCACATCTGTACCCATATGAGGGAGTATCCCTCCAAATCACCAGCTGCATCTGGGGGGTTTTTGGTCCCTAAACCGGGAGGGGAGCTTTGCCCTTGTATTGACTACAGAGAGCTGAATAAGGTTGCTAAATGCTACCCATATCCATTCCCATTAATTCTGTCCAACTTGGAACGCCTCCAGAGGGCTCGCATTTTCATGAAACTAAACTTAAGGAATGCGTACAACCTTGTTCGCATATGGCCACGGGATGAGTGGAAGACCGCTTTCTTTGCCCCCAGTCGTACCCCATCACCCTCAGTCTTTCAGGCATTCATTAACTATGTCCTGCTTGAGTTTTTTGATACTGGGGTGATGGTCTACTTGGATAACATATTAGTCTTTTCCCAAGACCTAAAGAGTCATGTGGCTCTCTTGTATGGCAGGTGTTGTCTCACCTGCTCCAACATCAGTTATTTATAAAAGGGGCCGAGCATGCCTTCCAAGAGCTTAAAGGCTGCTTTACCTCTGCTCTCGTTCTGATTCATCCATAATGCAGTAGCAAATTCATAGTAGAGGTGGACACCTCGTGGTGTAGGCGCCATTTTGTCCCGGAGGGCGGCAGACGGCCCAGGGCTTTGCCTTATAACCTATTTTTCCCGAAAGTTATTAAACTAGCCTTTGAAGAATGGCGTCACTTGCTTATCGGATCCACGTTCCCCATTCTTGTGCTCCCAAGTTCTTGGGACTAACAAGTGCTTGGGACTATACTTCCCACTCCTTTGGACACACTCCCATCTGACGGTGTCCTGGCAGTTTGCGCGCCACAGGCAGAGGTCGACTGACTTGACCTAGTTCTCACGCAGCAGAGGACGGCTTACTCCACGCCTCCCGCCATAGCCTACATCATCCTCGTCATAGTCATCGTCATCCTTTGATCCAGTTTCCACGGCCGCGAGTACCAGCAGATCGCTTTCCGGCTTTATTCGTCTGTGGTGCTCCAGCTCCTGTGTTCATATTTTATGTTGATTGCCATACTTTTGTTTTGTCTGCCTCAGCAATAAAGTTTTGCGGCTGTGAAAACTGTCGGCTTTCTTCCTCTGCCGGTTGTAACAGAAGTCATTGAGGTTTAATACAGTGAGGGTCCAACGGTGCCTTAGTTTAATTAGAATTTAGCAGTAGGAAGTTTTGACATCCACATTATAATATCTTTAATGCATGCCCAGAGCATACTAAGTTAACGAACATCATTAGGTTTAACTGAAATGTATAACTGTGTATTAGCTGCAAAAGAATGGAAATTAATTCCATGTTTACGAATAATTGTTCCCAATGGAAGCATCTATAGGGCAAATAGGAGTGGTCCCAGAACTGACCCTCGTGGAAAACCATACTTTACTTTTGCGAGGTCAGAACATTGATTGTTAACAAAGGTAAACTGATATCAATCTGTCGAATTTTGTTCTAAAGCTGAACTCATGAAGTGCAAATTCAGCCAGTTAAGTGACCGGTGTTTCCCTTAGCTAGAGTGAACAGTGAGTTGTCAGTTCTACTATCAGTTTTCATGGTAAACTGGGTACCTAGCTGTAAGGACAAGGATTGATATGCTTTTCATGACCAAACAGATGGGCAGCTCTTGGTGATGTAAACTTAATATCTAACCTTATTAAATCTTAACAGTTTTTCTAAATTGCTTGTTGTGTGCTATTATTCCTGTTGCTGTTTGATGAGCATGAAGCATAATAAAACCGCTCACAGCCTGATTAAGGCATTGTGTTGTGTTACAATACAAAACCTCAAGAACTTTGTGTTCGTTTCAAGGACTTCAAACCTTCATGTTGTATATTATGCTCACACATTATGACGGTGGCATATGCCCTGTAGCTGAAAGTTGTCTTTTAATTATTAGAGTGTATAAAGTACACTTAGCTGTGATCAGAAGCTTTGCTAAAATTCATGTTCACATTCAATGTTAAAAAATATTATGTTATTTTTATCAGATGAGAAATTGTTAACTCATTGAACACAATATTTTCATTAAATTCTGAAGCAGTGTTACTCTTACATAATCTATAAAGTGACTTTCTAAATGCTTTTTACATATGTGCAAAAGCTTGGACATCTAACTTGTTGAAAAGGCTCAGAGTTGTATTTAAGTCTCAAACACTGATTAGCAAATCGGTCCTGAGGCATCTCACCGATTGTAATTAGGACCCACAGGTCTTTCTCTGCATGTGCTCCTCATTTTCTGTTCATCTTCTCTCTATGGGATTAACTTTGGATAGGCTTTGGTAAACTTTAAGTCTTTTCTTAAAGAATAAGTTTCCTGCTTATTCTTTTTGGCATCATGTTCAACTATTGTTAATTAAGGTGGTCCTTATATGCACCTGATTGCTTTATTACATTTATGCAGTGAATAACATTAAATAAATACAAGTACATATTTGGCAACATAATAAAATCTACTTATCTGGGGCCTGCTATAAGCATTTGTCATTGTCAAATGACATGGTTTTCCAGGCTTGGCCATTCTATTGTGACTGTCACGCTTCAGTAATTTGAGCCATGAAACAAAACATCTGCTTGAGTGATGATTGGCCTCTTCCAAAATCTAAAATAAAGATAAAAATAATTAGCTCTTAAGTGCATGGTTGCCATGCTGCTACAATGAAAAGACTGGGCACCAGTCTGTCACAAAGAGTGCTTTCCATGATGACTCATTCCCTGCTGAAAAATAGGAGAACTGAGTGAGAGCTTCTCTTATGGGTATACATCTGTCAAACACAATATTGAGTATAAATGCTCTGTGGATTTTTGCATCTGTGTAAAAATGCCTTTAACATTTTTTTCATGAAACATGTGATTTCCAAAAGAAATGTTTTGTGAAGTAATATATTTTAAAAGCAAACCCCATGGCACTTTTTTATGTTTCATTCTGTCAAAACATGTTTTTCAATAAAGCTAAAATAATATATTGAATTTATTTTTCATTTTAAAAAATTGAGGTGTGGACTGTCGAACAAACTAAACTTAAATTAAAATGCTAACAAAGTTTGTAACCCTTATGGAACTTTCTCTATCTCTGCTTATATTTGACCTAAAACATGATCAGATTTTCTAATAAATAGATCCACCACCCATACAAACAAATCATACAAATTTGCCTTGTTCAATGATTTATTGAGAAAAATAATCCAATATCTACATATCTGTAAATAGCTTGTGAATTTATGTCCAAACAAAGTGTAGCCCAAAGAAAGCAACAAGGATTTAATTTAACACATATTTTCAATGTTTTCTGTATGTGTACTCCAACTGAAGCTCTTTCTCTACCTAATTTTCTCACTCAGACTCTTCCTTTTATCCACAAATTGTTTTAAAAATCCAGTTTTTCTCCCACGTTTGTCTCCCACATCTCCCACGTTACAGTGAATCTTTAGTTACATTACATTACCTAGCAGGGCACCCATTCACACCTGAATCTGATCCTGTTGAGGTATAGTATTGAGTATAAACTGTATGTAGCTACATCTGGATTTTAATTCACTTGCAACTCAATATATTTAAATCCAGAAAATTTGCCATTCATTTAGATTTGTCTAGACTATGCATTGTTTGTGGATTTAGTTGTAGGTTTAAACTTGTTGTGATGCACAAACCTTGCAGCACTATGTGTTCTTGTGCTGTAAAGCAAATGTTCCCATATATATTTAGCATGTTCTCATATATGAATATCTCATATAAATCTGTGAGGTCATGGGCTACATTTCATGGATTTACTTTTGGATTTTTTTTATCCACACCCAAGTTTGGGGTTAATTACAACTTTTTAAATATGCGATAATTACAATATTTGAATCCAGAGTACAAGCCAGAACATCCATTTAGTGATTATAAAACAATTTAATGCATGTCACTCCATTCAACCTTATAATAATATACCTCTGATAACAAGTGTACTGTGTGATCATTTTATGTTCAGAGTTACTGTCCGATCACAATTTCTGAGAACTTTGTGCTCAGAGAATATGCTTAGCTGATCCATCCATTTCAAAGAGAAAATTATCTTATTGTTCTTGTAAACATATATACTAGAACTTTTTTGACATAACAGAGTGCAAAGACTTATTTGACACAATGGAAGCTGTCGTACATTTATAATTTGTCGATGCATGGAGGGCTTCAATAGTTACAGCAAACCCCTTGAGAAAAGCTTTTATATGAGAGTTAAATTGGCCACAGAAAATCTGTAATATGATTTATTAGCTGCAAATGTATAAAATGCTTTTCTTTCTTTATAGAGGAATTTAGTGGAAAATGAAGACAGAATGTTTTGTTTAATTCAAAGTACATTTACTAAGTAGAATCAAAGTCAAGAAAGCACTAAGTGTTAAAAAAAGTACATTATGTTTTATTAACAGAGAGAAGCAATGTGAAATAAAACCCACGTGAATTGCACAATGTTGAAATCTCACCTTCTGTTCCTTACTACAGAAGTTTTAATATTTATTATGAATATTTTTCATTTTAAGGAATATTTTTTGTACCTTTGCCAAATTTATGGTTATTCAAAAAGCTGGTGGTTTACCCTTTGGTTTTATGGGTTGGTCATAATAGTCCTTCATCGTAGCCCAGTTTCCTTTGATTTTTTTCACAGATATTCACTGCTTGTAAATATTTCAGACTTGACACATTTAGTAGTGGACACAAGTAGTTCAATCTTTGCATTGTAAAATATTGTTAAACCCTTTACTATGGTTCTTTTTACCTGATAATAAAACAAGTTGAAATGGTTATAACAGTATTAAATGTAATACTCCTTAGAAGTGCAAAGAATATAAAAAAAGGCACTTAAAGAAAGCTTCCGCAGTGTGTGGATGTGAATAAGACCATACAGAAAAACTTAACACATCTTTATCATTTATGTGCATTGTTATAGAGGGCATTTAAAAATATTGGTTGGGATTGATTTATGATTATTTTATTTTACTTTTTTAATAGACTGGAAGCAGATTATTACTGTTGATCTTTCATTATGTTACGACTTCTATAGACTAATTTAGTATTCCCCTCTCATTCTGTTTTAGTCATTTATTTGCCTTTTTATTGAACCATAAGGTCACATAAGAATTTACAATATGGTTGTAATTAGTGGTGCAGCAGCCTATGGAGAATATGAAGTTATGAGTAGATTTTTAAGTAATAACTTGCCCTTGCTTGTGTCATATGCACACTTTTATCTTTTCTAACAAAAGTGTGTGTGTAGTGGTACAAATACCCTGTCTTTCACTAAACATATAAGTTTGATTATTTGGAGTAGAAAATTTAGTGCACAAACCTATCAGTTAATTAAGTTTTAAAACACACAAGAAAGCAGTTAAAAAGGCCCTAGGTGAAGGAAGTAGATGAGAGTCTTGATGGTATTTTAGATCATTATGCTTTCAGGGTTTGATTGAGTCAGAAAAGCTGAAATTGGTTTCCTTTCATCTCTGATTCTTCTTTGATTTTTGATTTAAAATGGGCTCAGATATTTTCATGTTTAAAAACTACCATTAAAGTCAAGCTTCGAATGCCTACAGCAATTTCCATAATCTTTAGAATAAATTCAGGTCTTCTAGTCTGCGGTTGCATTCATCAAAAATTTAAAAGAAATAAAACATATAAACACACATTATAATTACAACTGTTTCAGTTGTCACTAAAATGGCAATCAGGTAAAACATGAGTGGTCAAGAAAAAATTATCAAATAATCTTTTTGTATGTTTGCCAAAAACCAAAAAGGGAAAGCTTATGTTAGAAAAGACAGTGTTTTGCTTTCAAATGTGGGAATTCATTACATTAAAATATGAGGACTTTTTTGCAGATGCTTGTGGTTGACAGGCTTAAAAGTATCCTGATGGTTGGGATTAGAATACAGCATCAACTATACCATACCCTGCAATGAGGGTTAAGGGAAATGTTTAAAGTCTCTGGTGACTTCAGTGAACTCAGGCTTTGACACCTAAACTTTTTGAGTTTTGATAGCCCCACACCCTAACCACTGAACTTTGCATACATGACTAAACACACATAAGGAACAGAATGTATTGACACTTAAACAAACTAGCTCACTTCAAAACATTGTGGTAGATTCATTTTCTTTTGAACTGAAAAAAATACCACTACCATCAAGGGAATTATATTAAGCTAAATGTATTTGCAGAATAAATAATTCAGGAACACAATGATATATATATATATATATATATATATATATATATATATATATATATATATATATATATATATATATATATGTGTGTGTGTGTGTGTGTGTGTGTGTGTGTGTGTGTGTGTGTGTGTGTGTGTGTGTGTATGCATGTATTTTAATACTAATAACAAAGCTTGATTTAGTCTTTTAGTTTATTTTGTGCATACCTTAGTACTATTTTAAATATATGTAATTGGTTTTATTACTCATCAACATAAATTTAATTATGTTTAATAACACAATGCATACATCAACACAATGAACACAGAACACACTAATAAACACAGGTTTATTCACATCAGCCATATTCTCTGCTGACCCTTATATGTGAACCCATTACATTACTTAATATGATCCTAAGTTGGGATGACTTGTTGGCTGCCGGAGGCCTCTGTGCATTAGCTGAATGAAAATCAACTAGAAATATCTACTATATATGTAGTAATTCAATCTGAGTGAATGCTGAGTAATATACACAGACTGACAGCAACATTGTATTTTTTCTGTAGTGCAGTGTAGTTTTGCATCTTGCATTTATTTTCATAAAAACTTTTTCATTAAATGACAGGGTACCTCATGAACACTTGGCTGGTAATAATGCAGAATTTGTCTGTCTGACCACTGCTTAACCAGTTTAACAGGTGCTGTAAAGGTGCTGTGCATATTGCTATATTCTTTAACCTGGGGTTAGACTGTCATCTCTCCTAGATGCATTGATTGGTGTGTGTAAACTTTAATGTTTATTCAGGAAATAACTGTGGGTTGATGTCCTGTTAAAATAATGAAAGAGTACTGAAATGCACTGCATTTACTGACCTGATATTAAGCAAAGTTTGATGGCTTAAATTTGAACATTAGAATAGTTTGTTTTATCAGTGCTTTGAAGAAAAGCCTTTTGTCTTTCAGGTATGGCTTCTGATTCATAATTCCCAACTTGATTCCAACAATGTTATAAATCACAAAAGTTAATAACTTTGATGTATGGATAAAAATATTTCAAAAGAGATTTAAAATGACCTGTATCTTCTCTTTGGACCTATATTTGTGAAATCTTAGGGTTGAGTCTGCCCATTGGTATGGCTGGGACACTCTGTTACAAGGAACAACATCCTGGTAAAAGTGGGCATGAAGGTCCCTGCCGCATGAGACCAAAGACCGCATATGACAAATATTGGCAGGGTATTAAGTTGTTCAGGACATACACTGGCCAAATCCTTAACACTGCTAGCAAAGAGACTAAAGAAACAACTAAATGCAAGTGCAACATATTTTGCATAAAAGTGGATGCAAGCTGTGGAATGTGAAAATAAAGAAAGATAAAAAAAAATGAAACTGAATAACTTGACGTTAAATTTTTGCAAATGAAATGCTAATGCCTGCCTATGTCTTCATGTCTCTTCTCAATCCGCTGCCTCATGCCTGGCTTGTTTGCATGCAGAGTTCATTTAAAAGTCTAATTCATTTTGTAGTGAAGTGGCAAGGCTTTGATATGATGTTGAGAGTTGGAATGAGCTGACAGCAAAGGAAAAAAAAATCTATGTTTACGTGTTTGGAGAAACAAAATACAGGGGCACGACATATGCTTTTTTTATTTGCCTTAGGACAGATGTTCCCATAATCCCAAGCAGCAGCATCTGGTAAAAGAGGACTTTGTGCTGACATTTTTATTTACTACATATACAGCTGTACATGAAGCACTGCAATACAAACATACATCCAAATGTAAAGGTACAAGATTAATAATCATTAATAACATTTGTTACTGCCATTAAATATAATTAAAATTTATAAATATTTAAAATACCGGCGGCACGGTGGCTTAGTGGTTAGCACGTTCGCCTCTCAGCGCTAGGGATTCCCGGTTCGAATCCCAATCTGGGTGGAGTTTCCATGTTCTCCCCGTGTCTGCGTGGGTTTCCTCCAGGTTCTCCGGTTTCCTCACACAGTCCAAAAACATGGATTAAGGTCAAATTGAATTCTCCAAATTGCCCCATATAGAGTGTGTTTGTGTGAGTGAGTGTGTGCCCAGCGATAGATAGATAGGTGCCCTGTCCTGGGTGTATCTGCCCAGCGCCCGAGACGTTGGGCATGGGGAACCCCCTGGATGGGGAACGTTGGGCATGGGATGGGCATGGGGAGCCCCCTCGTGAACCTAGTAGAGGATAAAGCAGAAGATAATGGATGGATGGATGGATGGAAATATTTAAAATAGAATAAAACTACTTGCCACAATGATCATCAGGAAGCAAGTATCAGAAGTCGTACTTGTGTATAGATGTTACTATTTATGCCCTGTCTCTGTTTATTATGAGCCATTTTATTTAATTCTCAAGCTTATTCTGCCACCTTTTTAAGTTTGTATGGTGTGGCTTTTCATAGAGACACAATTTTCAACATACTTTAAATTAGATAATAATCACTCTCTCTGTGCAAATGTGCTAAAAAATCATTATTTTGTAAAACCAATTATAAAGTGAAGTTACCAGTCATATAGCATTTTTTTTATTATTAATTTAACTTCAAAATTATTTAACTCTTAAAATTCTGACTTTATTCATTATATTTTGAAATTATTCTTAGGATGATATTTGACATTTTCACATTATGTTTGTTTTTTAAACAGTCAAGATAGTTATGATTCTTGACATTTTAATGTCAAATTCTAAAATCCATTTTAAATAGTCCTCCAATTTTTTTTTTCTCAATGTGACCCTACTTCTTTATGGTGGTATCCGCTATTACACATGCTGTTCTTTAATTAAAGTGTAGTGGAAGAATGTAGCTCAATCTTCCACTGCCATGATTTATAGTTAAATGCCTTCTGTGCCCTGTGTAACATCAGTTCTGCTAAGATTAAATTGATGTAATTGGATTAGTCTATAAATCAGAGCCAGGAGTACAACAGTTTGCTGATTTTGAAATTAGTTTTTATCTCACATAGTTAATGATTAGGTAAAAACATGTCTCAAATGTGCAAAGAATCACTGGCCTGTGAACATGCAGGAAGATAACGGATCAAGGATAATTAATGTTTAAATAACGAATGAGAAACAAGTACATATATAGGATTAAACTCAGGACCAATCAGACGTGTAACTGAATTATTATATGTAAATTTGCTGCATGAAAAACATTTTTTGACATTTTTACTTATTCAACTCAAGTCAACTAGTTATTTTAGATTTTATTTATTATTAGAATGCCTGCACATTTCGCAATTATCATGCTGGTCATTCATGTGAAAGAATTGCAATGCAAAAATCATGCCAATTCAGGCCAGCAGCTTCAGGCAGTGAACAGTTAGAACAGGCGAAAATAGACTGTGGCACGATGCTTATTATATTATAATTGCTGATCATAGACCAGTTTTATCCAGATCAATTTTGGACAAAGAACTGGGCAATAAAGATAAAACATAGATTGGCAGTTTTACAAGAGAAAAAGTCCTTATAGAGAAAAGAAGTCAGTGGAGCATGGCCAGGCAGGTTCAAGTGGATAGAACTCAGATTACAGCTCATAATGTGGTGTGCCGAATCTCAGAATGCACAGGACATGAAACTTGTCTTCATAAGAGAATACTATATGTAGTATTGATTTGACTTTGAAATGTTTTTGATTCATATGCTTTTACATTATTCTTACTGCTTTTTTTCACCAAATCTTTGGATCCAGTACGTTAAAACTAAATTCTATCTACTTTCTAAAATGACTTTAATAAGCCTATTTTACAACACTGCAGTTCAATCCCCAGCATGCACTGTTATGTGGGCAATCTGAACGAGCAGAAAGTTACCTCTTGTAACTTCTTATGAATTGTTAACCACATGGTTAACAATTCATAAGAATTTACCTGTTGTAACTTCTTATGAATTGTTAACAATTTATAAGAAGTTACCTCTTGTAACTTCTATTGAATTGTTAACCACATGGTTAAATGGTGAACTTTACTGTAAATGTGATTATGCATTGCTACCGGAATATGGTGCAGTGAGCATCTTTCATTTCCATCCATCCATTATCTTCCGCTTCATCCTTTATTAGGGTTTCGGGGGGGTTCCCCTTGCCCATCCAGGGGAGAATGTTTCGGGCGCTGGGCAGATACACCCAGGACAGGGCGTTAATCTATCGCGGGGAACACACTTACTCACACATACACAGTATATGGGGCAATTTGGAGAACTCAATTGACTTGATCCATGTTTTCGGACAGTGGAAGGAAACCGGAGAACCCTGAGGAAACCCACGTGGACACGGGGAGAACATGGAAACTCCACCCAGATGGGGATTCGAACCAGGAATCCCTAGCGCTGAGAGGCGAACGTGCTAAACACAAAGCCACCGTGCTGCCCCATCTGTAATTTTAATCATAAAAATATGATTGTTTAAAGTTCAAACTTCATTTCTTTAGAATTTCTTTGCTTTTAATGACAGAATAGAAAGAAACTAAAACATACCTTAAATGGTATTGATTAGATGATGCTTAATACTGCTTGTGACTATTTTAGAAAGTATTTACAGGCAAACTAAATTTAAACTGTGCCTACAAAAGTTTATAAATATTTATTAAAATTAAAACCTCAACTACTGTTTTTATTCAGATTCTGATCCAATTTCATGCCATTGCTCCCTGTAATGATGATTAACAAATCATTTTACGAGATTCGTTTCACTGACAGTCACCTTCATTCCATCTTCAGGGTCTCCACAGATCAAATTGTGCCTAAGATTTAATTAAGTTACCACATGCATGTTTTGAATAATAGGAAAATAAATGATAGACAATATTAAAATAGACTAACAAGTTATCAATAGACTGTGCAGCATTTATGATTATTATTATTATTATTATTATTATTATTATTATTATTATTATTATTATTATTACTATAATTATTATTATTATAGTAATTTAAAATAAACACTCCATCAAATTAGAGTTGTGTGGGATGTAGAGGGATTAGTACATCAGTAACAGTATGAGTGTGGTGAAAAACTGAAAAACATGGAAAGACATGGAGAACCCAAAATGCCATCACAGGGAAGGTAAAACTAAGCTCTTCTCACTATGTTGTGAAAGTAATCCCAATGTGCCTGTCGTGTGGTTGAATGTGACTCATCTGCATTAGATAATTATTTGCTTAAACATCTAAGTTTTATACAATTTAATTACAATTTGATTCCATTAATTTCATCTATACCACTTACTAACTACTGTTACAATCCAGTCCTTTAGTCCAATAAACCACAGAGTCTGACCACATGTTATTCGAATTATGTTGAATTATTATCAACAAATTTGTCATTACGAATGTCTAAGTTGGGCTGGCTATATAGAATCACAGCAAGTGCCCTGTTAAATAAATTCTGTGCTAACTCTGAAAACATTTTATTTAAAATACATTTGACTGTCATCTCTATCTACTCTACCACCTGCATACTACATAAAGGTCCATATAAAGAAACTCTGGGGACTGGGTCACATCCTGGGTGGTGAAAAGGAAATAGTTATAATGTATGATGTGAGGTTGAAGAGGCACAGTCAACTCCATGTTTTCTCATTTCGAATCTTTCAGGGTCTTAGTGACAGAACTGTTAAATGCTTATCTATCAGTCACATATAATCTTCTATCAGGCTGTTGAATCACTGAGGTAAGGAATAAGATTTTATGCGTGACACACATGATGAAGTATTGCTATTATATGCAAACATAATTTGATGCTTTTGTGTATTTATTTAATTCAGTCCACTTCCCTGGTATTAAAAAGTCAACTTTTTACAGAAGTAGTTTAATATCACAGAGACATAGTTAATTGGATCAATTTAACATGTCAGCAATTTGTCAAACCTAAAATATGGTGGTGCTTTCAGAAAATTGGGTTATTACAATCTGACAGCGGCAAAAAATAATGAAGTGACTAAATTAAACTAAGGCTGAAAGTGTCATTTTGGCACCTTGCTCTAACGTTCTGCTGAATAGTTACAAAATAGTTCACTGTGAGGATTTTCAGTGCTTGATCTTGACTGTCAGCATTTTCATCCTGGTTAATTTGTATTTTCCAGAACACATCAACATGGTGGCACATTTTAGCTCACTAAAACTCTTCCTCTTGGTAGCTGCACTTATATTTTCCTCCCTAAAAGCATTAAACTCTGTAAAGGAACTAATGGACACCGGCTTTGGGAGACCTCCTCCAAGACATGGATTTGTTTTGCTTGTTTGGTATGTGAAAAACTGTGTTGACAAAGACATGGTGGCCTTCTGCTACCCAATGAAAGGAGATTATGGATTCCATGAGTTTCAGAACAGAGGACCTTTTAATCTGCTTCCTAAGATAAAGGATAAGAAGACATACGGT
The DNA here is from genome assembly GCA_019802505.1 of Corydoras sp. C115. Classification (NCBI taxonomy): domain Eukaryota; kingdom Metazoa; phylum Chordata; class Actinopteri; order Siluriformes; family Callichthyidae; genus Corydoras; species Corydoras sp. C115. Next base: position 952,815 of record JAFMOC010000028.1, read on the forward strand.
TACTTCACCATAGGAAATCTTCATTATAAGCATGCCAATGATCTGCCTTATGAAGTAAGGCAATATTATAATCATAGTAACCCTGAAAGCAATATGGACAGAATCATTGTGATGTATAACAAAATAAAAAATATAGTAAAAGAACTGTATATATCTGAGCACTATAAGAAGGACAGGACATACCGTGCTGGAACAAATCTTATCAAAGAATTAATACGCTGGAAACGAGATTAAGACAAATAGCATATCATGTTTAATGTTCATGTATTTTTTTATGTTTAATTTTAGGGAAGCAAAACCAATTCTTGATTCACTTTCTGTTTACCATTAGTGGAACTGAACCAGCTTTCACTTCTCAATAAAACACCTGCTTTGTTTTAATCAAACCATTTGTCTTTTTCATTCTTTCCATCTTGCATAACTTAAAGTTATATATCCGCTGCAGTGCAGACACAAAACCATTTATGTATATGATGATTGGAATACATTTTAGCATCTCTAATTCAACTGTTATTTAACTGCACTAGAAAACAGATTCCACTGGGAAAAAAAATATGATTAAAAGGGGAGAACAATTTAATTCTAATGCATGAAAGCATCTCTGGACCTTTTTACAGGGTAGCAACAGCAAACAAACTATGCAACCTTGCCATCCCTACTGTAACATGGTAACTGTTAATTTATTATATAATGTAAAATATGTAATAAGAATAAAATAAATGTGTATGGTAAATATACAGTTGTGATCAAATTTATTCAACCCCCACTGAAATAAAGTGTTTTGGCCAGTTTGACATTGATTTGGATCATTTCAGTCATCTTATTTACAATTATATCAAAGAGGCACTTATAAATTAGACAAATATAACATAATATTTATGATGGAATAACCACAAATGTCTTTACTGTGCTCACATCATTATCAGTTTTATTCAACCCCCTAGTGACATTATTTTTTAGTACTTAGTACAACATCCTTTTCCAGTTATGACAGCTTTCAAGCGTGAAGCATAGCTTGACACAAGTGTCTTGCAGCGACCTATGACTGAAGGGAATTCATGGTACCCTGCACACGTTGAAGCTTTCCTGTACCATTAGAAGCAAAACAGCCCCAAAGCATAATTGACCCCCCGCCATGCTTCACAGTAGGCAAGATGTTCTTTTGTTCATAAGCCTGGTTCTTCCTCCTCCAAACATAGCGCTGGTCCATTGTCCCAAACAGTTCTAATTTAGTTTCATCTGACCACAGTACACTGTCCCAAAACCTTTGTGGCTTGTCCACATGACTTTTGGCATACTGCAGTCGACTTTTCTTGTTCTTTGGAGTCAGCAAGGGGGTGCGCCTGGGAGTTCTGGCATGGAGGTCTTCGTTATGCAGTGCGCGCCTTATTGTCTGAGCTGAAACTTCAGTGCCCACATCTGACAGGTCTTTTTTCAGTTCCTTAGCAGTCACGCGGGGATTTTTCTCCACATTACGCTTCAGGTAGCGCACAGCAGTCGCGGTCAGGATCTTCTTTCTGCCACGACCAGGTAACGTTTCCACTGTGCCCTTTAACTTGAACTTGCGAATGATACTTCCGATAGTGTCTCTTGGAATATTTAACAACTTCGCAATCTTTTTATATCCATTGCCATTCTTGTGAAGAGCAATAACCTCTTCTCTTGTCTTCTGGGACCATTCTCTTGCCTTCACCATGCTTGTAAACACACCAGTAGATGTCTAGAAGGAGCTGAGTATCACAGTCCTTTTAAATCTGCCTAATTGGTGCTTATCATGCTTGATTGCTGCTCGTTGACATCCACAGGTGTTTTCAATACCTGATTGAAAACACTGGAATGAACCTCTGTTCTTATGAGTGGTAGTTGTAAAGGGGTTGAATAATTGTGTCAATGAAGAAATCACAAAAAGGCCATTTAATACTTTATGACAAAAACAATTGATGCTATCTTAGTTGCATTTAGTTCTTTAACAAGTCCTTGTAAGATTTCATTATGAACACAATTACAAATGTGCACTGAATTCCATAAAACCCTTCGCAGCATTGGGGGTTGAATAAATTTGATCACAACTGTATAAACAAATACTTATAAGGTGCCAGCTAAGTAAATGCAAATAAATGTACTATGGCATGAAAGGCCACTAGTGGTTAGTATATATACCTCTCAATACTGGGGATATAGGTTTAAATCCTGATCTTGGATTTGTCTGGGTTCTCTATTTTCCTCACACAGTCCAAAAACATGGATTCAAGGTAAATTGCCTGCTCTTAATTGCAAACAGTGGATTGACACCTTGTCCTGGATGTATCTGCCCAGTGGCGGAAATGTTCTTCTCTTGATGGGCATGGGAGAAAGTTGTAAAACTGTCAGGCATGTGATGGAAGATGTGGTTAAACTTGTTTTAAATCTAGTGTTCTCCTGTTATGACTGTTTGCTAGCTGGATGCACTTAAAGAACTGCATTTTATTGCATTTTCTGTTCATTATGTCAAAGCACAAGCAATGAAGCACCGTTGTACAATGATTGGGGTCTTGTGGCAGTCAGAGCGTAAACAAATGCCAAAGCCTTTAGAGTCTGGCCTTCATCAATCACTCCAGATAATAAATTAGGCTACATTAAAGTATAGCCACTGAACTATCACTTATTCAGAGTCCTCTGTCAAGAAATAGGCAAATTCACAGGAAAAATGTGATAGTCTTTGATCTCTCTGGTCTGTAGCTGTCATGTAATTGAGTAGAAATTCCTGATGAGCAGGAGATGGACATGACTTAAATCAGTTTGAAAAGGCGGAGGGGGGGGATCTCAGAACATGAGCAGTTCCCCTTTCACACAGCACACTTGCTTTTCAGAGCGAGTGTGCTACGGTGCATAGTGCGAGGCAGGTTTTGCCAAATTGACAGTGCTCAAAACAAAATACCACAAGCATGCTCAGATACTACTGCAGTCGTGCTCAGACTGAGGACAACCTACGGCTGTGTTTAACTGAGCCAAGCTTCGCAGAACAGCACGAGCTTATGTTTTATGTTGAGGTGGGATTGAAATTTAATTTAACTCCTACATCATACTACATAATATTTTTTCTATAAAATCTAAATGAAAGTGTGGAAAGCTGTAAGAGCTACACCAAATTGTAAATATTACATGAATGTTTATAAAAATAAAATGTGAGGCTTTCCCAGCTAAATGGTTGCCAACATGTTAGATCATTGATTGGTGTTTTATGTGTAATGTCATTACATAACAGATAATTACTTTCTTGTATTTCCCTGCTTTGTTTTCTTATTGTGAGGAGCTACAGAGGCCAGTCAAGAGTGATTTGAGTGAACTGTAAAGTGGCAGAATGAACACGTCTCTGGATGATTAATGTGCTTCTCTCCTTCATGTCTCAAGTCAAGTGTGCTAGCGCTTCTCCTCCCCTTCTCCTTTTTCCCTCTAATCCCTGGAGTTACTGTGCAGACTTGGAGCCTCCCCCTGTGTGTGTAGCCCCCGTTACCTCTTCTGCTGTCCCTCACTAAGCTGTATAGGAAAAAATTAAACTGTTTTTGCAGTACAATAAAGTGCTAGTGCCCCCTACTGATGCTTACTTAAACTCTTTTTTTTATTTATTAATTTTAATTGTCCAGAAAATATTCATATTTCGATAATAATGTGCTGGAAACATGGTTATATGTCGGCAGGTATATATTTACTGTTTAAGTAAAAAAAAAAAAAAAAAAAAAAAAAAAAAAATATATATATATATATATATATATATATATATATATATATATATATATATATATATACATTAAAAATGTTACCATAATGTAAAGGAAAAACATTAAGAATCTTAGTATAAGTTGAAATGATAGAAATAATATATGCAGTATATGAATATTAAACAAAATATTTTACAGGGAGCCAATGGAGAGAAATGAGTAGTGGAGTGACATTCATTGAGATCTAGAAAGTGTTATTTTAGTGTTCCCTTTATTTTTTTGAGCAGTCTATATAGGGCCATATACTGTATTGTCTGTAGTGTATTGGCCCTAATGCCACAATAATAAATGTACATTACAGAACATTATGATGAATACAATATTGTGCTGCAACTACCTGTACATCAATAACATGATATAAATGAAGAATAAGAAAATTTGTGTTTATGATTGTCCCTCATATAACATAAAAAATCTCTATAACAAATTTGGCATGTATATGGACTGTATATATACTCTAAATATAACTTAACTCAAAGCATGGAAATAGTTAAATAGCTGAAATATAATTTCTTTCTCATATGCAATACCATCCATCCATTATCTTCCGCTTTATCCTATATTAGGGTCGCGGTGGGGTTCCCATGCCCATCCAGGGGAGAACATTTCGGACGATGGGCAGATACAACCAAGACATGGCACCAATCTATCGCTGGGCACACACTCATTCACACAGACACACTCTATATGGGGCAATTTGGAGAACTCAATTGACTTGATCCATGTTTTTGGACTGTGGGAGGAAACCGGAGAACCCGGAGGAAACCCACGCGGACACGGGGAGAACATGGAAACTCCACCCAGATGGGGATTCGAACCGGGAATCCCTAGCGCTGAGAGGCGAATGTACTAACCACTAAGCCACCGTGCCGCCCATATGCAATACACTAAATAAATTAAATGAAATTTAAGCAGTTTTGTAAAGAAGAGTGGGATCAAATTATTTCAGAATGATGTGAGAAACTAATCATGCTACAACATTTACATTTAGACATTTACATTTAATCATTTAGCAGATTCTTTTATCCAAAGCGATATACAAATGAAAACAACACAAGTGAGTAGTTTAGAAAAAAAAACAGCAACACTGTAGAATTATCAAACCTGATCATTATTTTTTTAATCAATTGTTGGTGAAAGAGATGTGCTTTAAGTTGTTTCTTGAAAATGTCAAATGATGAAGGACAGAGTTGGGAAGATCGTTCTACCATTTAGCAGTGGTAAATGATACAGTGTGAGAATTAGCACCATGGTGAGGTTAAATCACCAGTCGCCATTCATCACTAGAGTAAAGTTAAATGAGTTAGAGTTTATTTTGGAAGTATGGATTTGAAGTAAGGAGAGGGCAGATTCAGAGATTGTCCTGTAGGCTAGAGTTAGTGCCAATGGAGATAATGAGAAGTAGAGTGATATGAGTTCGCTTGGGCTGGTTGAAAACAAGTCGGGCTGCAGAGTTTTAAATCAGTTGTAGAGGCCTAATTGTGCAAGCTGGGAGACCAGTAAGCAGAGCTTTACAATAATCGAGCCAGGATATGATGAAGGCTTGAACTAACAGCTGAGTAGCATGTTAAGTCAAGAAAGGTCTGATCTTTCTGATGTTGTATAGAAGGAACCTGCAGAAACGCACAGTTTTAGTGACCTGCTTAGATAGTTTAAGATATGAGTCAATTATGATACCAAGTTTACGGACCAAATCGGTTGGAGTTATTGTGGTGCCATCAATTTGAAGTTTCGGTCATGATGGATTGAGGGTTTAGCTAGAATTATGAGAAACTCTGTTTTTGCGCAATTTAATTTGAGATGACAGAGAGACATGTCGGTGAGGCAGGCAGAAATCCGGGTGGGTGTTGTCAGCAAAGCAGTGGTAAAAGAAACCATGCCTAAATGACTGTGCACAGTGAGGTTATGTATAATTAAAAGAGGAAGGTACTAAGTACAGAGCTCTGAGCAATGAGTACTTGGTGAGAGTTGGAATCCTCGTGTCGTACCAGAGAAGCCTAGTTTGAATATAATAGACAGTAAAATCTGATGATTCTGAGAGGTTCAGCAGAATGAGGACAGAGGATTTAGAGTTTGCTTTGGCAGTTCTACATGTGTCAAACACAGGAAGCAATGCTGTCTCAGAAGAATGACCACACCTAAAACTAGACTGATTGGGATCAAAGAGGTTGTTCTGTGTAAGGTAAGGTGAAAGGTCAAAGCAATGTAGTGCTGTGAAAATGGCAAGTATGAAAGTTTGCTGATGCATGTGATCTCACTGTAAAGAAGGTTGCAAAACATCAGCAGACAGAGAAGTGTTGGGAGGGAAAGAAGATGGACTAAGTAAAGTGTGAACATGTTGAGATGCATGTGTGAAGGAAAATATGATTTTACTATGTATGAGTGATTGATCTTAACCATTTGTGTTTGCATATAACTATGAAGAAACTTCTACAGTTATTATGCCTTATTATGATATCTTATTATGATGATATGATTACACTAAGTCATGTTGACATTTAGTAGGGTCAGTGCTAGACATCAGTCTGCTGTTTAACCATTGCAATAAAACCACGTAGACAGAACTGAGATCCACTTCCGCACTATTCAGACATTGTTGTTTGTAATATAAGCTACTGAAGGTTACCTTGGACTGGAAGAACTTTAGGATTTAGCAGCAGTCACGTCCCTTGTGAAGGTGGTGATTGAATACTGGTATGTTTTTTTAAATCTAAAGACAGACCAGATTCAAGCCATTTTCTTTATTTGGATTGAAGAGAAGTGAGAAAAGAGTTCCTTTACCAATAACTTTCATTTACTTTTAACTTATTGGTAAAGATGGTTCTACAAATTGTTGATTTGTGTATACTTAGTACATCTATACACAAGACTTAATTTTGGCTTAATTTGGCCAAAGTGGCTTAATTGTTAATGTACAACATGACAACATGATGTAATGCCCTTTTTCTTTTGATGATACCTAAAATGTGTGAAACCATTGAACTGAAAGAGATTGTGCTTTCTTTTTAATTTCACAAGTGTATTGGGATATGGCAAAATGTAATTATGTGCTGTTTTTATTGTCTTCCTTTATTTTAGATATGATTATAAATTCATAAATGTTTAAAAAGTGGATAAAATGTAACTGCAATGCAGGTGTAATCCTAGAGCAATCGCAGATAACGTGTTAAACAGACACAGTCCCATTTCATAAACAATAGGTGCATTTAAGCTGACAGGTTAGGTGATCCCATTGTAATCATTTCAACTTTTAGATAAAGAAAAATAGGGCATTACTCTTTGTTTGACCAATTTAATCCATATGCATAGTTTGTGCCTGGAATCAAATATATAACTTTATCGCAAAATGTTAAAATGTATTTTCCTTCATGCACAGATAAATTGCTGCCTTACTTTACTGTATTGTCTAAATTTACATTAAATTAGATAATAATTAACAGTGCTATTATGATAAGTGAACTCATTTATTAAGGATAATGCACTGCTTAAGTATTATTTTATCAGGTAGATTTTATTTAAGTGAGATTCTTTCTAATGAGCCAATTGAGCTTAAAATTTTGAGACCTGTTAGGATTGCATAAAACTAATATTTATTATTTGTGAGCTGTCAGATGCAACACTGTGCTTCTAGTAGAAGTGCTTAGTGGGTTAGATGACAGCTAATACCTTCATGCCGATCAGAAAGACAGAGAATAACAGTAAAAAAAAAAAATTTTTTAAAAATGCTATAATTCTTACTCATACAGAGTCTTCATGAACAGAAGATAGGAATATAGCTCACTGGTTAATGTAAATACAGTCACATGTGTGTATAATAATAATAATAATAATAATAATAATAATAATAATAATAATAACACACAACAATACATCCAAATCTTTATTTATTTTATGTTGTTCCTTTATGTTGTCTCCACTTTAATTGTAGATTTTACAAATCGGGCGGCACGGTGGCTTAGTGGATTGCACATTCGCCTCTCAGCACTAGGGATTGCCGGTTCGAATCCCAATTTTTTGGGAGTTTAAAAAGGAGTTTACATTTTCTCCCCGTGTTCACGTGGGTTTCCTCCGGGTTCTCCAGTGTCCTCACACAGTCCAAAAACATGGATCAAGGTAATTTGAATTCTCCAAATTACCCCATATAGAGTGTGTTTGTGTGAGTGAGTGTGTGCCCAGCGATGGATTGACGCCCTGTCCTGGGTGTATCTGCCCAGCACCCGAAACGTTCTCCCCTAGATGGATTCCCCCCCGACCCTAGTAGAGGATAAAGTGGAAGATAATGGATGGATGGATGGATGGATTTTACAAATCTCTGAGATGATAAATGACTGACTTTAATACATGTCATAAACCATATTGAAAGAACATCTGACAATTAAGGTCTGAAGTTGTGAAGTAACTTAGCTGGATAAACAGGCCAAAGTAAAGACGAGAAAATAGCTTTTCCTAAGCATAAAATATGACTGTGGAATGAATGTAACAACAATACACAGGTAATATATGACGGATGCCAGGCATCAGTGTCTTTCAGAAAGCTTTTCACTAGACAGAACTTATGGGTCAGGAAGGTAAATACATGGAGGGATTACCAGTATGTAGTCTAATAGTCCAATTTCTGATGTCTTAAAGAACATATTTAATTTTACCAGTTGCTTCGTTTTTCATTTTCTCTTTGAATAAGTCTCTATTGTGAACAAAATTTCTCATCTTCTTTATTATTAGAAGCAGAACACCTTTTATATGGCAAATACAAAAGTATGCAACTGCAGTACCACTGGTTTTAGTTAAGGGATGACAATGTCTACATAAGGGTACTGATGTTCAGTGTTTTTTTGATTTACCATATAGATCTACTGTTCCAATGTATGGTGGAAAGGGGGATATGAAATTGCATTTAGCAGAAATACTGAGGTAATGGGTGTGAAGATGCGAGTTGTGCAAAGAATTGGAAATAGAGCAGCCACTGCGGTGCAGGGGATTTTATTGAATCAGGAAATTATATTTACACAAAAAATAAATAAAAGCAAATAAAAAAAAACTGTTCAGTCATATATGACATGGAACCATATAAATGTAACACTGCTCTACTATTTTTCTTTCTTGGAGTGTGTGGGGAATATTTGCCCAAGCGTTCAAAGATTTGTGATTCAGATGCGTGAATGGAAGGGACTGGCTGACAGTCTTTGTTTAAGTTCATTTTCGAAGATGATGCCTTGAAGAAGCCGGTAATTGTATTAATGTCAAGCACTAAACACTTGTTGTTTAACTGAATATTCCACCATTGTGGATTTGATGGTAATTTTGTGGGAAACCTCACACCAGTGAAAGAGATCACTTTACTCCTTTCATAATGGGCAGTATAGTGAGGCAGTGCTGTGCTCTGTTCTGCTCAGGAACAGTAAAAGAGGAAAATGTGAGGCTGGGACATATCTCATCTATTCGAACTTGCCTTTGCCTTCTAGGAGATAGAAAGGAAATCCCTGAACTAGCAAATAACAAGCTCTACTTGATAAAAGTTGGATTAATAACAGCTAAAATGATAATATTGCATAACTGAAAAAGTACAAAGATCCCCGTACTGTAAAAGTTGACTGACAAAATGACAGAAATTGTATCTTATGCGGTCATGCTGGGAAGACGTGACCTCCTCATTGAATTTGATATTGTGTTGTCATTATTTTGTGTAATAACCTGCATATTTTTTGTATATGCGAACTCATGTCACTCCACTAATCGTTTCTCTCCATTGGTTCCTTGTAGCTGCTCGTATTCAGTACAAGTCACTGACCCTGGCCTACAGGATCATTTCTGGATCTGCCCCCCTTACCTTAACTCTATCTTTTCAAAATACACTTCAACTTGTTCACTTCGCTACAGTGATGATTGTCGCCTGGCGATTCCACCTCACAGAAGAGCTAATTCTCACTC